>JAYDZK010000202.1:13882937-13925456 GCA_034509185.1 Euphonia xanthogaster | reverse complement strand
TTGTCTGTTTTTTTTTTTTTTTGGTTTTTTTTGTTGTTTTTTTTTTTTTACAAGAAAAGAATATTAATGCCCCATATTGACTTTACGTTTTATGTGCAAACCAAAGGTAAGCTTTAAAAAGTTCTCATTAGTTCTCGAACCCTTTTAAAACAAGCAAACAATACCAGAAACTACATGGCATATTTAAAACTCCATCTGTTAAAATATCAAAATCAAAGAGTTATTGACTAGATATGGCTTTTCATCCAGAGGAACAGGAACATTTTCTAAGTGTTTTAGGGTTATGGGGTAATTTCCAAACATCTAGGTCTTGCCAAATCCGAGTCAACTGCTTTCCATTCCCCCAAACCCTTTGTATGATTTTAGATTATTCAGAGACTGCTGAACAAGTGTAAAGAGCATGTTTAAAATATGGTTTCTTGGGTCCTTCATGGGTGTGGAATAACACAGGGAAACTTAAGGCAAAGTTCTTCCATTTAAGACATTTTCTATCACTTCCTGTGAAAGTACAGGGGCTTGGCATTCCCAGATTCCACCTTTGGTAGCTGGTCACTGATGATTTCCACCAGCATGGCTGGAAACTCTACTTTCAGTGCCTGAGACTCTCGGAAGGTGTAGAAGCAGAATTCCAATAAGTCACTAACAAGCTGAAATACAGAAAGAAACACTTTTTAGGAAAAACACCGGTATTTTTGCACACAACAACAGCTTACTGATAATTGATTTTTTCCAAGAAATACCATCTTACTCTGACCTGACAGTCCATTTGGAGGGGTTATAAAGAAACAAAAGAACCCAAATGCCAAAGGGCTACTTGACTCATTAAAAATCAGCAAACTAGGAAAACTCAAGAGACAACAGATTTGATTTTTCAGCCTCACTGCACTTTTCCTTTCACTAGCAGCAACTGGCCACCACGAAAACTCCAGGTCGACAAAAATAAAGGCTTCTGCCCAGGGGGAAAAGATCAGCCATAAACTATTGTGTCTCTCAGCTTCAGCGGGATACACATTCATTAAATCAGATTATTTGGTTAACTTCAGTGCATTCTCCAGGGCCCACAACCTACAACTGCCAGAGCAGCTGATGTTTGCAGCTCAACAACACAACTGCTGCCACACACGGTGGCATTTCAGGTTTTTAGAGAGACACAATCTACAGGTTTTCTGGTGGCTGTGACCTAAATCCATCTCCTAAAGACTTACAGTATGTTGGACCCTTCCCAATCTTAAAGAAATGTGAAGGAATGAAGTGTGTGAACTTCCACTGCAGTTCACACACTGTTGTGTGATTGAAGGAAAGAGCCTCTGCTATTTAAAAATCTAAGCGTTAAATTAATTTTGGCACCTCGTGTCCTCTTAGAGGACTTGAAACACTTCTGTTTGTGTAGTTTATCAAACACAAGTTTGTCATTTCAATTCTTACCATGCAGAATTGCACTTTGCCATAAAGCCCCTGGTAAAGATAGAGCAAATAAAAGTGGACTTCTGGAAGGCAGGAAAGGAAATGAATAAAAAAAATGGGGCAGCAACATTTCCATCCTGTAGCACCATACCTTATTGCGCATTTTCAGGACTTTGACAGCTGTTCTTGCAAACATGTAAGCAGTTTATTAACATCCCAGAGAAGTGCTGAGATCACTCAAACACATGACTTGCTGCTATTGAGCACTACATGAGCCTGCTTGCTGGGGCTTAGGTCATTCCTGATGATCTGGCATGTCATGAAGGAACACTAATTAATTAAACAGATGCATGCTAAATAACTAACATAGACATAATCTGGTTTTCAAGGAAAAAATGCTGATGTTCAAAGGTTTACTTTACCCAGGAGGAGGAGATTGTTACTGCATATATCCTGTGCCAAAAATACTCTGAACAGCACAAAACCAAAGTGAAGGAAACTGTGTCTTGGTGTGATTGCCACTCCCTCTTGGTGTGATTGCCACTCCCTCCTCCCTGCCTCTGGCATCAAACACCAGCCCTAAGCAAAGTAAGCCTTGCACCCCAGCACAGCCTTGACAATGACCCTGTGAATGTGCTTCTTTTCCTAAACTTTGTTCACATCACTGAATGTGAGAGGGGGTTGGGATCACCTCTGTCCCACTGCCTTCTGTGCAGCTTGAATTCCTACCTCATCACGCCCCTGTGGAGCCTCTGGATTTAGTGAGACAGGTCACAGGAAATCCTACCTAGAAACTACTAATTCTGACTTCTTTGCAAGCTTTTAGTATACCAAGTACACATATATGTCTGGTGAATGTGCAGACAGGGGAAATGAAAATTAACACTAATGAAGGAAGCATAATCTACTCTATTCTATAAAAAAGACAGCAGTCCAGTGGGTGAAAACCCGCATGTGATCATGGATACGATCACAGCACACTACAAAGCTCACCGCAGAGGAGAATGGTTAAGTTTGCACAACAGTTTAAAAGGAAATCCCTAGAACCCTGCCATCATGTCATACTTGGGTTGAAGCCCTAAGGATAATGCACTTTCTATACCTATTTAGTCTGCTAAAACTTTTGCTCCACTTTCTGAAGCTATCAGCTTTAACACACTTGACAATAATCATCCACGTAAAGAAAAAGGACTGGGAAGCACTTGTGTCACACCTGTGACCTCATGTGTCACCAGGACCACAGGATTACAGTCAGGATCTTTTTAACTCCAGCCTTGAAAGCTGCATGGCTTTTTGGGACTGGGAAAGCATTAATTTAAAATAAAGAGGAAAAATGTGGCAGAATTGAAAGCCAGCTCAGAAGTACGAAAATGTAAACACTGTGCTAAGGTCAGACAGATAAAGCTCTGAGACCAAGAGCTGAGCCATGAGCAGGCTGTTTTCTGCAGGTGTGCTCCCGTGCATTTTCAAAAGCACCAGCCCCCTGCCAGCTCAGCAGCCTTGGTATGTGGATGCACTGAAAGGATGAAAAACTCAAGTCCCACAGGCAATGTTAATTTTGAAATGTAAGACCTGTCTTCTGCATCCCAAACAACATTTGTCTGATGGAGTTTTGATTTGTAACAGGTAAATAATTTAGATGGTCTTTTGCTTTAAAAGAGAAGTTCCCTCCTCAGTAAGGATATCAAAAAGTTTGTTTTCTCTTGGAACACACAAGCTCTGTCTTTGCAGTGACAGTCACAACGGGTAACAAGCAAGGTAACGAGCTATCCAGCACCTCTGAACGTGCCTTATGAATTTCCTAGATCAAATATACTCCTGGTTGTTCTTTAAAGCCTTGTAAAATCCCTGTGCTCTCAGAACTGCTGACTACACTTTAGCTGACCACTTCTACGCTCTTCTTCTGGTGGTTTATATTGGAGAAGCTGAGCTCCCCCAGCCCAGCAGTGTGACAGACAACTCCAATTTAGCAGTGAGAGTGAAAGCACTGCTGTTTGCACAAGCAGTGCAGTGGTGACTAGAAACATCCTGGATTCTACAATCTCAGTTATTTCAGCTACTGAAGCACACTTCTGAAGACTTACAGCTTGGCAGTGCAGTTAAGGCCACAACTAAAACAATTCCCAATTCTCTCATCACTACCCCTGCAGTGTGCTGCACTTCAAACATTTTCAGGGCTACAGCAATCTTAGCAATTCTGATATTTTTACCTAATCAATTTTTGCATTTGTATGCTGTATTGAGCACCTCTGAGAAATAGGAGTATTAATCAAATGTAATTTTCTGTTATTAGGGTGGGGTGTGTATAAAATGGACTTTTTCATGCATACTGTTCTTCATAATTAAAAAAAATGAATCCTTTAATGAAGTCCCTGAAGTTAATACAGTTAAAGTGACCTCTGAGCACTTGCCCCATTTTTACAGCAAAAAGAATTTATTTTAGTTTGGAAATCTCACCATGATGCCTTTGCATTTCCAGAAATGGTAAGAACATTGGATTTGCAAGGGTGCACATTTCTGTGCTTCTTTTTCTCCAAATTCTCTCAGAATCTCTGAGTGTGGTATGAAAGCCCTCAGTCACTTCTCTAGGAGCATCTCTGTGATTAAGCCTACTGAGACAGCAATTAAGACAGCAGTAGGGTAACAACACAATGCTGAGTAATTTCTTCCTATTATTAGCTACAGCTATTACTGTCAGAAACGTCAATGTTCTCCTATATTGGAAAAAAAAAAAAAAAAGACACTCCAAATTGCCTGTTTCTGTCCCTTTCAGGGATGGGTCTCTGCCCACCTAGCTCCTTCCTCGCACAGCAGAGCCTTTGGTGACTTTAGGACTACTGTCCCTTCCTGCTTTTTCCACTTCATGCAGTGGATACAAAACTCCTGCTCCAACAACCAGGAAGGCTAAGGAAAACCACTGTCAAGCAGGTCTTCATTATTACATTACCACTACATTTGTTTTTACTCCCAGTCCTACGAAAATCCCATGATGTAAAATAATTGTTACTCCAAGGGCTCATGAAGGAAGTTATTCCCTCTGGGATGGCTTACAGGCTGATTCTTGTAGATCCATATGTCCTTTGGTTACCCACAGTGGCCAGTTCTTATCTGCCTAGGAAATCCTGAACTCTAACCCAAGAGTAAAGCCTTGTAAAGCCTTCCACCATCACAGGGAGTACAAGGCAAGACCAGGGGATAAAGCCTCTGGTTATACCTATGCAGAGAATTTGCTTCATGCTAGAAAGGAGTAAAAGGTGGATAAAATACATATGGATTAGGCACTAACAGTATCTGGCAGGGCAAACATGGACCCTGGTTCTGCCTGGACTGATGTATTTATCTGAGGAACTGCACTCATTTTTTCACATTTCCTTTATAACCACGTGCACACCCAAACCACAGCACCTGACACCTGGACATGCCACAGAAGAGCCTGAGCTCAACTCGTGTTCTGTGTCTGGAGGATGCACCCACAGCATCACACAGCAATGAACCATCCTCATCGCTTGGACAGCACAAACTTTGAGCCAAGTCTCCTTTGCTCTTCAACAGTAGCTGGGTTCTGCCCTTCCCCAACAAACACCAACAAATGAAGGAAGAGGGATCCAACCATCACAAACTGAGCAAGACGACTCTCAGAGTAGCTTCTGTCTACATTAGGGAGCTGGGAATCAATTTCTCACTTGACAGATGCATATTAGCTGCCACAACACACACCTGGCACACTCCCACATTGCTGCTGCTCTGGGAGTAGAGGCTGGATCTATCCTCTCACTAAACAGAGAAAATGCTCACCCTGAGAATTCAGGCACTGGGACCAACATGAGGCTCCAAACTGCTCATCATCTGTGGGACACAACTTGGGCAGATCAGTAGCAGAAGTGTACCCAAAGGTGTTGGTGACAGCTGAGGGGCTCATCTGCAGCTTTGTATCTGCGGGATTAGGAACCTGCAGAGGGACATTTGCATCCAGCACAGCATCCCTTGCAACCCTGCCCCCGGAGGATCCGTGCCCTTATTCCCACTGTCAGCTCTTTCAGCGAGTGAAATCCTGGCACTCTCAGCCTATGGAAAGATCCACCTCGGCTATAAAGTATTCCCTTCAGGAACCATAAAAAATTAATTATTCAGCAGCATGAGCCTTAAAGAATTTATTTTTGTTTGGCAGAAAATGTCAACAAGCAAATGACAGCGCAGGGCCCTGCCTTGCCAAGGGGAAGGTTCACATTAGGGTTTAATGTCATGGCATTGAAACAAAAGCCCTCTTCACTCAAAGCCTGTTTAGTATCAGCCAGATTGAAACCAAATTCAGCTTTTGTTCTGCAAACTGCCTAACCATACACTAAACAGTCTCTATATGAAACGAGGCCTGCCATGCAAGATACAGCCCTTCCTGCCAAAGCCAACAGGAGATGCCGAGGAGGATCCAGATGAAGTTTTTGATACCATGTGCAGGACATCTGTTTCTAATGTTCCTGAGGGTGTTTGTCAGGCAGTTCACCTCCATCCAAGTGCTGCATGTGCATCTCCCCTGAAATGCCCACAGCCATTCACAGGCACAAGAAGAAAACTTTTGGGGTCTAGGTAGAGAGGGGCACTGTCCTTGCTAGTCTGGTTCTTCAGGACAGGATGCACATGAGCCACCCAAAATAAGAGAAATGCAATCCCTACAAGAAGGAAATTCAGGATCATAGAATCATTAAGTTTGGAAAAGACCTCTGAGATCATTCCACATTGATTCCAGTTGTTAACCCACACTGCCATGTTCACCACTAACCCATGTCCTGCTGCCTCAGCACCCATGGCTTCCACGTGCACCATGCAGACAAGAGAGTGACAGGGCAGGCTGCAGGCAGGCTCCAGAGGCCCAGCACAGGTGTGCACATGCACAAACCCCTGTTCATCTTGTCTGCCCAGGATGGGTTTCCATCTCTTATTTTTAAGGTGCTTTGAGGCTTTATGGATCATTAAATAAAGTTGCTGATATTTTCAAATACTTAAGTGCCTGCCTGGCCTTCTTGAAAATTTCCTATTTCCTCAGCTTGGCACTTTTCTACCTGCACATATGTTTGCTGTGTGGATGAATGATTTAGCATACTGAGCTATGTAAAACCATCTTGTTTGGGTTTTCTTTTTCTTCCTCATATTATATAAGCCAAGCATACTGTAATTTGATATTTCCACGCACTGTATTTCATCTATTCCTCAGACAGATATCTTATAAATGAGGTTAATGAAAGCAAGTCTGGAGGTGCAAAGGAGCAGTGTTCTTTATTGCTTGCCCCTACACTCAGGTAAAGTGAATTCCACGAGTGATGAGATGCTGCTCTACTCAGATGGACAGGCTGGATACAGCAGGAGGGCTGGACAAGCACGGATTGTGCACCAGCCCCTTCAGGCTTGCACTGAAAATGCCAATGCCGAGACTACAGCAGCATGTAAACATGGGGCCTCAGCTCCAGTTAGACTGCCCAGCACCAAATATATTCTGATCCTCTGAAATGATAATGGAATAGGTTAAAAATACATAGGTGACAGCTGAGGAAGCGTTCCTCCTAGACTAAGGAACCAAGCAGAAAATTTGCATTCACGTCGACTGAACGGAGAAATTCTGCACTAACAGGCAGTGGGGAGAGAATTTTAATTCTCACTTCTCATTAATATTATCACCAGTCTAAATTTATTCTGATGGATTTCAAAAACCAAAAAGAAAAAAAAAATCTGTTTTAAAGAGAAAAAATACACAAGTGCCCTTGTTGAACAAGTCTCCAGTATCATCTCTGAAAGGAAGCATTGTTGTGGAGACAACCAGCCTTTCTAACAGAGATTGCTGACAATGGGACTTCTTTTAAAAAGTCCTTTGACTATTAAAACAAAAGTAATGCAAAAATAGCTTAATTAAAAATTAAATAAAATGCAAGAGCAGCCTGCTTCCTCTGGTTAGTTCAGCTCCCAATGGTTAATGCTGTGTTTTGGAAAATGTCTGTAGGACATGGGAGCGCTCTCAGTAAGCATGAGCCTGTCATCCAGTCACCTTAACCACACAAACACTCCAATTCCAGCAACAGATCAGACGCTGCCTATCCTGAAGAGGATTAGAAAACTCCATAAATGCAGGGGTTTGTTATGCTGCCTCGAGGTTCAGATGTGAATTCTTGCAAATGATTTTATCACCCATCCCTTTTTTTTTCCACTAAAACACTACAACTTCCTTTGCTGGCACTGCGCAAGTGAAACCTGATCTCTGAAGAATGAGCTATTACTGCAGTACTAATAATACTCCCCCTGCCTCCCACTAAGGTTTGCAATGTTTTAATGAACAACAGAGCAATATTTGAAAAATAATTCCATATGTACATTCTGTAAACAGACCTGAGGCTCTTACACCAATATGACCTGAAGTGCACTGTACTGTACCATCTCTGCAAAATGAAATTTCAGTTGAGTACACAGACACACATTTGTATGCAGGCTCTGAAAGCAAGTGCTGTAGCTTCGTGCAGCAAAGATCCTTCCCTAACCCCATCCCAGCCAGGATGGAATAGGGCAGTTTTCTCCTTTGCTGCAATTTGCCAGATTTTACTGGGAGGGATAAGCATGCTGGGAGCCCTCCTCTCATGTACCCAAACACAGATAAAAGTCACTCTCACTGTCCCCAGGAGTCTCCCATCACTTGCTGCACCATGGCACAGCTTCGGAGAGAATGGGTACCAGCCTTGCTGGCCCAGGCAATGGGATGGTCCCCAGGGAACTCTCAGGGGGCACTAGGAAAACCCTCAGCTTGAGGAGACCTTACCAGCTGGGTCACTTGTTCCCTCTGCAGAGGCTGCAGGCTCCCTCAGAGCAACTTAAAGGAGATACAGCCCTGCTGCTGCAGAGGTAAATTTTGCACTTACCATTACGCTGGCTAGAACCGGGTTGCTCCCAGCTAAACAGTTCAACATTATGGACACCCCTTCTGGAATCTACCACACCTACCACAACCACTCTGTCACTCTGGGCAGAAGCACCAGCAGCCCAGGTGCTTTGAGACCAAACTTTTAGTTTCATATGTCATTCATCACATCTCACACCTGAGACATGTAAAATACCTTGTGCTGCAATAAGGCAGGGTGGCAGAAATAACCCAACAAGGAATCTTCCACTTGAAAAGTTCAAAAAAAGCTTCGAACCCCCAAGATGGCTTCAAGGACTCAGTCCATCTTTTAAAGTCATCATTATTACAAACCCAGCTGAAAAAGATCACCAAATGAATTTTGTGTTTATTGGCACATCGGGCATGTTGGATGTGTAACGCACTAACCCTGAACCTCTCACCTTAATGACTTCTACTTTCTTATTTTAACTTCTTAAATTCATCTAACAACTTCTCTCAGATGTCCGTTCAAAAAGAATATGGTTGTTTTTTGTCTCCCTGTCAGTTAACACAATTAAAGACTATTTGTTTACCTTAAAGGAGAGGTTTTTTGCTTAACTTTTCTGCGTTCCCTGAGGAGTTATACTTACATCATGCATGGAGTCAAGAAGTTTAGTCAGTTGGTAGAATCTCTGCCAGCTTTGCCCAGAGTTACTTGGACATTTAGTTACCATCTTCTTTAGTTCTTTAATGTAATTTGCCCTCATTTCTTCAAATGCAGCTTGGCTTTTGAGACCATCCTTGGGAACTGTCATTGAAAAGACAGTCTTAAATTAGTATTAACTGCATTGCTTATTCTTTTGATGTGCATACTCAAACAGTTACACCAGTCAGCGGATGACGGAATGAAACCTTTAAGCAAAGTCCGCAATTTTACAGACATTGGTGAGGGATCAACAACATCACACAGATTCTCAAGCGATTCAGGCATCCTCTCCAGATGTGTGATTGCAGGAGCTGTGGCAGAGGACAAGATAACATCTCAGAAATAAGACACATGCTAACCTCATGTCCAAACTGCTTTCAATACAATCCAACCACATAAAAACCAAGCAGATGGATCAAGGGTATTTTGTTAGAAGCTGAAAACGTGATTTATCATTCTTGAATGATTCCCCATACTTGGCAGGAGAGGAGAAGGTACAGAATCACAGCTGTTATCTGCAGAAATGCTAGACCAAGTGACACGTTTTTATGCCATCAAGTAAGATCTAAAATTTCTTTGAATGTTAGCAAGCATCTGCATAGCATCTAGAATAAACAGAGCCATTTTTCTGCACAGAACAGAAGACTGTTTTCCAAACAGGCATCCTGACCCAGTGCTTGACCACGACAGACAGTTGCAAGCATTTCTAGTGTCCTGTTGAAGTTTCCATCTGTCAGACAGAGATAGAATCATGATCATGGAATTTATAAATGGGTCAGAAGTACAGTTTTCTGATACTTTTTATTGTGACCAATATCAGCAGGGCTGATTACACAAGCAAATTCCCTGTTTCTTTACAGACTGCAAACACTCCTGCAGGTTCTGCCCCAAAAAGGAATGGCTTATTAGGATCAGATCCCTATGAAAACTCCAAAGGGGTTATTAACAACATTACTCAAAATATTCTGAGGTTTAATGTCCAAATTCGTTTAACACTGCTTAACCATCAAATGTCTTTTTTTTCTCTGCATCTCTTAGGCATAGTCCATAGAAGGAAAATAAAATATGGTCTGTACATGAGTGACTTTATTTCCTAAGTAAGTCATAAAACTATGTCAGATTAAGCTAAATGGGAAGTTACCTACTAAAAAGAGAATGGAAAAAAAGGTGATCTTCCAATTCAGCTTACCCTGACTTAACCTCTTGACAGAAAGTGTCTTGTTCATACACTCCCTTCTCTTCTAAATCCTCTCAACTGCCCTCCATCCCACTGAAATCACATCAGAAGCATGTAACAACTGCCCTAAATGGCTCCAGAGTAGGAGCTCTAAGAAAAAGCATCAGTATCTATCTACAAGAGCAATTTAGCAATGGGGAACAAGGAGGAGCTGTACCACCACAAGAGCAGCAAGGACTTGAGGCCACCAAGTGCTGGAAAGGGGGACAAGGAAGAATCTTTAGAAAAAGCCTAAGAGGTTACACACCAGCCTGTCTGCTGCTTGGTAAATATTATATATCACACAACCATAATATAAATATCATATGTTCATTTAATTTTCAAATTCTAGACCCAAACCCTCTCAGTCAGCTGACAGATAAAAGAAACTGTCTGGAACAAATCTACAAATTCAGTTCAAGGTGAATGAACACAGAGGCACCAATCAAGATAAGTAAAGCCATCAAAGCATGCTGTGGCCCCCACACAAAATGCACAGGCTTTACAGTTCCTTTAATATGTACAGTGCTTACAGGTTGTTAAGAGTCACTCTTTCTTTGTCTACTACTATGTATTTTACTGTTCTGTCTGAAAATTATTATACTATCACCCCAGCCAGATTATTAAGGAAGAAAGAAAGACCACAAATAAAGAGAACTCAAGCAAAACATGAAATTCTGGAGGTTTGCCCAGTGTTTCTGATTTTACTTATTAAATGCAGCAATACTGTTGGCAAGCTCCCAAAATCTATGGTCTGTGGAAAGCAAGAAAACAACTGAGTTGTAATGTGTGGTTTCTTCCACATGTAAATGGAGTGAAACTTCCTTGATGTGGTCGTCATGAAAGTTTCAGAATAACTTGTACTCTATTCATCACATGATTCAATAAAAAAAAATTAAATGAAAACAAACCTGGAGTTTTCTGTCATAAGACTGTACCAAGGTGCAAGCACTCAAAACCAGGTTTGCTGCCCTTCACTTGACACTTTCTGGGTTTTATCACCATCTCCATTTCCATTTTGCTCTCCTTTTTCTCTCTCTCTAATGTAAATATCCTGATTCTCCCAAAACAAACTATTTTTAGCAGGTTTTCTAGTGACCATGGTGTGTGTTTGAAAGGGACCCAACTCACTGAAGTTAATTGGCCAGACTGATCTCACCTAACAGATTCTTGCAATAACTCATTAGTTTACACTCTCGAGAGGGTAGAATAATAAATACCTGGCTTAAAGACATTTTGCTGCATTTTTAGAATGCCTTCAGGTTATTTTTCTAAAGATTCTTCCCCTTTAAGGCTGATTAAAATGCTGCAGAGGCAGATCTCCAATCCAGACACTCTCTCAAGAACATTTTGGGAGCCGAACCCTCCCTGAGCACATTGCTTCTGGAAACAGGAAGAGTGACAACCTTAAAAAAAAAGCACTTTCAACCCTCAGGGCAAGACTGGAGCACAGCCCCTCCCCACTGTTCCAGGTTCACTGGCTGACCTTTTCCAGCCCTTGGTGGAGTGGGACCTGGGGTCAGACTCTGCAGGCCAGGACACAAAGGGCTCCCCAAAATGTGGTGTCTCTCCCAATCCCAGCAACCTGGAACAGCTTCGGTTGGAAGAGGGAAGGGATGGAGATGGCTGAGCTCAAAAAACTTACAGCCCCTGGAGGTTTCTGTTAGAGGATCCAAATGCCCTCCAGCTCTGACAGGATCAGCCTCATGTCCTCCCTCAAAGGCAGGTACTTTAACCACAGAGCTGACTCGTCATGGTGTCACCGAGTTGTTCCCCACATAAAGGAGCAGGATTCCACAGAATCACATTTGCTTACAGGTTTACAGGCTGTTACTGATGGAAAAGTAATGTACAAACTGCCTGTGTATTTATACAATTGCACTGGGACAGGAGGTTTTCAATATTTTCAGTAGGATAAGATCAAGAGATCTGCTAATTACTACACAGTGCAGTAACAAGCACCAAGATGTAATTTTGTGTCTTAAAACTCACATTCAAGAGAAAAAAGGAAGCACACACTGTCATTTATTAAACTTGCAGAAGCCTGTGGAAGGCTGTTCTCAAGTCACTTGGCATTACAAGATCACCTGCTCTGCAGTACAGGCAACGCACATCTTTCGATCCTTTGATCCTGAAGGTCATGTTGAGTCAGTCAAACCCTGGTGGCTTTGAATGTTTATCAGGGATTTTCCCTCAATCCCCACAGCTGTGGCACTTGCCTGGCACATCTGTTGGTGTGGCCCTCTACGGAAAGGAGGGTCAAAGTCCCGTGCCTGGCCACTCCTGTCCCTCCAGTGCACATGACACACCCAAATTGCAAAGACACTTCCTGTGCTAACTGCAGACAAACCCCAAGGCATAAACCCCGGCTTATTCCTGAGGCCCAGCTGGAAACAGTTTAGCTCTTTTGTCAAGCTGGTTAAAATCACTACATCTCTTTGTGAACTGGAATATTTTCAAGCATTCCTACATAACCACGGACCCAACTCACCTGTGCTTAAGAGCAGCAGCACTTTCATGATGGTGTACTCCTCGAAGCTGAGCTGCAGGCGGACGAACTGCAGGCTGATCTGGTGCATGCCCTGGCACAGCTCGAACATCGCCGACTGGCGCATCCGCTCCCTGCGGAGACAGGGGAACAACACCCACGGCATAAATACAGGAGAGCACAACCTGCAGGGGGATCACCCGGGCACCACCCTGCTCCTACACCGCCTGCATGGATGGCCGAGTTCACCTCGCTACCTGGCAGACCACAGAAAAGGAAGGGCAAAGAGTATCGTTTGAGTTTTGTCACTGATGGGATTAGTGAAGTGGCAAAACCGTTTAAAAACATATTTGAATTGTCAGTTCAAATTGTTTGTTCAGCTCTGCCCTGGCTGACGGAAGCATGGCTGCTGAAGAGGTCAGAGCTGGTGCAACAGGGGAACAAACCTACACCCACTGAATGCATGCTCTAGATGATACACTCCCCCATCAGTTGACATCTCCTGTTCAAACACTGAAATATTCAAAAAACATATGCTTTTTTCCCAAACTAGTAATCTAAAACAATCTGGAATAAAGGAATATGTAAAAAAATGAACTCGTTCATTAACACAGACTTCTGCCTGTTAAATCGTAAAATAATTAGAATACATGACTTGTATCTTTACATATACTTTCATAAATTTAACTTCAGACCTTGTCTCTCTTGTCTGAGGTAATCCTAGGCTAACCTATCCTGCTCAAGTTTCAGGCAGACTTAGTTAGAATTTTGCTAGATTTCTGAAGCTGCCATCTCAAACCACAGCAGCTACAGAAAAGGGTCATTGAGAGTTGCCTGTCTCAGCAGAAATGGTGATGTGTGTGTGTGTGTGTGTGTGTGTGTGTGTGTGTGTGTGTGTGTGTATGCAGGTATGGAGACAAGATCCTACAATTGTTCCTTGGCCACAACTCCTCTTTTTTTCAGTTGCTCAAAACCAATTGTCTGTATTTCTTCTAACACTTTTTTTGTATAATTGGGGAATTGGATGAAGTTCAGCTCATTATTTTAACCAAGCAAATGCTTTTTCAAATATACAAATTGGCTGGTGAAAGAGAAGAATCATACTGTGTGCAAACAAAGACTGACATAATCTTCCTGGTGTTTTATTGCACTGCTGCCAGAGCAATTTCATTTTCCTCTTTAATACTAATAAAGCGGACTCCCCATTGTTAGATGGGCTCTGCACTTTTCCCCTACTCCACCCTCTTTTCTTGAGACTAAGAACTTCCAGCTTATTTTTTTTTTTAAATTACATTTAATAGTAGGAGTAATGCCATACATATTTGTTTTTATTATGCATCATGGACTGCTCCCAGGAGGCTCTGAGGGATACACTCTGAGCTCAAAAGGCGAATGATTAGTAAGGGACATTTGTATTTTAAATTCTACGTGTTGAAGTGTATCTCAGATGGCCAGAGACAGCAGCACTCGAAGTGAGAGCCATCTATGACATCCATCATTACTTTTGCAGGACACCAAGGCTTGTTCCTGTTCCTCCAGACTGAGAATATACAGCCACTGCCACCATCCCTGTGTTTGACCTCTACAGAGAGAAGTGACAGATTTTTCATCAGATACCACAAGCCACAAAGCAAGAAAAGTAAAACATTATGATGTTTTGTCTCAGGTTTCTTATCCCTTTTTTTTGGTGGCAAAACACTCTCTGTGCAAGTTAACTGTAAAAGTGTTGGCTCAAAAACTTGATTTTTTACATTGCATTGCACTTTTTCTGACATCCAAATTTTTCTGCCTTTTTTCTTTGTACTTGTTTTTGCTTATATGTGATTGCCTAAATAGAAGAATTTCATTTATAGTCAGGGTTTTTTTGGTTAGTTATTTCATTCTATCTTTTAAATATTATTTTTTTAAATCTACTTACAAATATTGATCTCTAGGCATACCCTCAAGGATAAACCTGATGGCATTGTTTGTAGCAAGATAAAATGATGCACAGAATGAGTTAGTAAGTTATTTGTTTAACATACAGCAAGCACATTATCTGAAATCAGTCTGCCACCTAAAAAAATCAATTAAGTTGATTTATTACTTATTTACAAAATATTACCATCTAAAAATTTTGTTAGTTAATTCTTGACTCTTTTTAATGAAAGATAAGCATTTTGTGGGAGTTTATGGCAGTCAACTTTGTATTTGGTTTTCAACCCCACACTGTGTAGAATGAGAGGGTACAGAGCTTTTGTAAAATTCAGATGCTGACATCACAGATATCCATACCTTGAGAGCAGCAACAAAATAAAGCAATAGAAATATGATAAAAGTGAAGAGGCACAGAGAAATTAAGGCATGTCAGCATAACATGAGCAAAGTTGGTTTTTTCCTCAACAAACACATCAGCTAAGAATAAATGCCATCAAGTCATCACAACTGCCTTTAACATCACAAGGAAAAATTAAAAAGAAAAAAAAAAAGGAGGGATAAAAAAAAAAGGCAAATACCATCCAACCAAACCCAGCCCCACCTCTGACACAGCTCCTGAACCTCTCAACATGAAAAACTGAGGATATGAAGATCAGGAATATAAGGGCACATATCTTTATGGGGACATTTAAGAAGGTAAGTACATTTAAGTAACAAAAAGTGTGGAGCCAAAGCTCTGAATCCGCTATTTGGATACGCATTCAGAAGTGGTGTCATTAGCTCAGTTTAGCTTAATCCTCCTTCATAATAATACGCTTTAAACTTTACACCTTAAGTTAATCCATCTTAAATTCCCTGAGTGTCTCCTTACAGGCTTAAAGTAATGCCCAGCTCACATTTTGTCTGACCTTTCCCGCAGCCCTGTGGATGGGCAGGGCATCCAGCCATTCCCATCACTGCCACCAGCCATTCCCACTGCTGCCAGCCATTCCTACCGCTGCCACCAGCCTGTTTCCACTGCTCCGCTCGATTGCCATTGGAGCTACCCAGCTACACCAGGGATGTAGGATTAGACCATTCACCCCAGGAGATGGGGATGGTTTGAGGAAACCATTTAAGACAAGGCATCCTAAATACCAAACCAGCCATGTATCTCGTAATACCCTTATGTGATCTCTACAGAAACCAGGCAGCCACATCAAAACCTGTGAAACTACAGGCAGGCTGAAGACAAACAGCTTGTTATGAATAAGTAACTCATCATTTATGAAGTCATCATAAACCTCCTCGCTGAGGATGGAAACTGCAACTCAACTGACCATAACCAAAAAGAGGAACGCACGCAGCAAGAAATATTCACTGACAGGCGAAACTCAGCCCCAAACCAAAACTGATACCACATTTTATTTACTTTCTCATGGGTACTACTCAAAGCTGCAGCACAAGGCATCTTCCTAAATTAGACAGAGAAGTGAATAAAGGGAAAGCTGTGGTGGGTGTGTTGAGGTTTCATCAGGACTTAAGAAAAGACTGGCAAAGGCATCCCCTTTCACAGCACCTCAGAGGAACTAAAATGCACCTGAGTTAGTCCCTAGGCCTCTGCAGCCCAGAAAAGACTTAGGAAAAGACCAATAAATATTTGTAGCAAAACTCAGATGTCAAAGATAGTTTTTGTGTCTTCTGATTTCACACTTTTTACCACTGTAAGAACCATTTCCAATTTTATAACAATGAGCCTTTCCCTTGCTAGACTAAAACCTGTATCCATTTGAAGGTTGCCCACCAATAAAATTGATTTTAGGCACCTTCAGAAATCACTTTTCACTGTAACAAAACCAAAACAAACAACCAATCAAACAAATGCAGCCCAACAAGAAAACCTGCCGAAGGCCTGAAAGTCAAAACCTGTTTGGAAGCCTCCAAAACCAAGGCATGCTTTCCCTCATGCCAAAAGAAGTCAGTTTGAACTTGACAGAGAGAGGAGTAAAAACATCACCAGACACCTTGAGGGCAAGGCAGAGCTACTGAGGATAAAGACAGAAAAGGACTAGGACATGGGATTACAGAAACCCCTGCTCAGTGGCTCAAACCCTCTAATCATAAAAAGCCCTTGGCCTGAATTATTTTACCTGCCTTAGGAAGGCATTCTGACTGGAAAAAGTGTTGAGTTTCTTGGGGAAAGAAAAAAATAAACATATTATTGTCACAACACTTAACTGTCTCTCGAGGGAGTATTCTACTCCAACAGTGGTGTCAGAATGCCACTACCTGAATAAATTCTTCCATGCACAGGGGCAGGAAACACTGAGTATCCCTCTGCTGAATGGACTGCATCCAGACACCTGTGTCCCATCCTGAAGCCATTAAAAATGCCACTGAAGTAACCTGTACTGGAGCAGTCTCATTAAGTTAACACACTGATCAAAATCCGAGCCAAAATGCATGCAGGATTCAGGCAAAATTCAATTATGACTTTTCATTCAGCACTTATTTTTTATTCAGCCCTTTCTAATCTCTGCTTAGTCTGCAAGCCACAGCAGAAAGATACAAAACCTCTTCCCTTCAACACTTTGCCTTCGACTTCTAAAGCAAAGCTTTAGAGTCATCTCCTCCCGAGGAGGTAAAAATGCCTATTACTTTGCACCAATTTGGGCACTGCCAAACCCAAGACAAAATAGTGACTGGACACAGAACCACCAGTGTGAACACTGATAATCAAACAAGGAAGATAGTTTCACATTAAAACAGATCTACACACATTAAGCTGCAAGTCTTCAGCCTTTAGCCACCCAGGCAATTGGCAATTTTGAAATTCAACCTGGCAATTTTAAACGGAACTTATAGAAGTCAAGTCTGAAAATTAGTTTTCTCACAAGAAAATCATCATGGTGACCCTAGAGAATACCATCCCGGATAAGTGATACTAAGGAATTTAGATCTGCTTTAAAAGTTCCAGCCAAGTGTCCTCCTGTTATATGCCTATCAACGACGGAATTGGCAACAGCCCATGGATAATGATTGCCAAAGGAGAGTTTCAGCTCTCAATCACTAGCAGAGAACTTGTGATAAAATCCAACTTAATAATCACCCAGTTATGTAACCCTAAAATCCCAAGCACATCAATAGCAAAAAACCCAAAGTATATGCTGGTATTAACAGTTAATTATGCACTTAGGAGAATGCTGATACCAAATACTCTCTTTCGGCTTGCATTTGCATTTCAAAAGAGACAAATCACAGTTTTAAATGAGAAAATACATAATTATGCCTTTACCAAAATGCTTTTTCAATAACATATTCAATAAGTGATGATAATGTACACATGGCAATAAATACCCCATTTCAAAGTACATTAGAGAAAGGTATTGAGAGCCAGAAAACGTGCCCATCAGGTATTGTTTTATATATCCATTCTGCCAGGGCTCATTGTCACTTGCAGTGGTTCATCAACAAAGTTACTGCTATATTCCACATGCAGCAGCAATTCTCCTTTTATGCCAACAATGCCTCAAAAATTAAGACTTTGCTCATGCTGTCACGCAAAGCCTGGCATTTTCTGGAAGTCGACTGAGGCACGTCTTCCTCTCATGCCAGTTTAGAAAAACTACTTCCTAATTTTTCTTTCACTCATATTTAACTCTACTGGGGAAGTAGCAGAAGCAAGCACTGTGCACGTGAGAGGCATTTGGAGATGCCAGCAACAGCTCATCGATGTGCAGGAAGATTAAAGCAGTACCACATTCAGACACAATTGCAAGGAACAAACCTCTGTTCTAAGACATTGACAGAAGTGAGAAAAAACCCTCCCAAAATGCTCGTGGATGTCCCAAAATCATGCTGAGACAATACAAGGAGAGCATAATTATGGTCTATGCTAAATGTAAAGGCATTGGGCAAGTCTTTGTACTAAAGTCGTAAAAACTAATGCTCAGATTCTTTTGAACCTATCAGAAGCTGGAAATCTGCCAGAACATCCACAGGGCCAACTGATGAGCAAAATGAAAATGAAACATTTGAGAAAGATCAGAAAAGTTACATAAAATCTTTGCATCAGTGCTCTCTGTAGAGGAGCCCAGTAAGGGCTCTCCCTTTTCAGTAAGCAAGTGTGAGAAATAGTTTCAGATTCAAGTGCGAGAAGAGGGTTTATAAGGAAAAAAAAATACAGTAAAATGAATAGTAATAAATCACCAAGACCAGATGGCATCCATCCACGAGCTGTAAAGCAACTTAAATACGGAATTGCTGAACTACTAACTGTGCTGTGCAGCTTATTGCTTAAATTGCCCTTATAAAAGTCATGGAAGGCGACAAACGTGACTGATTTCTTAAAATGGGTCTGAGGGTGGTAAGGGAGCACTGGAGACCAGAGGCTAGTAAGCTCCAGTTCTATATCGAGCAAAACCATTGAAAGAGGAGCATGAATTGATAAATAAACATGCTGTAAGGCAAGAAAATCAGCACAACTCTGGCAGAGAGAGGTCACGTCTCACGAATCTGAAAGGGCACTCTGACGATAGCACGAGGATGCTCTGGTGGATCCGGGCGACGTCTGCACGACAGAAATGCTTTGCACATGCCAGGTCTAGCTGCATCCCACAGCCATATGGGGTGAGACCTAAGCAAACACCAACCCTCTCCTCCTCCTCTCCCCTGCCCTGGTTTCCACACAAAGGAAACTGGGGCATGCAGCTTGGGTATGGGCTCCAATAAATTCTGTCAGCGTGCCAGCGTGGGTAATTACTGGCCTAGGACCTGCACGCTGCCTTGCATCAGGAGGTATGGGAGGATGCAATCATGGCAGGGTTGGGTTTTAAAGCTATTAAAAAGATCTCCTGGAAGCTCTTAAAGAGAGCTTGGGGATAAGGAGGTTGTCTCTTTGTGGATTATTAGCAGCTTAAAAATAAGAGACCAAGGGTCATAACAAATGGACATCTCTCACGTGTAATGGAGGTTACCAGGGAAGCCTCACAGAGCTGGGGCCTGGGCTGAGAACTGTGCTCATACATCATATGAGAAAAATCAGACCTCTGGAGGTGACAGCTTGCTGATGGCTCCAGACGATGAAATCAAGAGCTGCCTGTGAAAGACTGCTGAAAAATCCTGCAGTCTGTGGGGCTGGCTGACGAAATGGAAGGTGAAAGTCACTGACTGGACAGTGCAGACAGTATAATCGCCTCCCACCATACATGCAAAATAACAAACATCACAATAAAGAGTCCTAGGTGTAACATGGGAAAGGTTTTTTGGGCTTCTGCCTTTTGAAAATGCTTGCTCAGTGTTCATCAGACAAAAGCAAAGATGTGAGAGAAGAGTTGAGAGCAAGACAGAAATTGTAATTTTGGTGCTGCATCCACTGTGCTCTAAATCTAGCGTGTCAGTCTGGTCTCCTCCCAAAATTAATACAAAGCACGAGAGGAGGAGCTGAGGATGGCCAGGGACAGCTGACAACTAGCAGATATATACAAGGGGAAGTCAAACTGACTCACTGATTCTTCAGCTCACAGAAGAAAAAACAGGACTTGATGGAGTTCTAAGTGATAAATGGCATGCATGGGATGAGAAGGATTATATCCACTATTACTGCAAACACAGGAATGAAGTGGCACTCCATTAAATTATCAGCCACCTGCTTTAGAAACATCAACAAACAAATATGCATAATTAAATTGCAGAAGCAACTGCCACGGAACATTTTAGATATCAAGATTATAAATGTATTCAAAGAAGTAACAGGCAAATTCACAGAGAAAGACACAGAAGGGTTATTAAGCACAACTGTTCAAATGCAATCTCACATTCAGAAAGTACCTAAGTAATTGCTAGAATGGGCAAATGAAGAAGCCCCTTGTCCTGATCTTAAACTTTCTCTGGCCACTTTAAAGGATGACAAACTCTGCTAGGGGGACAGTTTCTGACATTTCCCCACTCTTACAGATCTCTGTAAAACTACAGTATCTCCTGTTTTCCTTTGAAGCTTCACAGTTTGAAGCAAAACACTTCAGAAATTTAAGAAGTGTTTAGAGATAGAGGCATTAAAAGTAGAGCCTTTAGAAATTTATGCAAAGAAACCTAATCTATTGCTTTGCCCAACCAATGACCTGCTTACAGAGAAATGAAGCCCAAAATAAAGACTGGGAAAATCTAGCTGAAGCATGTTGCATCTATTATGTACAGGTATGACAGCAGTTTTCCAAAATTTCTTTTTTTTTGTCTGCACTACTGTTGGGTGGGTATGTGACAAAATCCCTTTATGTACTTCTTCGGATGGGAACTGAGCCACACTTTATGAAAAAGTAAATAGCAGTAACAATGTATATAAAAAATTTACTGATGAAGATATTCACTTTTCACTGCACTGACACTTTGCATGAATTCAGTATTCCTCACCAAAATAATACATGCAAGCAAAAACCATGCAGGGAGGATCACCAAGGAATGCTTGCTGACCTTTTAACAAGACTAGTGACTGCACACACAATTTATCAGCATAAATGAACACTGACAACTCTTACCAACTCTGGTTGTGGCAATAATAATTGAAAATGAGGGATTTGGGGGCTGCTAGATGACAGAAATTACAAAAATGTACCTAAATTTAGGAACTACAGGATTAGCAGATTGCAAGGAAAGACAAAATGGTTAACAGCCGTCACCCTGCCAAACATAAAAGCAAAAAAGTAAACATTCAAACAATAAGTGAAGTTTCTTATTGGCTTTATCACCATTCACAGATGATTTAACTAATTATTCCCCCCCCAAGCCCCGAGATATATGAGGTTAAATGAATTAAAAAAGGTGATTTTAAATATTCAGCTTATTTTATTACATTTATCTTCCTGCTGTTACCATAGAAATCAGAACACCAGGAAGACTTACAGGCTTCAGCACTGAAAGGGCACAGAGAAGCTGCTGCATCCCTGCACTGCCTTACACAACACCAAATCCTAATGGTCCCAGCTTCCACTGGCATATTAGGAGGGAGTTTAGGAATGTACTGAAAATGTTATTTACTAAGAAAATGTACATAATTATTAAATGAAGATTTTTTTTAATACAATCTTAGCTGTTTCACTTGAGCTACATAGTAATCCTTAATTTAATTTTACAGCTTTCCTCAATGTTACAAAATCCTCTGCCCATCCACATCTCGTGACAATTCTAGCACAGAAACATCCTAGAAATCCCCTTCTACTGCTGTTTTTCCTGCCCCTCTCTACCTCATTTGCTTTACCTCAGCTGTCTCATTTGAACATTGTATTCTCTATTGTTCATCTACTGCCAGCATCAACCTCAGTCTGCTTCCAAATTTAAAATCTTCAGGCTTGGGGCAATTACCAAAGGCACAGCATGAGAGGTGCTTGCAATACTCCCTTTTTATTTTACTGGGAGCAAAATCTTATGCTTTAAATGATCTGTTTATATCGATTTGTAGTAAACTTTGTTAATAGTACATATTTTTAAAAAAATTTAAAATAAATATATATCCATCACTACATTCTGCTCTTAATATTTTGTATATAATGTTAAGTAAAGTGCAGCTCCTATTGAAACATTTTTACTGTAAGGACTGAGCTGCATATGATCTAATACAATAATTTCAGAGATGGAAAAACGACATACTGATCCAAATGGTCGTGAATGGTTTTAAACCCAGTTTTTCAAGTTCAATAATTTTCGGTACCTTATACAATGCCTAGTGCTGGTTTTCATTAGGCAAACCCTCAAGTCCTTGACTAGGGTAAAGAAACGATGGCAGCATCAAGTGCAATGGCCAGGAAATTCAGAACCTGCACACTTCTGCACCTGATTTTTTCTTTCTGCCACAGATGACAAACTGAGAAAAATCAAAGGAGCAAGAAAACACACAGCACATTAGTCATGCAGTGCATTTGCAAAATACTGTTGAAATATTGATGCTGTACTTTAACGTACTAAAGTGTCTCCACACAGTGTGTCTCAGCATCACTGAACTCTCTCAGTATCCCACATCACTGCTATTTTACAGCCTGGTAAGGCTGGAATGGTAAATAATATAATTTGGGTAGATTTGTTAAAAATAGGAAATGATTTTGAAATTTTAGTCTTTTCAGAAGTAGCTGCAGATTCAAAAATCTGCAGAAAATCTCAAAAATCTACAGAGAGACAATGTTAAACCTAAAAGCAAAAAATAAATCAAGACCTGTGGGGGAATTCCAGGGTTGGGTTGTCCCTCTGGGGCTTTTATGCCTGTAGAAACCAATATCTGGAGGAGGAGCATGGCTTGAGTTTTAATATTCATCATCAATGGCATCAACTGTGTTTTTGCCTTAAGGAGAAATAAGAAGCCACCATGCATCTTCCTTAGGGGAAGGAATGGATAAGCAGCACAGCTTGCCATGAGGGATGCAGTTCTGGCTTCCAGCTGGGAGGAGGAGATGTGCTGGGAGCACGAGCCATGGCCCCAAAGGCAGCCCATGTCCCACCGCT
Organism: Euphonia xanthogaster; assembly: GCA_034509185.1. Classification (NCBI taxonomy): domain Eukaryota; kingdom Metazoa; phylum Chordata; class Aves; order Passeriformes; family Fringillidae; genus Euphonia; species Euphonia xanthogaster. The sequence goes on along the minus strand of JAYDZK010000202.1, from coordinate 13,902,403 downwards.
CCCACTGGTTTCCCACGTTGTGTGAGTGAGGATCCCTGCCATTCCATGTCTTGGCTCCTGCTGGGTTTCTGTTGGCAGTGCTGAACTTGCAAACGCTTTTTTTTCCTTCCTGTGCCTCTGAAAGTTTGCCAGCCAATGCCCTGACTTAATGTATGGGTGGAAGCAGATACCTGGGATGTTGTCACCAGTAGCCGGCGGACAGCAACTGCCTTAGCCCGTTAAAACCTGAGCAAAAAGGAGCATCCCTTGCCTTCCTCTGGAATTCAGGCATCTGACTTCTGCACTGCAAAGACAGAAAAACTCCGACTTTTGAAAGGCTGGGCTCATTTCTTGTAGACATGAACTGTCACACCAACTCTTTTCAAAAATGTTGAGGACTTTTCCCTCAAAAGGGCACAGCGAGGGAAAGAGTCATGGTAGCCTTTAGTTCTATGATTAATTCACCCAGTAAGGGAAAAAGCAATGGAAGTTGCAACTAACTGCCCTACCTTCCAGAACCATGCCTTAGAAATCCTGTTTAAGGCTGCTCCCTGTAGTAAAGAGTATTTTGCAGACTTTCAGCTAGAATCCCTGAAAATAAGCTGGTGTTACAAACCGTGGGGTTTTGACATCCCTTGCTTTGTTCTTGCACCCACTGCAGCCAGCACTACTTGGTTTTCTGCTTTCAATTGTGTATGATTTTACCCATTTAATGCTCTGGACTTAGATTATCCACACATGTGTGTGCCTCAGGTTGAATTGGATTAGAAAATTTAGGCTAAAGTCTTTGGTTAAATCTTAAAAAAAAAAATTTCTCTCCCTTAAGTTAAACAAACTCTTTTTCTTTTTTTTTTTTTCTTTTCTTGCAAGATTTCTGTTACTTTTGCAGGAGGAACCTGAAAAGTCTCAGAGCTTAGGGCTTGAATTAGGGACAGTCTTTTCCCATGTCTTAAGAAAATCTTCCCCAATAATATCTCTGTTCTCCCAAATCCCTAGATCCATTCAAGGTAAGGCTTCCTCAATGACAACAAATGAAGAAAAACGTCCTAGAGTCTCTCACTACATAATCCTTACATCTCATCCAACCTGATCAAAGGAGTCACATGGGAAAAATATTAAGGAATAGTATAACTTAAGGGTTTTGTTAAGGATACAGTCTTCAAAGCATCACCTAAAGGGCTTAAACTATGATTTCGTAGACCACCTTAATTCTGGAATTTTGCAACTTCTTGAATTTGAGTTTGCACAGCCTACAAACATAACTACAACACTTTTTGAATGTTATCCCACATGCAGCAGTAAGAGTGTTTACCCTCAATACAAGTTATGTGGTGTCATGTGTATCACGGTCTTCTAAAGATTTACTGTGGATTAAAACCAAAGCTGTATCTACAGAATATTAATTTTGATCACAGCTACTACATTACAAAAGAAATGGATTAAAAAACTGCACATGCCATAACTTAAACAAATACAACACAAAACACCCTACTTTATGCCTCTTTTCAGGCTGTTTTTTAGGCATTGCTGTGACAGGCTGTGCAGCCATTTCCTTATCCCACAGTTAAAATCTTTGTGTTCAGTTAAGCCCAATTAAATCAACGGAATATATGCTTGAACCATAAAGACAAACAGTACACTTAATTAGGTAGCATGACTAAATGAAGGCAGACAAATATTTCCAGCCTTCCACAAGCCTAACAGGAAATCAAACCACATACGAGTAGGGAGGCATTTTGCACTGTATTTATACAATCAAAACTACATTTAACAGCTACTAACAATACAGATCCTCATTTGTTATTGGCCTTGTTTACAGGCCTTCAGAACAAGAAAGAAAACAAGATCATATATCATGGCCCTCCAGAAACATTACAACTTCCTTTTATTCACAGTAGTTAAGAGTAAACGGAAAATTCATTTAACATAAAACAAAGCCACATAATTCCACTAATGCCAACCTCTACTTTCACTCATTTTCATTGAAGAAAATGTTGAACCCTCTGGGGCACCAAGGGCCTGGTCAAGGACATTGCTTATTTTTTCTTGTATAGAAACAGGAAATGACCTCTCCAGACACAATATGAAGAAATACCAAGAAAATCTTGGCCAGGTGATAACAGAAATGAAACTCTCTCAAGCCAGTAAAAGGAAAGGCATTGTAAAGAATCCCCTTTCATTCTGCATCAATTAATAAATGTCCTAAAATGCCAAGGGCAGTCAGAAAGTTTCACCAAGTAAACCTCAAGGAGGTTTAATAAACTCAGTGGCACAGAAACAAAGTCCAGTGCTTATAATTACACAGCACATTTCCAAGTTCAAGGTACTCAAAAAGTAAAGGTAAGATCAGCCTTCAGCAATTTCAGAGCAAAGCTTCAAAGCACTTCATGAACAGGAATACGTACTGTATTTTGTATTACGGGAATGGTTTCTACACTAAACTGTATTGTACAATTCCAGTAAGTAATCTCTGGCCTTACCGCAAAACTGGGGAAAGCACTGCATCTCTTAATTTAGAAGCACAAAACAGTAGCTTGGGAGGGACCTCTGGAGAGCTCAGGTCCAACCCCCTGTTCCCTGCAGAGCTAATTTTGACATTGGAGCAGGCTGCTTGGGGCTTTGCCCAGTGAAGGCTTGGACATCATCTGGGACCGAGACTCTCTGGGCACCCGATCACCTGATTCACCATCTCATTCGGAAATGTCTTCTCCTGCTGCCCAGGAAGCACTGTGCTGTTCCAAGCTTGGGACCACAAACTCTCATTCTTCCCCTGAGCACCTCCATGAAGAGCCAGACTTCATCTTTTCTACAACTTATTAGGAAGCTGAAGGGTGCAATTAAATCCACATTGCATCATCAGGTCCCTCACTGTCCCAATCAGCCGTGACCACCTCACCCAGTATCTGCTGGATTTCTCCACATTCTCAGTAACTTTACGTTGCCAGAAAGCCCTAAACTCAGGCTCCAAATGCAGCCTCAACCACCATTCTGAGTGGCAATGTGAGAATCTGGAACAAATGCCTGCCATGATGCCCAGTGAGTATGAAACACAAGCAAAGTGCGTGTGAAAGGAAACCCTTCACGTTCCAGAGATGTGTCCATTACTGTTTCAGAGTGAACACCAAATGTCCTACTCTTTCACCTCCAGGCAAATTTCTTGCCCTGATTACCTACTTCAAAAGGCCCTGTACCACTCTTACATCTCCAGGCAATATTTTTTTTTTCTCTTTTATAAGCAATTGCCTCCTCTCTGCAATGAGTATATTGCCAAATACACAGGAGACTAGACCACTATCTCAATTACATATCTGGTTCGGGATGTTTTAATTTTGTACTCCTTTTTGCAACTGGATCCCTACCTCAACCTCAATATAATTCTACAGGCACCTATCTTCAAGGCTTGCAGCATAAAACTCTCAATTGATCTCAAATTCTCAAAGTTGCTTCTAGCTGCAGTCGAACAAGAGCAAGCAATGCACACACTTTTATTTGCAAGCAGGATTGATTTCTCTGTCCAATAAATTCTGACCCCCTGACTGACTTTCTTGAGATGAGGAAAAGCTGCTTTTGTGTTTGAACTGTTAGTCTACATTCCCTCAGGAGAACAAAGTTCACATTTTCACTTACCTCTGGCTATAGATACCTTTTTTTTTTTTTTTCCCTGTGACAATTCTCTAATGTTCAACTCATAATGGAGGTGCTTTCAACATGGAAAATGGCTGATACTACATTTTTGGCGCAATGAAGTAAATTGCCAGTTCTCCCTCTTAAAAAAAAAAAACAAATGTAAACCAAACAATCCTTGTTTGATATTGCTCACTGCTTTGGGACCCATCTCATACTCATTAATTATTTAGGGATTCCTTAATCAAAGACAGACTATTAAGATGGACAGCGACAAAGAATCTTTTCCAAGAAAAAGATTTCAGAATGCATCAGAAGATTAAGTGCTAAGTTATTTTTTTGTTAATTCTTTTCCTGTTTTGTGTTTTTTTTCCCCAGGTGCACCCATATCCTATTGATTATGTCCCCTTTTTACCTCTAACCCCCCTGCAATCTTCTGGGATAAGCAAATGATGCAAGCCCCGTTTGACTGCCTGTGCATTCACTTAGATTCTTTACTTTACTGTCTTGTAATAAACACTAGGAGAATAGAACAGAAATTAAATTATAGTCATCAAAAGCAAAGCACTAAACACACACAAACATAAAATATGAAGGAACACATACTCAGACGGAATGCATCCTTCTTTTTGTCTGAATGCATCATAAAAGAAGTTACATTTCATTACTGAAAAAACATTTTGGCTTCTTTCACGGTCGCAAAGAAGGGTAATTAAGACTGTCAAGAAAACACATTGAACAGCTGTATACTGTTAACAAAAGCACCATTATATGACTGCTCTGAAAAACCCCAGTAATTTAAACATTCACATTTCCTAGAAGTTGGATATTTTTCCAAGCTCCAGTAGATACCAAAAAATGTTCTTTTCTATAAATTGTGGTTGTGTATCGGTCACATTTCAAACCAGTGGGATGGTCCCAGTTTGAGAACACATCCCCATACATAAGGAAGAGTGGACGGCAGTAATCAAAGCTTTGGCAATTGAAATGTGAGTCACTGAAAAAAATTAAAACTTCAGCTGCTTTTTAAGCCAGAATTAGCTGAAATTTTCTTAGAATGCAAGTATGCCTGAAAAGCCACATAAAGACAGCAATCCTTCCAGCCTGCACTGAAAAGGGCCATTAAGGAATACTTACTCATCGAAGATCAGGTCTGGAGCAAAATAGAGGAACTGGCTGTTTGTATGTTTGTACGACCTCCAACTCAAGGCAAACGATGACAGACACATCCATGAATACTGAATTAAAGTAATTTGGTCCTCGAGAGGCAAGTTTCTAAATCCTAGAGATCAAACCAGAAAATACCCATGAACTACAAGGGCTGGTCAAACCATCACCAAACACATTGCTTAGTACTTTTCCAGTATTCACAAACAAGTGCAACACTCCCAATTTGAAAAAATAAAACTGTAATTTTTCATTCCAGTGACAAAACATGTTTTCTTAAGAGGCTACCACTGAAAATGAAAGCTTTTTAAATATCAATCACAGACATTTGAAACAAACTTTACATAAAATAAGAAAAAATCCCAACTGTCTTCTCTCAGAGGTTCATCTCTCACACCCCCCAGTTGCCGGTTTTCTCAACACAGTCCATGGATTAACGATGCAATTTGCCAAGCAAATATTTTTCTGAACTAAAAGAAACACTGAAGTGACATCTCAGCAGATGACTCATGGTCCTACCTGGAAGTATCTTTGCCCACTTCACCACCTGAATCATCTGCTTGCCGGCCAGGCGGTTTAGGGTGGAGAGCAGGTACTCCGCTGTGTCCGGCTTCGAGCTGTCGTATCCTGCATACACGATCTCTGGCTCAATGCTTTCAAGGATCTTAACAGGAGAGGGAGTAAGTGCTGGTGAGATAGCAGACATGTGGGGGACAAGTGCAGTGTTGACAGAGGGCTCAGTCACGGGCGCAATGTATGTCGTCCCTTCCTCAGGGCTCTGCGGGGGTGGCTGCTGCCGCTGCTGGGGCTGCTCCTCATGCAACCCTTTCAATTTCCCCAACTTTTTGGACTTCCGGGCTGTGAACATGAGCAATGAGAAAACCAAGTCAGTACAGAAAGCCAGCAAAACCCTGGGCTTCTGGGCTTTATACAGGAAATGAAAGCCAAAGTATAGTCTCAAAGCTCTTAAGTGAAACAGGCACAGGACCTTAAGAAACACCTTGCTGCCTGCAGCATTGTCACACTTGAAACAGGACAAAAAGACACCTCTAAGCTCAATTTCACTGCTTTACTGGATGTTTTTATACATGACAGAATGTCCAGTATCTGCCTCCATACAGACATGCAAAAAACATCCCAGTTACTGCGGTCAGTGCCAACTAAACATTTCAGAACTGTAATCACTTATCGCCTACAAGACTGCAATTCATGATCTGCATTGCGTTGGTCATCAAAAGAAATCTGCACAATATTAGCAGACCCAGAGCCCTCCTAAGCTTTTGCCTCAACTTGAAAGTAGTCAATCCATTGTGAACAGCTCAAGTTAGTCAAGCCCCCTTTCCTTTAGCTGCTTTGATATGTCCGTAACAGCTTTACCCATTTCTTTTGAATATTTAAAGCTTAAATATTTATCCACTTAAAGAAGAAAAACTGAACTTCATGTAACACCTTTCTCACTGCTATCAATGTCTCTGATGATTTGCCTTCCCCTTTCTTTTAATTTCCTTTTTTTTTTTTTTTTTTAATTCTACCCACCCTACTTTTTTTTACTAAGTACTCTTAGAAGCCAGCAATGCTGTGGTACTTTGACTCCTTGAAGAGAGGCCAGCCACCATTCCCTGTGGGCTGCATTCCCAACTTTGCCATAGCATGAGAAAATAATTGGAATTAAAAATCAAGACAATTCTGTTAAAAAAACACACACGAAGAACCAAACCAAAAACCCATCATCACCCTTTTTGCAATAGGGAAACGTAACAACAACAACAATTAATCTTTAAAATTAAGAAATAATGAACTACATTTAAGTGTTTGCAGATCTTTCAGAGTAACTTTTCTCAAATGAAATCTTTCTTATCTATCTGGACACAGCTAAAACCCTTGTCTGGACTTTTATCTTCCTCTCTCTTGATTCTTAAAACATTCCTTTTACTGGCATCAGTAAATACAAGTTTATCTCTTTCCCACTTGGAATACTATTGCAAATAGCCCCTTCCTAGTCCATATCCTTTCCCAAGTTTATCTCCTGAAGTTTCTTCCCATCATCATTTCCCCTCCCCTATCTTTCCTTAAATATAACCCCTTTTCTTCAGTTCCAGGATCCTTTCTGGACAACTTCCACCTGCCCAAAATGTTCACTTCCACTCTAGCTCAGCATGCCATGCCACTTCCTCCTGGGATGCTTTCAAAGCTTGCTCTATGCTCTTGCTCCTGCTCGTCTCATTTACGGAGCAGGAAACTCCCCAGTGAGACCCACAGAACCACCTCATTACTCTTCTACTAACCAATGTTTTAAGAAACCCCCTTCAACAGCAGAGCTGCTGCTGCCCTCAGACCACTTCTGGTGACAGCAGCCATTTAAGGTGTCACTGTTTCCTTGACACTGGGGCTGCCTGCCCAGAGCCAGTGGCTGGGAATGAGCGAGGCAGGATACAGACGCCCATGGGCCAGGACAATGCACACCCAAGTGCAACAATAGCCTGTTGTTTTCAACACTTCCTTGCCAGGACAGTGCCTTGAACTTAGAGGAGATGGTTCATCCCAAGATTCAACAGAAAATATCATTTATTAGCGTAAACATGAGGAACTGCTATAGAAAACAGTGATGTTACTACTCATACACAAGATCTTGAAGGTGCCCAAAGAGAAGCTCCTGGACTATGGCATTCAAAAAATAAAATTCACTGCTATTGCAGCACATCCTGCATGGAGCAGGGAGTCCAAAATCCCAACATCAGTTTGTAGTCATTTCCATCACACCATGAAGGATCTTCCTGGCTGATCTCAGTGCAAACAACCCTCAGATAGCCCACAGAGAACTTCAGAGATCTCTGTTTAACTTTTATCACTTTCGCTTCTGAGAGCTGGAGGAAATTAGGTTAAAGAAATTAATTTCATTGATTCACTACAGGATGTATGTCTGCTTTTGAGAATTCCTTATTTCCTCCATGCCTGCAGACACACAGACCAAATGAGGCAAGTTGAATTTTTTAATAAAAGGATTGAATATGCAAATAAAAATGTACTTCTCCTAATAAAATTTAAAGTTCTTTTGTTCAGATAACCACATGTACGTAAAAACCTCCTAATTACCAAAAGAATTAGCACAGGCTACATAGGAATAGCTAATGCAATTGCTATTGCATCCATTTGAAGTTATAAGGAAGAGGTGAGACAAGTATCTGTCAGCAAAGGTTTCACTGCAGCTTAATCTGTCTCAAGACACAAGAATTGTGAGAAGATCCTTCTAAAAGTCAGTTCAGATCCTATTTCCTACTTTTCTATTATGAAATTCTTAAAAAAACTCATTCAAACAACGAAGCATAACCAAAGGATTTTTTTATTCTCTGATGCATCAAGCTACATGGATGCAACATCCATTCTTCAAGATGTCATTTTCAACTCTAGTACCCAAAAATCCATTTTACAAAGCAGCAGCTGATCATTTTGTTAAACAAGCATTTTCCTCACTGCAAAATAAAACAGAGGGAGTTATAGGCAAAGCAGACACCCCTGGAAAGTTCAGCCCTGAAAAGGAAATGAAAATGCAGTTGTTCCCCATGTGGTGCAGTTGCACCTACATGAGGATGTCCTGGTGAAATCACTGTGAGCACTAAATATAGTTTGCAGTTATCTTAGAAAGACAAAGCTGGACTTACAGATTTTTCAACAAAATAAATCCCAAAAGCAAAGGAACGATGAGCAAGCTCAGCTGAATGTCTGATAATGAGTTAACAGAGCCATTGGACACTGAAAACAGAGGTTAAAAATAGGCCTGAAGAGATAGAGATTAGTGTTTGCTGCTATTATTCATTAAGTTTTCAGGCACTAATTTTTTTCAGTTATCAAAACAGGACTAAAAAAAAGAACTCTACACATTTTTAATGTTTACAGAGGCAAAAAAATGTATTTACACCATAACTACACTAGAATAAAAAAAAGGGTTGGTTTACCCGCTCCATCAAGTATCTTGCAGCACAGATAACTGATAACATACTTAAGACCTATGGTTGTATGCTCTATTCGCTAAGAGTTTTTTATTAAAAAAAAAAACAAAAACATTCTTCCACATATAAAACTGGCATAAAAATGTGTTTTAGTTTCATTTTCTTCCATTATAAAGCCTTTAAAATGAAGCTGAGAAAAACATTACTGCTTGACAGTCATGTTTACAGTGAAGAAAACTGTATTTTTCATTTGGCTTCATGCCAGTGCTATAGCTCAACTGGTTTGGTAACTCCCACAGAAACCAACAAGTAAAGATAAAATACAAACTGAGCAGTACATACTCCAAGGCACTCTTTAAAAGCTGTTTTTCACATCTGCTCTCTCACTCCAATACCAGCTACAAAACTGACTAAGCCACCTCTGAAATGGAGAGTAAAAGCCACGCTCGTCAGGATTACTCCCTGAAAACACTCAAGAAATCCCTGGCTCTCCACACTGACCAGAGGATGGAGCAAGCATGGGGCATTTCCAGCGACAAAGCTGAAGTCTGAAGCCTGTCTGGGGTTAGGACAAGGTTTCATTTCGTCCAAATGAAAATGAAGTCCTGACTGCAGGACTTCTTGCCCTCCTGTTCAGTGTTACTGCAGTCAGAACATCACATTATAATTCTCCTATTTTTCAATCACCTGAGACAGAGTAACAGGTGAAGAAAAACAAACAATAGAGAAAGACCCTGCAGATACACCCAAGGTTAAAATCTCAAATATCCGTCATGACCTTTGTTGAGTATTTTAGGTGGTTCTTATGCTCCAATTAAAAGAAATAAGGTGTAACATTTGAAAAGCCACAAACCTGGATTTCAAAAAGGCACTTCCAACAGCCATTCTCTGTAGCTCTAACAATAAATAGTGGAACAAATAAGATGCAAGTCAGTTGGACAGCTGGTTCCTTAGTATTGACCCCATACATGGAAGTCTCCTTTCTTGAAGATGAAATAGGGATCCTGCCATCTCAGGATGGGAGGTTTTGTGCCAGCTGTGAAATGCTGAGTGAGTGGGTTTCTAGTCATCTGCAACAGGGAATGCTACTCTAGGTCCAATAACAGGACATTTATCTGGATATGGCCCTATTGTAAAGCAGCTTTGGAATACAAATTAACATGAACAAATTATAGAATTCCTTATTTTTAAGGGTAAAGCTAGAAGGTTTAGGGTAGCCACAAGGTATGTAAACTACCATACTCTTTTTTAAAATATCACAGTAAATTTACACTTGCTATACAAATTTGATCGAGAGGGAGATAATTCATGCAGATTATATACATTATATACTCCCTTTGTGCCCAGGGAATATAAAAAAATTAAGTTATGGAGTCCACACACCAAATCACTATTTTTCATAGGCTCAAAATTAATAATTTGCATCACATTACTGTTAAAAAAGGGGATCTAGAAACATTGAAGAACAAAATGTTTTTATTAGTAGATAAACCCCCATAAATATTGATTTAATATTCAGCAGATTACAGCAGATTTCTAAGAGAGCAGTAACTTGTTTGTAGAATTGTACTAGTGTTCAAATTTAGAAGATGAACAATGTAAAACACTCTGCAGATTCACGCTTGCTTCCAGTACTCTGAAAGTAAAAAAAAGTAAGCTAAGTCTGAAGTTTAGAAAATAAGCTGCAGTTCTATGTAGGGTGAATCACAAGACTTGCGATGACAATCCCCTGGAATCTAAATTTATTTTTTCTTGAAGATGATATTCAGAGCTTGCCTTGATGTCCATTAGAAAATCATTTACTGTTTGTATACCTAAAGTCACAATTTAGATGACTAAGATCTTTATTTAATCACATCTGTAAAGCTCTGCCAGAGCCAGGACCAAGCTGATCCTGAACCAAGAGATTTTTATTATATTCTATGCATGTTTGAATCCATGGGGGATATCAAAAGCACATTATGAAAACATGTGTAAAGCAGAGAGTTTCAGTGGAGAGAGAGGGGAAACCAGAATGGACACAGCAGAGGACAAAAAAAGTGGTGGATGTTTAAAAAAAGACATAAAGGAGAAGAGAAAGCAGCAATTGGAGTAAATACACAAAATATAAAAGACAAGGCAGGGGAGATGCAAATCACTATAGTCACTTCAGATGAGGTGTAATTTGGCTGTACCACTAGCAGTCTAGGCAGCCTGAGGGTAGACAATATGCTGCAAAACAAACTCACTGTGGCCACCTGTAACTCTGTACCCAAGCCAGTGGACACCTGCATTTCAAACACTTGGGCTCCTCCACTCAGGTCCAGTGCCCAAGCTCCACACCTGAGCTACAACCACCACCTCCTGCCCAGCCTCCACAGCTGCCAGCTTTCTCCCTTCCACCCCATGCCAAATGCTTAAGGATTCCCCTGCACACCCTTCCACTACCACCTCCCTCTGCTCTCCAAAAACAACCTCCAGGACCTTGCTGCACCACAGTTACCAAAGGCGTCGATTCTCCCCTCGAGGCAGCTCTGACTCAAGGTAGATTCTTCTCTAAGCCCTCACTCAGCGCCTCCACCTTTCTACAGATAAATGCTCCATCAAAATGCCACTCTTCTCTCCGCTGAATCTTTTCATCACGTTTGCCTGGTGACTTTGCCTCACTTACTTCAATGAGCTGACATCTGTTCTCATTAGCTATTTTACTGCTACCACAAATAGTGTTTTCCCTTCCCCCAAATCTGTTGTATCTTGACATGAAAATTTTGAGCTATCTTGGTACAGACGTTTTTTCACTTAGTTGTCTAGCACAATGGGAATGAGATTTTGCTGAGAATTTTCTAGACAATAATACAGACTTCATATATACACGCACACATATGCCTGGGAATGCATGGAATAAAGTGAAAAGCAGTAATGCAAATGAGATCTTACAGCATTATTCCATTCTCCCTAAAAAGTGCACTCAAGCACGCTTATTTTCTTGCAGAAACACAGAAGGAACAACCAAGATAGGACCCTAAAACTTCCATAAAACCCATTACCCACTTTGGGAAGCAAACCACTGATTTTCAGGTAGCTCCAGAAGACGAAGAACCTCTAAATGTGAGCCCAAGTATTAGAATCACAGAATATCCTGAGTTGGAAGGAGCCCACAAGGATCCACAAGTCCAGCTCCTGTTGTGCCATGTGTGAGAGGAAGGATCAGGTACAAATCTGGAGGCATGCAGGCAAGCAGATGAGTCACTGCTTTAACTGGAGAGACCAAGGGGAGGAAGCAAACGAAAAGCAACTACTGAAGCAGAGACAACTTGTACAGGGACTTAAAAGGAGAGCACAAAATTACTTTATCATGTAAGACACACTACCAAAAGGACTCGACTCTTGCAAAGCCGAGGCCTTTCAAGGGTGATTTCTACAGTAGTGTTTGGGATATGCCAAAGAGATCCAGTAGTCTATCTAAATATGCAAAGAAAGCAAGACTGAAGCTGGTAATGAAGAAAATAAAGGCTCTGGCTTCACATGGCAAAATAAATTTTAAAATCTGTTTCTGACAGCTGTGACCCAGAGGAGAAAGTGATAGAAAATGCTATCACTTGCTGTTGAGCCTGAGGAATCAGCAGTCTAATTAAAGCGAAGAAAATTTCCTAATTTCTTATCCTCCACAGGAAGAAAGAAGTTTTTACTGGACAAGTAGCTCCAATTTAATGATTGAATTCAGTGGAATGAAATGGAAGGCATAACTGAAACAATGACATAGTCTGGCATACTGTTTACTAATTAATAAATAACACTTTAATCTGACAGGATTGGACAGCTTAAAGACAAGGAGTAAACGTGCATGAATGGAAATGTCACATTTTATCTGCCTTTGGTCAGACCCTGCAAAGAGCCAGGATCATCCATAAGTGCAAATCTTAATCTTGGTTTACATCTGGATACCAAAATGGGAGGTACAACACAGATAGAAGAAAGAGCTTCGGATGCACATTTTAATAGTAATTGAGTACTATTCCCATTATGTTCACCTGGATGTATTTTGGTTCATTATTCTAGTTGGATTTAAACTCCTAATAAAACAGACTGCAACTAGGTAAATACTAATTTGGTTACTTACAGAACAACCTCAGAAGTGTTTGCATTTTGCTTTGTTTGGAACAGATTCTAATAAATGATGCAGTGCAATGCAGCTGGAGCACAGGCCTGTAAAGCACGGAAACAATATATCTGCAGCAGTTTATCCCATCGCCTAGAGCAGGATCAACCCAACTTTGCCCAACTCAGTATATTATTAATCTCCAATAAAGAGAATTCCACAATATCCCACCACTATCTAACCACCCAGTGTTCTCCCAACACCTCCAATGTTGCATCATTTTTGTCTGTAGTAAAGTTGATTTCTCCCCATCATTCTCCCAGTGGCCAAAAAGAACAAGTTATCATTCCTGTCCTCTTTTACACCACTTTTTGAGTTGAAAGACTGGTATCATGACCTTCTTAAAGCCTCTCCATTCTACACTAACATGAAATGAGTTTCTTTGACTCTTTGTTTCTTTTTTTCTTTTCCTAAGCGTCTTATTATCCTTGTTCTTTCCTGGAAAGTCTCTAATCTGTACACAACTTTCTTCAGATACATGATATGAAATTTCAGGAAGATTCCATTTAGATCTTAAAGGAACCTTTCTAAATTTAAAGACCTGATGTGAAAAAAACAGAACAGGTTAAAAAGGTACCTGCAGATACGTTCACACTGGACAAGGCCCAGAAGACATGAGAGACACGTCCTTCACAAAGGTACCCCAGGTACTGCAATCCCACCAACTGGCACAGGAACATGACAATTTTGCAAGGCTGCCCCATCCCTACCACCCTGCCCAGAAGTGCTGAAACCAGACACAATCATCAGGCCCACACTTGCCAGCTCAGACAAGAAACAGAGTGATTCCTTGGCATCACACAAGACTTTGCCCTATTTTTGCAACAATTTCACCTCACCGACTTTAACTCATGATCATCACATGACCGTTCTCTTCTTTCTTCTCTGCCATCCCTCAGCAGCTGCTCTCAGGTATCCCATTTCCCCATGGCTCAACTTGCACTTCTCAACACCCCAGTCTGTACCAAAAATGCCATCACATTGGTTTCCAACACTGGAACTGAAGATGCTTTTGAGTTCTGATCCAAATTTGTAGATTTACATATTTACTCCCTACTTTGTTACTCCCTACATGTCATCATTACAATTACTACTGGATCCTCAACAGGACTCTACTCCAGATGTCCTTTCAGTATCACCAGGAACCACTCTGGAAGAACACTATTCTGAGGAATTACATGCCCACTTCATGAGAAATCTCATGATATTTTAATGAAAAATCCACATTTTCTTCTGATTACAAGTATGGCTCGAGATACTGAGCAGTGAAATGCAAACACATGCAGGGAGGTGGCACCTCACACCAACGTTTGCACACAGCAATTTTCTCAAAAATGTTCAGGTGAAAGCCCAGATCAAATCTTGTGTATTTTGAGGTCTGACCCAAGGGTGCAGCTCAGGTTACCCACCTGTCTATCATGTGGGACAGGGATGAGCACTGGGGAGTGTTTGGGTAAGAGACAGAGGAATTAATCCCTTTTTTAAGTTGAGTTTCAGGCTAAGCATTCATGAAGAGACAGCAGACAGAAGTGACAAAGGAAAGCCAAGATCCAAAGTGCATTTTACAGGAATATTTAGGTTGTCAGGGAAAATGTCTAACACATTTGCTTGTTTCTCAGCAATCCTCAAAGTGATAATTAAATGAAAAATAACAGTTTCATAGGGGTACTCCTCCCTGTGTGGGAACAACTTTCACCAAATGCCAATTAGTGGTTTCCTGTTAAAATCAAATCAAGCTGGTTTTGATAAAGCTTTTTAATGAGAAATGGCTAAAGTATGAAAATTTCCCCCCATATATATTGCATATTAAATCCCAAAATCACATAACACAATCTCACATCTAACATTTTTGGTATATACAACTCTCTCTTGTACTTCTTCATTAATTTCAAAAGAAATGTATTTACTAAATATTTAAATCATCCAATAAACAAAGCCTTAAAAAAAAGCTTACAAAAGTAAATTAGAATGTTGATGAAAGCCAATCTTAATCAGTCCTTTTCAGATGCTCGCAAAACTCATTTTTTACTGATTATTTATTCATTCTTCAAGCATATGGCAAATTCAATAATTCTTGAGCTAAGAGTTGTCTACTAAATGCATCAGTGGTTTTGATTATTCTATTTGACATCAAATAAAGACAAGCAGCAAAATGTCAACAACAAATGCGAAGATGAGATCACCTACAACTCCAAGACACCTGTTGGAATGGAACACCAACAGCTTGAACTGTGAGCATTGGTAATAAATTGATTAAAAAGAAAGTTAAGGAAACTTTGGAGAAGAGATTTTGACTGCACCAGACTGAGTACTCTTGGCTATGGTCACTGGTTTCTGCCTTATGCCAAGCAACAATGTTCCTCCCAAGACACCCATTCCCGTCCAGTCTTCTGCAAGGCACTCCTCATCCAAGTCTTCTCTCTTGCTTTTATTTGGGTTGATACCCAATGTTCCATGTCTGTTACATGATTTATCTGCCCTCCATCCTGATCACAACATGATCAAACCCTGACAGATACTTACCATGTATAAAACTTCATATTGACTTTGGAGACAAAGGTTCTCAACAAGTGTTTCGGAGTCCTTCAAAACCAAACTGTAGCACAGCACCTCTCGTTTTACATCTTGAGTGCTCAGACTTCCACTCCATGCTAAAGAGTGTTTTGTTTTTGTTCTTGCTTGTAAGTGCTGCCCTTCCCTCTGTGGTCTTTCTGGGCATGTCATTACCACACTCCCACTTGATTTTTTTTTTCCCCCAAGCAACAAATTGTGAGATCCTTTGTCTCCTCATCTGTATGACTTCCATATCCCCAGTTTTTATCAACTCAGATTTCTGTCAGATGACCTTACTGAATACATTGAATGCTGCTGGTCTGTCCCTCATCTCCTAGAAATTATCTACCCCACTTCCCAGAACAGCAAAGCTTCCTGTGAAATACGACCAGGCTGTTTATCTTCTGTAGTCATCTTGGTCATACTTTTCACCATCTAGTTTATGATTAGTCATTAAAAAAGAAAAAAGAGTTTAGCCCTGTTAATCTCCTGCTTCAATAAATCACCCTCAACATTAGTGAAAACACTGCAGGTAATATCAACTATGTTCTGGGGTCATGGCAAATCTCTACCATCACCCATTTGTATGATCTGGGAAAGCTAATGGCAGAGAACCACAAAAGCACACAAATCACCAGCCCCAGTGTGCAGGAAGATGTGTACTGGGTGGTTTAGAAACATTCCATCCCGTGCCTTCACCTTGCCTCCCTCTTGTTAAACATCAGCTGCTTGCTGCTGTGTATTTCTAAGGCTTAAATGTGCCCAATGTTCCCTTCATAACCTGCTGGGTAATGTTCTTTCTACTGTCATTGGACTCCAAGGGCTGCTTTTTGAGCCAGGTAAGCCTGCCACACCTCACACTTATTTTAGCAAAACACAGATACAAAAAATGGAAAGCCATGCACTTGGGAATTGGTGGGGAAAAAAAAGCAGAAAATAAGATTAATAACAAGAAGCACAATTCAGCATTGTGAGCCCACCCTACTTTGGCCAAGGTTGTTGCAAGCATGGCAAGTTAAATTTTCATGCCCTGTTATTCAGGTGGAAATTCTCTGAAGCAACAGCTCGGTGAAAAGGACAAGTTCCTCCTGCTCCTACAGCTTCTCTCATGATGGAGAAGTGAGTAATGGAAACATATCATCACAAACCACAGGGGCAGGTTTCTAAAGGGTTCTGGTGACAACCAGCAGCTCTGGAAAAAGAGGAACAGGAGACACAGGCAGGTTTACACAGCAAAGACTACGCTTTTACTATGAGGAAGAGTAAAAAGGATATGGACTTACAGCATTGTGGAAGGAAACTGTAATAATAATATCACTGTGGAAGTGATAATTTGGTGATTCAGGAAAAAACAAAACTTCACCAAGAGCTGCACATAACAACTTTGAGAAATGCTGAAAATCTTCATCTTAGAAAACTGTGATGACCCATCTTGTGTTTTGAACCAAAGCAAGGCACCATGTACAGAATGTGAAGCTCTGGGGAAAGAGCAGGCTCTGAGCCTGCACAGGGAGTGCTGCACAGCTAAGATCAGACAGCACCCCCAGAGCCTGCATGCACTGCACCACAGCAGGACATGAGGCAGGCTGGGACACACACTCCCAGAGGAGCCCAGCAGGGACTCACTACTCCTTTGCAAGGCTGGCAACCAAGGGTGCTGGGCCTTGAATGGTACGGTGGAGAGTCCAGAAGATAGAACGGGAAGTCTGGAGTCCAGCAGCCCCTGCCAAAAGCCTGAAAGGCTGTTCCTGGAGACAAGACAAATGTTGCTGGCAGCTGGGCTCTTGTAGAAGGGAAAGCTGGAACCAGGAAAACATGAAAAAACAAAGCATGAACCCAATCAGGAGTTTGATCAGGGACTGCTGGATGTGAGGTGTGGGCTCTTGAACCCCTACAGTGCATCTTCTCCAGCTGCCTTTGCACACAGAATAAAATCATCAGCAAAATGCCAAGTACAAGGACACACTTTCAATATTGCTTTTAATTGATGCTTGAGAGATTACTCTGACATTACCAGTCCTCTTCATAATTCTGCATTTTTAACTGTCATTCACAAATAATTTCTTAATAGTTGCTGCATGTGACTGTTCTCATAGTTATCTACAATATTCAAGAATTACAGAATCATTTAGGTTGGAAAAGACCTTTAAAATCATTGAGTCCAACCATATAGTGCCAAGTCCACCACTATACTATGTCTCTAAGCACCAGATCTACATGGTTTCTGAAGGAAAACATCCTCCCCTGGGCAGCCTCTTGCAATAGTTGAC
Source organism: Euphonia xanthogaster (assembly GCA_034509185.1). Taxonomy (NCBI): domain Eukaryota; kingdom Metazoa; phylum Chordata; class Aves; order Passeriformes; family Fringillidae; genus Euphonia; species Euphonia xanthogaster. The sequence continues at coordinate 13,884,725 of JAYDZK010000202.1, read as the reverse complement.
GGCCCTTTTAGTGGAGTAACATGGACAGAAAAGCAGGAAAAGTTAACTGCTGAATAAATTGGCTCCTACAACATCTTCAATGGCAGGTTTATAAGCAACAGGCAAATTATCTATTACTTATTATTATCTGTTACTTATTTATTACCTACTTAAATATTATTTTTTGTTACTCATTACTTAGTATTGTTTATTACTTAAAAATCTTAAATAGTATTGTTTATTACTTAAAAATTTTTTCCAACCTGCTGGCGTTTTTAAAGCTCTGTTGTGAAAGAACTGATAAAAACCCAGCTGAATGTTCAAGCTAAAAAATTATTGACTGGATTCCCTCAGAAGAAAATGCTACATAATAAATACAAATAAAAATGCATTAAAGTTAATGTCATTTCAAAATACTTTGCAGTTAAAGTTTAAATGAAAAATAAAATTTAACCATATGTATACCTCAAATTGCTTGTTCCTTACACAAAGGGGTTTATTTCCCATTAAAACTCATGAAATCACAGTTAGCAGAAAATTCTAAAGAAAAGTAAGAGGATACACTTTTGCTGTATTTATGTTTTCCCCAAGTTTTCAGATTTTGTCTCTTTCTTTTTTTCTCAAAAAGATAGGAACAATGATAATATAAACCATATAAGCTCCAGTAACTGAAAATAATAGTGCAATTTAAAACCCTACTAGTATGAGTTCTTAAACAGAGAATGGAAAGCTGGGCAAAAAGCTGAAGTACTCTATCTCATTACTGGTCATCTTAACTAACCTATTCTTCAGATTACAGAAATATTTCAATGTACAAAAAATAAGGGTATCTGCCAGTGAAGCCTACAAATCACACCCAGCATCTTGTGCACCAAGTGTCTTACATATGTAAATGTATGCGGACCCAAGACTCGGATTTCACAGGCAGCCTCTGCAGACAGAATGATGAACTGTGTAATTTGCAAGGTGAAATCTATTTTATGTCCCTTCCAGATCCAAAGGGTCCCTCAGCAAGCTGCTCCTCACTGCTGTGGGATACCAATGCCGGGGAGTCTCGGCAGTGTTTCACAGGGGAGCTGAGGCAGGGAAGGATTTCAGCCCTGCATGGTGCTGATCTTTCCACACATTTTTGTCCCGCCTGCACATATGGCACATCCCATGGCAGAAGAGGAACTTCCTCTAAACATGCAGAACAGGGAGGGATGTCTGGCCACTAGGTCTCATCCGAGGTGTGAGGATCAATCTGCCCAGGAAAGGGGGGTGACGGTCACCTGAAGTGATGCCACATAAAACATTCCCACTCTCCCGGCTCCAGCACAGGGGAGTGACACCAGGAGGCTCTGTGCCACCCTGGTGGCAATGCAGGACACATCCCAGGGGCTGCTGCCTTACAGGATGCAGCTGGTGGTGGAATAAGGCCCCATGCCAAGGTGTGGGACTGGGGGTGTCACTGTGGCACCCCCCAGTGCCACCACGGGACAGACACAACTGAGGAACAGCAGCACGAGGCGGGAGCCAAAGGAAAATGTCTCGTGTGAAAGCAAGAGCCTCGCCAAATCCAATCACGGCGTATGCTGGAAGAAACTTCCCAAAACCGTGAAGTCGTTCTGGGCCATAATTAACTGAAAATTAATTACAGAATCTTGAAAAGAGCATAAACCAAAAATGGGCCAGCATACCTTCATAGTGCAGTTGCTCACTCTGAATGTCTTCCAACAATTAAGCCTAGCATATGTCACTGGAGTTAAAAAAAAAGATAACAAAACAACAAACAAAATATGATTCCCAAAAAAGTTTTGGAGTCCTACT
>JAYDZK010000202.1:13808555-13882837 GCA_034509185.1 Euphonia xanthogaster | reverse complement strand
CCAAACGGGATATAGCTGTCTGCAGAGCACACACATACCTTCTAGAAATGAGAAGGATAGTTTAATGTGATACTTGGCAACTTCAGCTTTGCAGAAATTACAGGTTGCAGATGCTTCTTATAAAATCAAAACAAAAATCGAGACAATAACATAATTAGGTAAATTATTTGCTGACTTGATGAATAATTTTCTAAAGATTATTAAAGGATGTAAGAGCTTAGAAAATGCTCTAATTTTTCAACAAACAAAATGAGGAGGTAAACAATAAAACTGTCAAATTATTTTGGCTGAGAATTCACAAAAAGGTGCATTTTGTATCAGTGAATTGCATGTATTTTTTACAAGGTGCCTCATCATGGCATGCTGACACCAGCCAAAATATTTTTTTTTAATTTAGAAAAAAAAAATTGCATGCTGGAAAGTAGAAGTTATGCCGTCAAAACAAAACAGAAAGACTGACAGAGTACAAAAGCACTCTATTTTACTATTTAAAAAATATTGAGAAAGAATATTACCAAAAGAGAAAATAAAAAAACCTAAGAAAAAGATCAGTAGATATCAGAGATTGTGCAAAAATGTGCTGCAGGAAACATGGAACACTATTTCTGATTTCCAGTATTCCATTATAGAGATTAGTGTCTTCAGTAAGAGCAGGAAGACAATCTCAAACTGTGAAATTACAAAATTTGCTTCATAACCCCCCCTATTTCAGTAAGTGAGAGGAGCTGGGTGGGCGCAGCTTGGGGTCCTTCATTCCTATCTGTACATGGGGAGGGTGGCAAAGGAGAGTCAAGTTCCTTTCCAGCCCATGGGAGACATGACCTTGTTCCCTAATGCAACATTTCTTCTAGATCCACTGCAGGTTTGGTGTTTTGTTTTTTTTTTTTTTTCTTTAAATGAGGGGATAAAACATCGTAGTTATGTACAAGTAGAAAATAAATGCCCATGGTTCCAGCAACTTGCAGACTTTCCAACCCTGAGCTATGCTGATGACCATTTTGCATATCATCTTTCTCTATTTCTCATGAACCAAGCACATCGGAACTTCTGATACAATTTGGGATTTGTTTTTACATTTGCTTTTCTTTGGAGGGTGAGAGCTGAGCTTGGCCCTACTCCATCAGAGGACAGCACAGTGAAGAGTGTCACAGCTACAGAGAATACTCTGATGCAAAGAGTACTTCAAACTAAGTTGCATTTATAAATTCACTTTTCTCCAGCTCCTTACTGTTCACACTACTTATTAACATACTTGCCCATTTTGCCTGTAAGTCCAAGCTAGAAACAGGTAGAAGCCCATTTTTACTAGAGCAATGTACATGCTTGGCAAAACAGACTGACTACATGAAACCATGATCCACAATGTATCTTCATAATATGACCTCACTCATTCTCTTCAAGCTAAATATGAAAAAAGTGTTTAGTACCAAACCTTGGCATTTTATATGAAAGCACAGTTTTCAAATATGAATTAATATCTCTTTTTGCCATTTCCACCTCCATTTTTTGTGATGATCTCCAACATACCAGAAATGCCCTGCAACAGCACACAGAAGCTCCCAAAATTGAGATGCTGTGTCACTCCTCTCTAGATGCCCAATGCAGAGCTCACCACTGGAGACAGATGGCCTAAGCAAATAAAAATCCTTAAGCTCCCAGGATTTCCTGCCAGAGCTGGGCTGGCTCAAAGGCTGGAAGGCCCATCAGCATGATTTGGAAGCCCCTGAGGCCCTCCAAACAGTAATGCTGCCTCTGGGCTGAGGGTGCTTTACCTCTCTCTGGCAGCCCTTGCCTCTCCCTCCAGCCTTCTCTTTCCCTCTTTGACCAAGCAGAAGGCACCGCAGTGCATAGAAATCCAGAACTGTTCCTCAGCCATCTCATTCATGGCAGTGATGGAAAGACCTCCTTTATCACATTTTGGCTCCTTTATGTGGCATAAAGCAATCAAAGCAGGAGTGAGAATTTCCCCTGAAGTTTCTCTCTGTGATGAAAATGACTAAAACAGCTGAACTGCAAATCTCAACTGCGTGCCAGCTGTACACTGCAGAGGCAGACTTGGCCTTCCAGGTCAAAGAGTCACAGACATTGAAGTTGGGAAAAGACCTCTAAGAACATCGAGTCCAACTGCTAGTCCAGCACTGCCAAGTCCACCACTAAGCCTTGTCCCCAAGTGCCACATCTGCATGTTATTTTGAACACTTCCAGGGATGGTAATTCCACCCCAGACAGCCTTCTTCAGTCTCCGACCAACTTTTCAATGAAGATATTTCTCCTAACATCCAATCTAAACCTCACCTGGCACATCCTAAGGGCATTTTCTTTCACCCTGTAGCTTGCTTTATGTAAGGAGAGACCAACTGATCACCATCTTGCTACACCTTCCTTTCAGGCAGTTGTAGAGTGATTAGGCCTCCCCCGAGCCTCCTTTACTAAGGAGCCAAACAACCCCAGCTACCTCAGCCACTCCTCATCAGACCTGTGTTTGAGACCCTTCACCACCTTCACTGCCTTTCTCTGGACTTGCTCCAGCACCTCAATGCTATTCTTGTACTGAGGGACCCAAAGCTGCAATAAACACAGGCCAGAAATTATGATTTCCAGCAGTCTACCAAGCTCCAACAAAAGAGAGGATTTTTCAATAAATTACTCATTTACAGCATTCCAGTCAGTATTAAAAAAAAAAAACCCAAACAAAAAAAACCCACAAAAAAAGCAGCCCCCTCTAGCAAAGTTTCCCACCTGCCTTGCTTTTCTTCAGAGGACATCATGTGAAGACATCCTTTCATCCTTTAAAACCCACCTGGAAATCATAGGGATGAACTCATGACATTGCAGATGAAGTGTCCCCTGCTGCCATTTCCTAAGGTTCTCAAGCCCTGGGTTTTGCTGGAGCTTCACTGGCACTGCACAGGGCACATCCAGGGAGGATGCTCTACACCAGCTACTAGCAGGATGCAGCAACATTCCCAGCACTGCAGAGTGCTGACCTCTCTGCTCCACAATGATTTTCAGCACTAATTTTTGGGGATGAAGGAGCTGCTGTCATGGAGCTCCTGCTTCACCAAACAAAGGCATTTTGTTTCCCTTGCTAGGTTGAACAGTGCAGATCAAAACCAAGGGAAAGCTGTCACCTCCCCAGCATGCAACAATCTGGCCCTGTTTTCCCTTGGGAAAAGGAAATAAGGGGCCTAGGGTGCAATGTAGTATCTCAAAATTGGGAAGGGGGTTGAAAGAGAGCCTAACTGGGCTACTCTCTCTGAAAAAGTAAAGTGTGGCTTGTTTTAAGTATTTCTGCAAGGAGACAAGACAGAGAGAAGAAGTCTGGGAGATCGAAAAAGGCAGCAAGCAGGAACCAGGATTTTGCACAAAATCTATAAAAGAAAAAGCAGCTCAGTCTGTAGAACTAAACTCAGCTGCCAGGAGAATAGGTCCAGAAGGACAAAAAGCGAATTTTGAGATAGGGAGGAATTAATGTGACCACGTTGTAATTTTCTGTACAGTGAAAACACTCTAAGGGAAGGGTAACCCTGTACATCAGGGAAAGGACCTGCAGCAGTATCCAAACCCCTGTTCCGAGACAACATCATAAACACAGGAGTGGTGGAAAAAAGGCATTTGTAATAGCATTTGCTCAGATGATGGTTTGAGACAGAAAATCCACTGAAGCGCAGACAGAAACACATAGCCATTACCAAAGAAGGATTAAAACAACAGAAAAAAACCCTCTAATAAATTTTGTTATCATACTGTTTTCAGTATGCTTTTGATAATTAGTAAGAAAACATTTTTCCTTCTTGTTGTTGATATACAAACAATGCAGTAACATCATCAAAATTATTGCACATCATTACAGTCACAGAAAAAATCAACAAAAATGCTGAATAAGCACCAAAGAAATTGAGAGGTTTCACTATGTGCGAATTTGCTTTCGTGATGGTGTAACACATTTTTCAGTATTCAGAAGAATGCTCCTCAAAAAAAAAAAAACAAAAAAACCAAAACCAGAAAAACCCCAAAAAACTACGCAGTAGTTGAAACCTTAATATTTTTAGCTTATGGTATTCTACTAAAATTACTGTCATCATAAAACACCCACTTTTCTTTTTTCTGTGCCATAAAATAGGCACCTCCAAAACCCCAACTTAGAATGACAATAGAGTTTATCAGCTATTAAGCAATAGAGTTTATCAGCTATTAAGCACTTCTTCAGGATAATCCCACCTTAAAACATCTGAGATTATGCAGCTGCCAGAACTATAAAAAGGCTGCACATTTCCAATGTTTTCACCTAATCAAATTAAGAGACCGAACTATTAATATTCTGCTTACCTCCTAAATTCATTCCAGCTTGCAGACATTTCTGTAATCGACAGGCTGGGCAGTTCTTCCTCCGAATCTTATCAATTATACAGTCGTTCCTTCCCGCACACAGGTAATTGTGCTGGCCTGAATGAACCAAAAATAAAATGCATTATTAGAGGCTGTATTTACATAATTCCAATTTGTTCTTCTCTGCTGCTTTGCACTCATTTTGAGATTCTTATTACTGAAGACACTTCAAATCCCATTCTTTTACCCTTTCCAAATCATCTTGGTGAGTTGTCATGGGTGTTTATTATGAGCATCTCTTCTTTTTAATTTTGGAAGGAGTTTTAGTGTCACCCTCAAGAGACATTGCATTACTTTTTTTTTTTTTTTCTTCCCTAAACAGGACTGGAATTTTTCTTCTAGTGAAAAGCAAAGAATTGGTTTGAGATTTTTCAGATCTTCACAGAGCTAACAGCTCTAAGTTCGAGTACATTCTCATGCTCAAGAAGTCCAGGATATAAAGCACAAATGCACAGCAGAGGTTAACTTTCCCCATACATCCTACTCACTTCAACCAGGCTTAAATCACATCTATATTATTTAATTTCTGTAAAGCCCCACAGAAGCACTCCTGAAGAGAGAGCAGGTATTTAATGCAGAAGGGAACTACACGTCAACCAGGGAAACAGGCTGGCATTTCAGAACTCAGACTCAAAAGGCATTTTGCTCCATGGGAGGAACACAGGTGGAGCAAACCAATGCAGTGTCTCAGGCAAGGGCACTATCACGTGGCCTTTTCAAAGCCTGGTGCTTGAATTTGATGTGGAAGAATAAAGGAAGCTACAAGGGTTGGTGTAGCGTGACAGAAGCGAGAGGAAATTGTTTTAGTTGCCTTGATCCAGAGGTGGCACACAGGGATCTGGAGTGGCCAGAACAAATGTGCAGAAATACAAGAGATGTGCACATAAAGTTGCAGCCAATGACCAAAGCAAATAGCAGCTGTAGGAGAGGAGGGGAAGCCCTGGAAGAAGTCAGGAGCAGAGCTGCATTGGAACGGGCAGGGGCTGATGTGCAGGGAGAGGGAATGAAGATGCAGATCCTCAAGGGGACAGAGCTGATGCAGGACAAGAGGCATAAAATATATCTGCCAAGCTATTTTCCACAATACTCATATACTTCCTTGGGAAAGATAAAGAGAATATTCATGGGACAGAGGAGACCTGGCTCCTGCTTTGGGCTCTTTCAGGAATTTGCCTTAAAACTTTAGCTAAGTAATTTCCTATCTCTGCACCTGTCCTCCTTTCAGCCTCACAGTGTTATCTAGACAGTGAACTGAAACTTGGGATGTTTCTCGAATCTCTTCTGAGCATCTCACACAAAGAAAAATGATCTCATTTGAGTGAGTGAAGTGTTACAGTAGTATCACAAAGGTATCATCATTTAGATAATGCTTTAGATGTTTAAAGAACAAGCAGATGGGCAAATAAGGGTTTTATTAAGGGACTTTACCTAGCACTGTGACACAGATGAAAAAGAACAAAGCTTCTAAATAATTGAAGAATAAGTAACATAAGGCATAAAATCAAGTTGCACAATATAGTGAAAGCACCAGGATCTATCAGCTGGCCTTTAAGTAGGCCTGCTAAATAAGAAAAAGATAACGTTCTCAGCTAATCACAAAATGAAAACCTGGGTATCACACAATGCTTATTTTGTGACATGATCTATACAAAAACAGGCACAAAAGAGAGGAGTCAACTTAATTCCTGTTCATATTTTTGCTCTGAACTGACTTGAGCACAATCCCTAAAGAACCACCCCGCAGACAGCATGAAAGTAATGTAAAAGGAGAAAACAAAAGCATTTAAAATGATGATATACAGCATAAAGGTGGTTTATATGTTCTTACAAATACTGGCATATAATCCCTTTTCTGGAGGGAGAAGGGAAAAATGGTTATTTTCTGCCAGGAATGCAGGTGCACTTGCTCAGTACTCGTACAATGTCCTTTGTACATCAGACTACTGCAATACCATTTTTAGGCTTCCACAGGCGGGTGCAGGCTATTAATAAGACAAGTCAGCTCCAACACTGCAAAATGAGCCCCTTTGCAGAACTACCCTGAAGGCAGTTTGTGCTAAAAAAATGTATACCTGTTAAGTCAACATTTTTCACTACTGCTTTAAAAATCTAATGGGTTTAATACAAAAGCTCCCTTTATGCACTCCAGGATAATTACTTGGATTGCATTTTTAAATGTTGTGGTAATGTTTGATTCCAACACTGTCACAACGGGACTTCCTAAGAAATATTCCCACAACAGCAGAATATTCCATAAATCACCCTTCAAATTCTTTCAGTCGTCTGAAATTATTGCTTTGTGACCTATCTACTCTAGATCAAATACTTTCAGAAAACATAACTTAGTAAAGGTTCATCAATTTTTGAATCATGCATCTCTGAGTAGTAATGTATGGTACAAAATCTATAACTAGCTTTTCTAGTAAGCAAGGCAAACAGTAAACAAAATCTTCACAAGTTTTTTAATTTCTAGATATTCCTTAAAAACCACAGCCATCATAAAGTTTATATTATGAAAGTAACTTGAAAACACTTTAAAAAAAGAGAATAGATCAACATTCCAACAAACCCTCTATGTAGAGTACAGCTATAAAATAATGAACAGTTTTTCATTTAACATCTACAATGAAAAAAAAAAAAGGCTTCAGTCTTCTATGCAATCAAATACAGTTCATTTCAAATAAACCAATTTTGTAAAGTAAGTCAGCAACACAAAGACACCCATAACCAATCGGTATGTCCCATCTGTGCCTCACTAAGGCCCCTCAACTTCAGGATCAAACCAAAACACAACATATCTGAAATTGATGCAGTGCTTTCAGGACTTCCAGGGCTCTTCAGGACCTCAGTGGGGTGGAGGAGGCCATCCTGAAGAGAGGCTTGATGTTTTTGTGCTCTGAGATCTCCAACTCTTTCAAGAGATTTATTGATCTGCCTTGTGCAGTTTGTGTTTAGCTTAATCCAGCTGCTCTTTTTATCCTGTTCAATCACCCACAAGTGGGCTGGAAAGTGACAGAGCAGATATTGAATTCTCATCTCCCATGTGCTAAATGCATTAAGATGAAAGTAATTTTTACTTGTGCCATCATTAAGAGCACTTAAAGCAGCTCATTCCTGTTCCATCTGAAATACAAAGATACCAAAGATGCAAGGAAAATTTTCCTGCTCTAAATAAATAACAAATCGGCAACACACAGTTACACAGTTAGAAGAAAGTGAGATTATTTCTCTTAGCAGTAGAGCTAGAGGAATATCGAAGTTTATATTTTCCAGGTTATTGTGCCACCACATACCATCGAATGACACAACCAAATGTAAACACAAAAATATTTGGATTTTTCCAACCCTCTCACCTCCAAAGATTCCATAATTCCCTGCTTTTACAGGCTTGAAAAAGAAAACAAAAAGGAAGTATTAATGAAATTCAGTCTTCCCTCTTACTGAGTTTCCCTGAATAAGCAAAATTCAGCAATAAAGAAGGGGAGGAGAAAAAGCTGCTCTTCTTTGGCCTAGGAATTACTGCCAAAATGAGGCTACAGCAGAATTTGTGCCTTTCCCCATTTTAAAACTCCACTACAGTGATTGAGTCACCAGTCCCCAAAATTGACTTGCTAAGATGAACTTATGTATGTCTGCAGAGCACTGCTGCACTCCAAGGGCTGCCATGCTTCCCAACAGGTAAGGATGCAAAAGGAACGAGAAGTAGGTATTTCTTGTCACTATTATTTCTGTTGCTGTCTAGGACAAAATTAGAAAATCACAGAAAATTCTGAAACATTCCACATTTTTATCTTCCTCCTTAAAAAAAAAAAAAATTCCCTCCAGTTTTTTGAAGTCTAAGTCAGGAACTGCAAGTCATTAACGAGTATTCTACAGTTTTGTTCTCTTGTTAAAATAGCAACTACTATGATCAAATGTTAAATTTTGTAAGGAGAAAAGCGTAGTGCTGGAAGAGGACCCAAAGACTGTTTAATTCAAGCCCACTCATGGAAGCATGATAAGACTAGCTTAACAGTTCAGGCAGGTTTTTAGTTTTCTTTCTATTTGTATTGAAATCTCCTGAGGAAAGGTATTCTGCAACTTCCCTACAACCTACAAGTCCTGTGTAATTAGGCTAGTGATTAGGCACCCCTGAAGTCATGTTTTTTCCCTTTACCTTTCCCCCAAATGGGAATATTTTGTGACAGGAAGAGATAGGCATAGTCCCCTCACAGACATTCAGAGTAATAGATCACCACCTTCTCACAACAATCTCCTGCCTATCAAAAGATTTATGTTCCACATCTCTTTGCTGGGCTAAACAAATCCAGTTCTCTCAATCTCTCCTCGCAGGTCATGTTTCCTGAATCTGTCGTCAATTCCTCCTGTTCTCTTCCAGCCTCTTTCCTAAAACAAGGCACATTTTTCTTGCTGAGTTTCACCATCACTAAGGCCAATAAAATGGTTATTTCCTGCATCTTGCACACACAGCAGCCCTGCTAATGCAATCCTGGAGCAGAGCTGGCTTTTGGCAATGGCATTAGGTTGTTGACTCACGCTCACTTGTGTGTCACTAACGACCGGCTCCTCTCCTGGGGCACTGCTGCCTTCCACATGTTCTTTCCTGCTTTTACCTGGGCAGGCAGCTCTCTTTATTCCTCTTCTAGATCCACAAACCCACACACACATTCATGGAGAAAGGCAAAGAAAAAGTCCAAAATCCACCTGGGGTCTGACATCTGGAACAGGAATGTGCCTTGGGTCCCACGACTGAGGAAGCCTCACAAAGGGACAGCAAAGTGAGAAAACAGGAGCAGCGGCTGAGGATCAAATGAAGCAGAAGTAGCTTGAAAAAGCTCAGCTTTTAAGATGGTGTCTTACTGAGGCACATCAAAATGCATATAAAATGTCCCAATTTCCCTTCTTCCTCCACAATGAGAATTAATACTTTGACTCAGAAAATTGCAGGCAGAGTTGTCTTCTCCCTGCAGGCAGCCAGAAAGCCAAGCCTTCTTCCAGGGTTTGAGGAGAGAGGAGCTGGAAGCCACCTCCAGCCCTGCCTTGCAGATCTGCATGCTAAGAGCTAGGATCCCTTTTGCAGGGCTGAAATGAGTGCTTAGTTTCTGGAATATTTCCCAACTGGGAAGATTATCTCCCCAGCAGCGATACATATAAAAGCCTTATGGAATAAATAACATTTATTTCTTAACACTGTCCTTTCCCTATACCCATCAGCCTGTCCTTTCCCTATACCCATGCAGCCTGACTGCACAAGCTCAGCATGTGCATCCCTTCCAACCTGAGCCACAATCCTTCCCTGCTAAAGATAAAGCAAACATGCTGCAGAAAATCATCAGGATTTTCTAAAGGAAGTCTCTCATCTCAGGAACATCTGGTCAGTAAACAGAACATAACACCAGGTTTTTCTACTTTCTGGTATAGCCCTAATGAAGGGCTTTGCCTCCTACAGCAAGGAATGGCAAAATGTGCACATCCCAAACTCTCATTTGTGCTCACTGAGCTTTATAATGTGTTCCTTTAAACCAGCTCTGAAGTCCTCCAGATTTTGTCTCTGTATCCATATAAGCTCCTGCAATTACTAAAAATTAACTATTTCTACCTTTTGATGGCCAGTATACAAATAAAATTGCTGCCAAGGCTTGCCACAATGGTTTTCCACATCTAGAAAAGGATTTCCTGTTTGACAGGAGTTGTATGACACTATCAAAGGACAAACTGCATATACCTGAGGTTTTCACTTCACCATCTGCAGCAGGCAGGTACTCTCAAATAGATCAACACATGATAGGTATGGCGATGAATCTCTTTTTAAATTTCAGTTTTCACAATGGCCCTATTTCTTGCAATTAAAAAAAACAACAAAAAAAAAAAAAAACAACCAAACAAAAAACTGCTAGTCAATGGAAATGAGAACTGCATTTTCATTTCAAATGTGCATTTGTTACACAGTTGAGGGCGTTTTTTTTTGTTTTGGTGTTGGTTTTTTTTTTTCCCTTTTTTTTTTTTTTTAAGCAGTTGACAACTGCCCAGCAACAGCAGCCTATGTTTGCAGTCACTATTTTAGGCTACATCACATGTCAATTACATAACCTTGTTTTACTGCTCTTGAACTGGTTCGAACAACCTGGGAAAGAGATTATGGCAGTCCCTCTCAGCCGGCCATCCATCCACACACTCCGGCAGGACCTGTCCCCCCAGCACAGCTCCAGTGCCTCTCTCCAGGGCTAGTTACTCATTGCCAGACCCACCTGAGACGCTGGATAATTAACTTCCTCAGCTCTGTTTAAACCAGTCCAGTCTGACCACGGTAAACTAATAAACTTGATTCCTCATGCTGAGATTTGTGTGTAGCAGAATAAGCTTATAAATGCCACAGCCATGGTGCAGGACTTCAATATGAATATTGCCCCTTCATTTTACATAGAGAATACTCCGGGTTTGCATTTTAGATATTGAATCTCAGGGTTTCCCAAAATTCAGGGTTTATCTCCCTTATTACTCCACAGACCCTATCATTCCCAAAAAATGTGCTTTTCGGCTGCAGACCAAGCCAGTATCTGACAAGATGACAATACGGATCTATTATTAACATTATTACAGCATGCTTATAGCATAGGTATAAACTAAATCCTTCCCTGAAACAAGAATTTAGAGCTTTCCCTCCTTTATAATAAATTAGAGGCTTAATTAAAATTTGTTTTGACTTTGGCAAAATATTCATCACGTCTGAGATATTTCCTGCCTGCTTCTCATTCTAAATTACCTTCTGCTACTTCTAGGTCCCAAGATATCTTTCATTTTCTCAACTCTTTTATATTACTGGATTCTTTTTTATCTGCCATTTTAATGATAGTTTTCTAAAGTCTCCTTACTTTCTACTCCCCCCTCCTTTTTCTTTCCTTCAACAAAATTTGTTTTCCAACCATTTTTTCTTTACTTACTTTCATCCTCAAGAATTTTACCCCTTTCCTGTTCTGTAACTTTCTTCAGTCTTCTCATTTATCTTCTAAATGAATTATTTCCTCTGTTCAGCCAATAAATGTGATTTCACAGGGCACATTTACACTGCAGTTAAAGGTATGGCTACAGCTAATTGAATATACTGAAGCAAAGTATATTAAAATTACTGATGGCAGGGGATAAAAACAGTCTCTACAGAACCATTTCCTGCAGGGTCCACAAAACCCAGCAAGGGCTTTTTGAAAAGCAGGGGCACACCCACTGGTGCTCACAGATGAGCTACCAGAGCTTCCTCCAACGATGACCACACATACAAAGCTGATTCCCTGTTTTTTCCTGGAAGCGAAGCAAGGAGCATTGTGTCTCCAGATGCTGGAGAGATATGTGCAAAAATGCAAAACTTCTATAAAAAATGCAAACTTCATATGCAAAACTTTTTGAGTTGTCATTTACACACTCCCTACACACACACCTAAGAACAAAGACTCCAATGCTCTGCCAGTCTTAACACGGAGACTGTCTTCTGCTCCTTCACATTCTCTGGAAGCTTGCTTTCACACTGGGCTGAGACCAGGCTAACAACAACAATTGGAATGGTCTGGTGACCCTGGCAAAGGAGATGAGAAGTTATAAAAATTATTCTCACTCACTATTTTAAGCAGCCTGAAAGGGCACCGATGAGAGGGATCAAGGAGAGAGGAAATTTGGCAAGGGAGCATGGGATGTAGCCCAAAAGAGGCTACTATTTTCTGCAGGAGAAACCATCCAGCAGGGATGAAACCTGCTAATGGCAGCGAGACAAGCGAGCACAAAAAGATTTGTGAGTGCCTCACATTTAAGGTCCACGTACACAGTTTCTCATGCTCAAAACACTCTGCAGAACTTTGAAAGCCCCTCCAAGCCTACGTGTGGTGCTCCAGCCACCCTGTTACTCAGACAGGCTGAGCCACCAACACAAGATATGCCCCAAACCTGTGCTGAGACCATTCCCAGAAGTATCTTTCAGTTCAGCTTGCTGGAAACCTGAAGACAGCCACATGTCAGACTACAAGATAATTCCCTTTTCAGGTGGTCAAAGAGATGCTCCATGATATTAGCACAGCAGAGGAATAGGAAAAACCTGATCTTTGCAAAGCATTTCTGATTCAATGAAATCACACAGCACTGGAAATCTCTTTCGGATGAAAACCAAGGACAAAAATCTACAAATACTAAAAAATCCTCTTATTGAGTGAAATGATTTTGTTTCTGTTTTGAAACTAGTTTTCAGCTCAATTACTTTTGATTTTAGATTATAATGGATACAGTGATAACAGAGAGTGGAATTAGAGCTTTAGAGGATGTTTTGACAAAATCACACATCTATTACTTTACAGCATTTTCTCTCACAGCAAGTTTCCAAATTTTCAGTTTGGTGTAATTTTAACTGAATATTTTTCAAGTCTCTAGATGCTGCTATCTGCAGAGGCAGATTTACAAGAGATCATGTTGCATGCATGATGGCTAATACTGCTTTCCCATGCTACAAATCTGATAAGGCATTCTTGACCTAATACAATTTTCCAGGCGCTTTAATGGAAAATCTCAATGTACAAGAAATGGTCTAAAAGGTCCGAAAATACTTTTTTAAATGAGTGTAATGCAAAAATCTTAAATTGCAACTGAAATGCCCTTCCATTTTTTGCTGACATAAAGTGGTCAGCCAATCTGCTCCACTGATACACGGTGTAGTATCCTGTTTGGCAAATAGCTCACTGTTTCAGCTGGATTTCAGGAAGCACTCCGTGTAAAACAACATTTGTGTGAAATATCAAGTTCATTTAAGGGAATGTTTGAGAGTGAGGTGTGGGGGGAGCATTCTGGAATATGGAGCACAGGTTGGTAATGTGAGGATTTCTGAATGACTGTGGCTCTCTGAGCCAGACTCCTTCAGTGAACACTGTACTGAAACTATTCACCTCTACAAAAACATTTGTATTTGCAAGTGTTCCTGAAGCCTGTTACACTTTATTTTTTCCTCCAAACTTCTGTGTCTGCCCCACCATCCTGCGGATATATTAATGTAACAAATTGTCTTTGCAGTAATAATCAAGAGATAACTTCTCATAGGACAAACAGAAAAATCAAGATGCACAGCATTAATTCTGTGTTTTGCACCTCCATTTTAAAATCTGCAATTCCAGGCTGACTCCTTCAATAAGATGCATGCTACTTATAAAAGATATTACAAGAAAAATAGGCTGTTTGTTTCACAAAGTTAGACTTTCCCCAACTCTTGATCTCACTGAAAATGTTCTGTTAATTTTTTTGTTTTTAAAACTATCTGCCCTTTGGTTTTTGCAAACATTTTGATGTTCAAGTCTGCTGTGTTCTTGCATTTAGCATGCTCAGCAGATCACAAATTTTATTCTGTGTGAATGACACATTATCTTCAAAGCATATTTTTCTCTTGCATTTTTCATGTACAGTTTACTACAGCTCAGTCTGGAAATATGCTAAATTTATAATAATGAATATTATTATGTATAATAGCAACAATTTAAAATATTGCCAGCACATACGTTGACAAATATTTTCCACTAGAACTCTGGTCAATAATAATTTTCTTTTAAAGGCTGCAAGCCTTCACAAGAGAACCTTTCAGCAAAGTCTCTTGAGATTCCAAACACAGAAATGTTGACCAAAGTAATATCAGATGCTCACCAAAGTTAACTTTAAAATTCTCTGCATTTGTTTGCTGACTTTTTGAGAAGGAGTTTGATTTACCCTTTGAACTATGTACTTGTCTCCCTATTTATTTTCTTTTTTTTCTCTCTCCATTTGTTTATTTTTATCAGGAACCTCAGCTCTCTATCACCCAGATAAATCTGAAGAAAGAAGAAAGAGGATTAGGGGCCTGTAGAAAAAAGATCTGACAATTATAATGAAATTTCACAGTATGTTTACTGTTAAAATACTAGAACAACCTAAACCAAAAAGTGTAAATTCAGATATTACACTAATTACAATCACGATTTCCATCTTTAATTGGATGAGCACATCTTTCCAAGTACCATTCCACAAAGTGGGTGCAGAATTTTGTGGCTGCAGAGCCACAGGTCTCAGTCCCCTCCAACCCTTGCTCCAAAAACCCCTAAACGAGACCTGAAAGCAAACACTTCGCCCTTTGCTTACTCATCCAACCCCAAGAGGCTGAGCAAAGCATCACACAGCAGCAAAAACATTGATGAACCAAAGCTTTGCCTAATTACCCCAAATTTTACTGGAGCTCATCTCACAAGTAAAAGCCCCATGGTCCTGCTCACCCAGGCATGTTGAGTCTGACACCTCAACTGTGGCACAAGAATGACCTCTAAGAGATAAAACAAGAGATTAATAAATCTGCCATGGTGACAGCCACCATGCTGGGTGCTGGATCCATGCCCTCATTTCTGCACCTTTTCCACAGGAATTGCAATTTGCTTTGCCACAGAAATACACGAAGAGGGGACCTTTCACACTGGAATCATCCTAGGTCTTGAACAACTAAAGCCATGGGAGTTAAAAGCAAACAAGCCAGACATCTATTAAAGCACACAAAACTTCTCAGACACATAATTCATATGCCAGAGTGACATCTTGAAAGGATCAGACCTTCCTTTTTCTACAAGGGAATGGATATTCAGGTAAAACTGAATGTGTCAAATTTCAGCCCCAATAATGGTGGCCACTGAGAACAAAAATGAGAAAGGAGGCATAAGACAATAGAAAAATAATTATCTTGGGACATAAATACATCATAAGCCAGGCATAAATATAATTACTTTCAAAGAGCACTTTCCCTAATTGCGATAGATGTTATTTCAAAAATTTTTTGCTCAATGAAAACTAAAGACAAATTAATATATAATTCATACCCAGAACTCTCCCCTGGAATAGGGTTGCTGCTCCTCCCTGGTATGTATCCTCACCCTCTGCATTCAAGTCATTTAAAAAGAACAAAATCAAAATCCTCAGTCTGTTTCCATTTAACTTCACAAGGGGCAGGTCTGGACACAGATTTTTTTTATTTTTTTTTTTAGAGTTCATTTTTCATAATTAGAATTCCAATAGTACTAAGCAGATTGAATTCATTTTAGTTTCCTGCAAATAGCTATTAAATACAAACTGATGTGAAATGAAATGTCATTGCTTACAAGAAATGTATCAACAGCACAAAAATACTAATCTTGGACTAATCTTCATAAAAGACAGCAATTTGCTCATTAAAGTGATAGAAATCAGCCAGGAACATAGTCCAATCTCCTCTGGAGCAGCTGTTGGAGCTGAGGCTTGCAGGAGAGGTCAAGGAAGGAAAGAGATGATGAGGGTGGTGGTCTCCTAGTGCAAAGCCATGGTAGGAGCTTAGCTGCAGTTCCATGTGGCTCATTATGTGTTTCTGCACTCTGGAAAAGGAGAGTTTCACTACTGACATCAAAAGCAATTGTTTTATCATGGGAAAATGAGAGTGACTAAAGGCAAAGACCACTTGTCTGAAATACACTCTGTAAGTAAAAATGACAAAATCTGCATTAAGAAAATGGAAATTTTAGAAAGGTCACTAACGTAAAAGAAACAAAATCTGCCCTCTGCTCATGCCAGATTTCCTTGTGATGTATTGCACCCCAGTTTATAATTATGAGAGAATAATCCAATCCTATGCTTCTCCTTATACATCCCAAATCGGTAGCCTGTTTTGCCATCCTCAGAAGTAACTTTGAAACTGCCAGGCACCAGCATTAAAAGCCTCCCTGAAAATGTGCACTTGTGTCTGAAAACACACAAAGAAAAGATCAAAATGAAAATTAAAAGCAGATGCACTTTATGTACTAAAAGGTTTTTCCACTTTGAAAGTGGATTATAATGAAGTGTGGCACCATGTTTCATACAATTTATTAATCCAGTCCCACTTATTTACACTCTGAAACAGCATAATGATTTCAATGCTGGAGCACAGCCAAAACTCACATGCAGAAATAATTAAAAAGTTATGTGGAAAGATTGGTGTTTGCTGGTTTTTGAGGGGCTTCCAAAGAGACAGACGGACTTTCAGTTAACCAGAAGACCTAAGTTGAAGTAGACAAGATGAAGTGTGGAGGTGAACCAATGTTTGAAAGGGAGTAAAGACCTACAAAAAGATTATCAGAGCCTGACTTGCTCTGCCATTACAGCCCCTCCAAGCCTGGAGAAGCTGGTACAGACAGAAGACCTCTCTATATTAGTGCTGATGCAACCAGGGAAACTCAATTTACCCAAGTTCAGATGTCTACACCAAGTAAAAGGGGAAACCAGGCCATCAGTGTAAGAAATCCACTATTCCTTTGCAGAAAAACAAGAGTGTTGGTTGGCAGTTCCCTCCTGGGCACAGCACACTTCTCTTGCCTCCAGGAGCATCCTTATCCCTCACAGTTCCAAGGTCATGGTCCCTAAAGATGCTAAGCCACCCAGTAGGTCAGGAATACTTCCTTTAAAGTGGAAACACCACTGGGAGATGCACTAATGCAGAAAATGTATTTTATTTATTTATTGATGCACAATGCCCAGTTCATTTTATCCACTACATTTCTTATCCACTAACCCCTTTCTCCCTCTACTCCTCACCTGAAAAGGCTGTTTATACAGTGAGCAGGAAATTTAGAATCCAGTTTATTGTTATTATCTGGCAAGATGTACATGATGAAAAGATCCTATACCAATTCTGTCATTAAGTATTTCTACAGCAAATTCCTACTGAGGATAAGTGACTGCCAAAATCGGAGTTTATCACACTGTGAAGATATTCTGTGAAGTATCAGAGGGACGTCATTGAAGTAGGAAGAAAAGGGGAGGAGTAGCCAGCACAAGTTTTGGACAGAAAAATATTACAAAGAGGTGTAGTGAAATTGGAAGCAAAGATAGGAAACAAGCAGTAAAATTGCAGTTGGAAAAAATGCTACGGCACGTGTCAAGGGAGAAATCCAAAATAAAGCATTAACAAGGCACAGTAACAAAGCAAAATTTGGAAAGCATCACTGTTGAAAGAGACCTAGAAAGATGAGGATAATCTGAATGTAAGAAGCAATGTGTCAGAGGAGAATAAAGTGCCACTGAGACCCCTGGCTTGTTTTGTAGAAGCATTACACAGTGGGGCAGGCTGGCACAGCAATGCTCTCTTCATGCTTTTCTTTCGCAGCCACACCTGGAATATTGTATGCAGTTCAGGCACTTCATTACTGGAAGATATAAACAAACTGGAGGAAGTCCAGAGAAGTGGAACGGAAATGATTAGAAGCCAGAGGGACTGATCTACCAAGAAAATTTAAAGCAGCCTTTTACCTGCCTGTAACTTCTCTGATAATTAGAGACGGGAAATGATAACAGCCTAGTTCAAGTCTCCAGTCACGTGTCTTCAGCCCTTTTGCCGTGGGCACGTGTGCATGTGCCTAGCCTTAAGAATACCGAGTAGCCAAAGATTTTTGACCTGATGAAGAGAGTAAGATCAAGAAAAGGAAAAAAATTTAGGCCACATGCCATCAAAATCCTCCCAGGAATTAATTATGACTAAATGAGCTACCATAAAAGATGGAGATTGCATTGCTTGAAATTTCACATTTTACTGCTGATAATGAAAAGGGCTATTCACATCTCAAGATTATAATCTGTAAAACAACAGGACTGTTCAATAAAAGCAGTTTTACCCATACAAGTCTTTGCCACAAACATATATAGCACCAAGTTATCCTGTCCAGGTAAAGAGACACGACTAAGCAAACATTTTTACCCCAGACTGTGTAAGCCAGGTGGAACAGTTCTGCAAAATGACAAATTATATCCCAGCAGGAAAGTAACTGGATTAGCCTAGCTCCTCACACACTGACATTGCTGTGAAGTGATTTTTAGGAAGGCAGCATTTTATATAACTGTTGAGCTGTCAGCAGGGCTCTACTGAAAGACACTTTAAAAGTCATGTAGAGACTGCCAGAGCCTGATCCAGGGAACGGGTGATTACCATTCACATAGGTTTTGCATGTGATCTGGGAAAAAAAACAGCCAAAAAAACCAGTAAAGCCCAGCTGCAGGCAGCCTGCAAACAAGCCTGCTGGGATGCAGCTTGCTATATAATCTTCAAGCCACATTCCAGGCCAACAGCCATGTTTGGGCACACAGAATTCCCAAGCCCCTGTATCAGGAGGTGAAGCCACCCAGAAATGTTATCCTAAAGGTAACCCTGTGCCCCCACACCACCACCTGAAGCCCCTTCACCTGGCTTGGGCTTAAAACCACTTCTTGATGCTCCAAGTAAGCAAAGTTCAGAGTTCTGCTCCGGAAAAATACCCTGGACAGATCCTTAGTCCATAAAGGAGAGAAAAAATAGAAGTCTGCAGTGTTTACTGGAAAGTCAGCATTTGTTACTAAAACGGAGCTGGCTATGCATACCTGAATAGCATGCTAGCTGAGGCTTTTGTTTATGCAAGCAATGCAAGCTTTAAGCTACAACTTTTGCAATATTTTAATTAACTCAACATTTTTCTGCAAACTACATTTAGATTCATGGAATGAAGTAAGAAGAGCATGAAGTCAACAGGTCTCAGCTTCAGTGTATTGGTGCCTTGATTTAACCTTATGATTTTTTTTTAATGGACGTTCTACAGCACAGTTTTGAAGGTTTGGCAGAAGGTAAAATGACTGTGTGGTTGATCAGTGCTTTGACTACTTGCAGAGTCATACCCATAAGCCTGAGAGTCCTACTCCAGGGTCCTCTTCCCCCCCTTTCTCTGTAGAGTATATGCCAAAATGAATCTGCAAATTGGTTGAAATCTGTCAAAAACCAAATTATCATCATTGACTATGGTAGGTCTACATATAGTTAAGGTTGCCTGACACTTCTCATTTTAAGACCTCATTTTCTATTGCTTATAACTTTACCACACATTAGCAGTTAGGGCTGAAATTTTCCATGCTGTGTGTCAGCCTGAGGCTGAATATTATTTTGCGAGAGTAAGAATGTATCAGCTAGAAGCACAGAGCTTAGTGCAAAGTAAGTTTGTCTATAAGGGTAGGGAGGAACATGTTGGTTTTCTCCTGTGTTACATTTTTCACAGACATATTTGAGAAGCTCAAGAGCCTTCACACTTTGAGACAGACCCTTTGAAGCATCACTGCTCTGATACCACAGATGTGCCTTTTGCCATCTCATACATTATCACTTAAAATTATAACGGATCACAGTATAAAATACTGAAAAGTTGCAGTTTGTGCGTGATATGATTTGCAAAGGTTTTGGTGGAGGTTGGCTGCCAACCTCCAAAGCTCCCTTCTGCAAAGAGCATGGACCAGGGCAGAGGGTCTGAGCTGAGCTTGTGCTCCAGCCATCTCTTCCATGTGCCAGGCAATGCTTTGGCACAGGGACTACGTGCAGAAAATCCCCATCACACTCTCAAGATGCAGCAAGGGAACAGCTTGGAGGAAAGAGGAATGAGGCACAGGTTGCAAAAGCAAAGGCAAGCAAAGAGTAAGGCGAAAAATAAATGTCTATTCATGCACTGAGCCTGACCTGTCACTCCCATAGCTTGATTTTTCTGACTGTTGACCATTTTTAAAAGAGACTGCTTTCCAAGGAGGCAGACATGCAGCTGGTTGGGGTACAGATCCCCATGTGAGGCAACTGGAACAGGAACCCACAGCTCCAGCTCTGCCTACAAGCTTTCATGGCCCCTGGGACTTGACTAGCTGAGACTATCTCAGGGGTGAGCCCAAAACAGGCTGATGCCACCCTCTGCTGCTCTCTGTAAGCACAGGGAAAATAGCTAGTGGCAACCATAAAAACTTATGGATGCAAAAATGTCCCCAAAAACCTGTCCCCAGTAACCTGTCTGTCCCCCAGGTTACTGCTAACAGACACCTACGTGGCCTCACAGGGCTCTGTTGTGCTGCTGTAACAGAGCAGTGCTGCCCCAAGGGATGGATGTCCCACACACATCCCATTTCACCTCTCCCCCTCAGGCAAAAAACCTTAGGAAATTATGACAACGCCTGGCTTGTAATTTACATTCTGTGCTTTTCTAAAACTTTGTAGAAAGAGGAAATGGGGCTTTAAGACCCTAACCACTGAGCAGAGGAGTGTATCCCACACCCTAGAGCCCTGCAGTGCAGGCTGAGAGGCAGAGGAAGCACACCTCATAGATGAAAGGAGAAAGACAAACAAGGGCTGTCGCTCCCAGGACATATTCCCTGCTCAAATACCTCCTGCACAGGTAGCGGGCAACTTCTGCACATGTTGCCATGGGTGCCACTGGCCAGCAAGGCTACCCTGCCCAGCAGCTGTCCTGACATCCCGTGCATGTGAGGCCTGCACAAACCACAGACAGCAGTAAAACTACAGACTTGAGAAAAATAAAACTCAAAATATCCTTCAGCGTGAATTTGTGACCCAGCATCCATCAGTACCTGCAAGTAAGGGTTACCCTGGCAGCTGCTGTATCTGCACACAGAAATTAAACTCCAGTGCTTGGAAGGGACACGGATTACTGGGCCATCATCAAAACGTTTGGCCTGGGGAGCTCCAGTGCCGCATCCACACTGCGGCTGCAAGAACACCCTCCTGAAGCAGGCTCTGCCAAAGAGAGCAGTGTTTTCCCACAAATATGATTACACTGACTTTAATTAGGTAACTGGCTCAGTGGTTTTGATTGTTTCAATTGGGCAAGCACGTGACAGGGATTGATGTATAATTAAGATGAATTTTAAAGATAAGTGTTCATGCTGAAGTGGTGGAGCGGACACGTTTGTCGCTGCCCGAGGACGAAAGAGTAGAAGTACGAGTGGGAAGAGCTCCTCTCTCCGCTCAGCCAGTGATTGCTGACCTCTGTTTTTCATTATTCCTGGGAAGTGGTCAGTTAACCCTCATCATGAAGCAATAAACCGTGACAGAGAGCGCTGATTAATGTGCTGCTCCCCACCAGGGTCAGGCACGGGGAGAAACCCACGGCGGGCTTCTGGCTGTTTTAAATGGCCATTAGTTATAGTCGTGCAAAATGGAATTAACCCAGTTAATCGAGCGCTGAGCAGCCACGCTTCTGCTGAGGTCAAGAGTTCCCAGGAAACAAAAGGTACACTATGTTTACATACAGGGAAAAATACCTAAAAAACTCCCTAAAAAACCCTCAAAACCTGACATGCTGATTATTAAAAATGAATACTTACATGAAATTTGACTAAACAGTGAATAAACATAATACCTGCACTGTACATATTAACTGAGGGAAAGTCCCAGAGTAAAGGACAAAAGAAAAGCAACAGATTGCCTTCAGCAGCCTACTAAAACATGCTCCAGGATAGCTGCTGCACTGCAGCAGGTGGCCCTGTTTAGATCCCTGTTCCCAAAATCCTTCCTGACTGCCCTCCCTTCAAAACAGGCTTGCTATTCTGCCCCTTCACAGGCTCAGCCACATGGTCCCTGTGTCCCTCAGGCCTGGGCTTTCACACATATTCCTCACATTCCCAAATTTGCTGTTTGTAAACCCTTCTCCCATGAGGCCCAGAGAGCTAAGGAAGCAGAGAGCAAATGGTAAAAGCCTAGCAGAAGGACACAAGCTAAACATGCACATGCCAGTTCAGTCTGTGACAAAGACATGACAGGCCTGAGCACCAGGGCTTTTTTCTGAACAAGTATCTTCCTCTCACTTTAAATTTAATCTTCCTTCATTAGTATTGGCAAGTGCCACTGTAAGCCGTGACCTCCCCATCTGGAACAGGAGAACTGTTTTTGCTGTGGCCTGCACTGTGTCCCTCGCTGGATGCCAGAGGCCCTTCTCCCCTCTTTCCCTAAGCCTTTGTTTCTGATTCCAGCTGAAATCTCACATTTGTCCCACAGCTGGATGGAAATAATTTAATTCTAAGGATTTCCCTCATTTTTTCAGCTGACAACCTTTGTTCAAAGTGAAACGTCCAAGAAATTCCCAGGCATACTTATTTTAGGATTAAGGATTGCATAATCCCCATAACGCACTTGCATATGGATTTTGGATTAGCCCCACTTGCAGTATCTGGCAATACTTCAGATCCACCTTTCCCTGTGGAATCTGAGTGGGCACCTTGGTCTGTAGAAGCACACACAGCATTTCCCACCTTATTCCTTATGGGAAACAGATGTTCCTGCA
The DNA here is from genome assembly GCA_034509185.1 of Euphonia xanthogaster. Classification (NCBI taxonomy): domain Eukaryota; kingdom Metazoa; phylum Chordata; class Aves; order Passeriformes; family Fringillidae; genus Euphonia; species Euphonia xanthogaster. Next base: position 13,860,332 of record JAYDZK010000202.1, on the reverse strand, counting down.
TCGTGAGTTTGTTATTGAAGGCTTCAAGGACACAAAGAATGGTGACAGTAACAAGGACCTTCTCACTTTCTTTGTGGAATGGTAATAGAAAATACAGAGCGTGAGAATGGCAATAGGAAAGGCTGAAATGAATTTCAGAAAGATGATACTGTCCTTCAGTTTTCTAATTCTGGAACATTTTCTAACTCAATGGAAAAAGGGATGCTCAAGTAAGCAAATTTACCCAAATGTTGTTCAAAACCCCTCTGCTGCTCAACCCTCTTTTGTCTCATCACAGAGCTTTTAGCATGTACTAATACATATGTTTTGCTTGTGCTTTTATGTCCTTCATTTTTTCCTAAGTTTTCCATGAAGGATCTTTTATTATTAAACAGTCAGTGAAAGAGCTCATCCTTGCCATATTTCCTCTTCCTACTTTGAAATTAATAATTTACATGGAATAATTGCTAGGTATTCTTTCTAAATTTCTTACAAGGAAGTGGATTACTTCATGAAATAGAAGGGAAGCAAGAAAAGATGAAGCTCAGTATAAACCACTGTGTCCAAGTCCTTGCATTATTTTCCAGCACCATAATTTATTTTATAAAGCTATATGCAATGTTGCTGTATTAAAATATAGTCTACTTGACAGATTGCCTGCTGCCCTACATTCAGCACAGAGTTACCTGCATGATGACAGTGCAGAAGTATGGAATATGAAATACAACTCGTAGCTCTCGGGGTTCTATAAACATCTAGAATTCAACTGCCTGGCTGTTTACACCTTGCATATGAAGCCATTAACAAACACCCTCACCCAAAAGAATGCACAACCTGATAGTTTCAGGAATATTGTGCTATCACTGTAGGAATACTCTCTTCCTATTATCGCTAAAAAGACTGCAAGTAAAAGGCATCATTTTTTAAGTAGGTTAGTGTCTTTTCATTCTTCTTTTTTAATTTTATGAATAGTTTAGTATGCCAGTGCACACAACCTAAGAAGTACTTATTATTATTTTTTCCCAATAGTCCATCATTATCATTCTGTTGTATCAGAGAAAATTAGCACCTATCGCTTACATAATTTCAAGCACTATTGTTAAGAGTGGAATTTGCATGCATGATATGGTGTATAGGCTAACACAAGTCCATTTGCTAAGTCCACGTGGTAAAATGGATGAATAAATAATTGAATGCTTAGCTCCAAATATATAATTATTCTTAGAAAAAAAATTAGAGCACGAGTCTGTGAAATACATATAATAATACTCATCTACAGCTAAACAGCCGAGACAAAAAAATGTCCTTTCAGAAATGGAATGATATTGTTAGATTCCTAAAATGCTCATAAGAAACTTGTATAAATGCCCAAGTTTTGAAAGTACAGAACTACTGCACTTCTTCCCCACAGGCATTAGCTTTAAATTAAAAAAGCTGTTCCAGCCTAATCAAGAAAAGGCTTATCAGAAAACTTGTGCAGAGCATGCAAAAGGTTTGTAAGCCTTCAAACCGCAGTTTGGATTGTTCCTGTTCAAAACCCTTCCAGCTTGGTTTTCCTGATCCCACACACGGCATCGTTCAGTCGTCCCTGGGAAAGCAATGTTACCTTTTTTAACACCACCCCTCACCCTGCTCTGGAATCAGCCTGGCTGCTGTGACAGTGTGGGAATTGTTTGCCATATGTCCTTTCCATCACACAGGATCACATCAGTTTTCTGCTACTTGAGGGAGCAGGTTTTGCAACAGCCAGTTCTAAACATCGGGTCCAGTCCTCCTCTGTTCTGGAGAGCACCACAAACTGATTTCCAGAGGAAGTAAAATAAACAGGCAGGGTACAAATGAGGGAAATATGCTCTAGTTCTTCTGCCTAGTAGCCCAAAATGAATGCAAATACCCCATGAATGGCAAATGAGTAGGGAAAACGTCACTATTCTGGGTATGGTTTTCCACAAGAATCAAGAATTAAAGGCAAATGAAATGAGATGTAAAAATCTGATACAAATGCCTTAACGCTGAAAGTAATGACACCTTTTCTGGAAAAAGTGCAAAATGTTAAATTACAAGGATAAAAAAATATTCAAAATATTTTAAAAAAACCTCAGTAACATGCAAATGGGAATGCCTTTTGTTGGCATCTTGCAAGAATAGTCCAAAAGTTTCAAAGAAGAAATTTTCTTCAGAATCACCATGACGCTCTTTTTCTGTAATATGGCCATCACATTGTGTTTTAAAATAATGTCTCTGTCTTTCTGTTGCAGAAACTATTCCCATTTTGGCATTTTTCTCACCCTGTGACTTGTCAGCCTACGTTCTGAATCTCTAGAATAAATTTCTAAACCATAACCTTTCCACATTTATTTTCTGAGGCATTTATGTAGCCCTTTTGAGTTTCTTCAGACATTCTTTTCCAGGCGGGAGGCACTGAATAGTTTCATTAAACAGAAAAACCTACTGCCTAAGGCAGTAATTCCATTACAGCTTTTTGCCCTTATTACTGGGTCCTCTGGCATTACCATTGAAGGAAATCTGTAGATGGACCTTTTAAAAAGTTATTATTTATTAAATCAGGGGAAAAAAAATCTGTTAGGAAGACTAGAAGGATGCAGGTGTCACTTCTGTCTTTAAGAAGAGCAAGAATACATTTTTTTAATGCAAAGGATGGTCAAATGGGTTGCCCTGAGGAGTTCTCACTAATGGAAGTATCAGCATGTACTAGAGAAGCTGCATCACAGCCCTCCCAAATGCACTCCAGCCAAATGGTATAGGCACCTGTTGAGCTCCAAGCAAGCACCACCATTATCCATGTTTCCTGCACATGACGGCATCCTAAGAACCTTGCTCTGACTGCTGTCAGAGCAGCAGTCTCTGACTGCTGACTTACTTATCAGTAGTCAGAAGCATAAGAAATCTTAGACTTCCCAACACCTCAAAACCTGAATTCTGATCTAATTCTCCATGTCTGTTACTACATTATGTCTTACTTCTACATCCTTGGCCCTGCCTTGCCAGATCTCTAGCTTATCCTGGGGACAATGTGGATGGTGATTTAGGATGAATCAGGACTGAAGTCAAAAGGACTCGTCCTTGAAGTCAACATTGACATGCTACTGGAGAACAAAGTACACAAAGGATTACAAAGATTTAAAGAAGAAAGAGAGAAAGGGAGAAGAGAGAAAGGGAAAAAAGAGAAAGTCAATGCATGAGGCAGGTGCCTTGAAGAACTGGCATCTCCTTTGCCATGGGCTTACTTTATAATAATAAGCAAGAAAAAATACGAATTATCCTCCCTGTTTCCTGAATATCCAACTTGCAATCCAGAGTCTGATTTGCAGTGGTTTAAGTGACCATAGCTGTAAGTAAAATCAATGGAAATTGTACTTTGGACATACTAAGAGCTATAAAATGCCAAGTACTTGGACCCTGAGGTCCTAAATATCATAAATCATGAATCTCAAATCAGTTTGTATGTAGGAGCTTAATCTGTGCCTTATCTCCTCAACTGTAAAATAGGGGTAATAACCACTCATCTCATAGATTAAACAATGCTTGTGAAGCACTTAGATATTAGTGAAAGCACCACAAAAAAAGCTTTGTAAGAAATGAGTAATTATGTATTCTGAGCAAGAGATGAATAGTAATCAGCAGTGAAGGCACAGGACCATACATGGGGCAACGAAAAGAATATAAGACATTGAATAGCTGCTCATTAATTGAACACCATCCAAGCTCTTCAATGAACAAGGCAGAGGTGTAATGGAAAAACTGTATGGGACTGTGTTATTAAGGCTGAATTAGGAATCATTACATGCAGAGCAGATGAACAAAGACGCAGGCCACTAACATTCATTACTTTCATACTTAGTGACAATTTTGGAAACTTGATTTTTTTCCCCCCTACCCAACATATCTTAAAAATAGCAAACTTAAAAAAACCCAACCAGCTCAAACCCCCTAAAATCCACCACTGCACCTAATACAAGAAACCACCAAGGAGCAGTAACTCCAAACTGCTTGTTTCTACTTGCTCTTCGGATAGACAAGGTACATACAGAAGCCAAACATCATCATCACTCTTGAAATAGGTGGGAATGGACTGACTAACTCATGTTCCCTATTTTAGGGCCCTGGATTTGGCAACTCAACAGTGAGAAATGGCACACAAATAATTTTGTAGGTTAAAAATAGGTAATATATTTTTGGTCTAACAAATTTTTCTCTCCTTAAACAATAAGGACCTGTGGGCTTCAATGCAGTGCATGGGCCATTATTATTTCTAAAAACCTGACAAAACTGCCTCTGTCAAAGTCTAGACTTCAAACCTAACAGAGACACTCCCAAACTTCAACAACCTAAAACTGTGCTCCAAAAAAAGGATTAAATCCTGGCTTCATCTAAGGCAATGGGAGATTTGCCATTACCTTTCCCACTCTATTTATATCTGAGATGCTAGCAGATGCCTTGTTCCCTCTGTCTACAACAGACAGATCTGTATGTACATTTTCTCTGTCTTTTTTATTCTTTTTTTTTTTTTGTCTGAAGACTGTTTTCCCATCCCCTAATTTAAAACGGCATTAGAAGGCACAAAAAGATGCTTTGTTTCAAGCCTTATATATTTATTTTCCAGTTTTATCTATTAAGAATTTCTTTCAGCCACAACAATGCAAAATTCCTTATCTCTAACACTGGAGTGCTGAAGGCCCCTTGCAGGATTATCCCCTGTTGGCTTTTAACTACTTATTCTGAAACCTAAAGAGCCTTTTCAGGTTTGAAAAATTTTCAGGAACTTAAGGGTTGTAGAAGGAAAGTGCTATTTGGTCCTAAAAGTCCAAATAAGTTACCCTCAAAAATTATAACACTGCTTCTAGAGGCTGCTGAGGCAGGCAGATTAACAGCATTTTATAAAGTAATATGTCTCAAGAAGCGCTACCATAGCTGTAAGGAGCTAAAGCATCTGATTAAGGATGTTTTATGATATTTTATATATTTTATGCTGTTAGATACAGATCTTGCAGATCTATTTCTGTCCAACTGCAAATTCCAATTTAAATGTCCGCTCTTGCTCTATTTATCCCTTTAGTTGCATTGTATCAGGCATTACAAACCAAAACAAAACAAACTCATCAGCAAAAACCTGATGGGGCCTGGGGGGGTACCTACAGAGCCTTAGCTGGGTAGGATGGAGTTCTTTCAAAAGGACTTCACTCTCCTGAGCTTTTTTTGAACTCAAAATGAGAAAAGTCATTGCAGGAAACAAACATTAATTGGCTAGTACAAATACAAAGTAATTCTGCCTTATGCAAGATCTAAACACTTTACATCCATTTCTAAAAACTGAAGTTCTATACTCCTGTGAAGATCTCGTCATTCACCATCATTACAAATGGAATATTCTAAAAACGTATTAGCTAGTCCACCCTCTCTATTACTCACACTTCCTCCATTTTCAGAGTCAGTTGAAGTTTCCAGCCTCACGAGGATACAGCATTAACCAAAAGAGATCTCTTTGGCTTATCCTTTACTACCACAGAGAACTAAATTATATCACTGGCTACTTCTCTTAAGAGCAATTTCAAAGAAGGCACTTAAATCCTTCTTACTCTTTTCAGGAAAGTGCCCCCACAAAAGTCTCTCTTTTTTGGTGGTTTACAGCATTCTCAAAATAGCAAACTAACTAATGGGATTTTTACCCATTTACTCTTATTTCAGTACAGTTCTTAGTTCAAAATAAATTCTCCTCCCTCTTGGTTGTCCATTCCTCAACTGAAATATTTATAGACAGCAATCACATCCCAACTAAGATTCTTTTTGGGTAAGCTAGAAAAAGCTAAAAGCATTCAGTCACCTGACTTAAGATAAATTTTTATTTCCCAGATCATTTCAAAAACCTGAACCATAAACTCCTCATGTGTTTCCCTGACCTTGAATCAAGCTGTCTTTAACATGCTGGTGACCAGAAGTATGGTCAACACTCCACATAAGTGTTCCCAGAATCACTTATACCATGACAGAGTGAACACTTCCCTGATGGCTTGAAATACTTGGTGCATCTGAATTTTACACATCCATTTTGTGCAACTACACTACGCAAGTGGCTTAGCTAACTTGGAACGACTGCCTAGAAGATGAATTTCCCAGGAAGCACCCTATCTTTTCTATAGGAAAAGAGATCCACTTCTTTTAGGGAAAAGGCAGCTGACATATTCAAGAAAACACTGAACTAATGGCTGTAGCATTGGAACATTTGTTAGCCAAATATTTGTGGCTATTTTAAATCAGCATGCACTGACAGGGCCACCCCCCCTCTAGGAAGACTCTGACCTGCTAGGATGCTACCCTGTGATGTGTTAAAAAAGAAAACAACAACAACAAATTACTGCAACTGAGTTCCCTGTCACATCATATGAATGCCAAAATTTCCCTGCTCTTAACAGGATGTAGAAGGTAAGTATGTAAAAGTCTGTATGGTGCTTGAATTTGTGGCAATGGAAGGCTTCTGCCCGAGACAAACCAACCTTACCACTGCATCCATGCTCCATGTAGTGGGTATCTGTGCTTGTGCAGGCTGGCTATCACCTACTGAGCATATTATTTTATAGATGAAGCAGGCTAGAAATTAATATTCATAAAACAAAGAACAAAAGACAAATGACAGAGTGCAGGAGAAGAATAGTTGCATGCAGCCCTGTGTGTGTGTTTTTCAAGGCTCGACAGCTGCCCGTATTTAAATTCTCATACTCATCTATCCCTCTCCACAGCAACACCAGCTCACACAGTAAATAAGTTACCCTCAAAAAAACTGCAAATGTTGGGAAGTCTTGGGGGAGGGAAGAAATTATTAACACTTTTGGAAAGGAATGAATGCAGATTTTCAGCTTCCTTGATATAAAATATTTTTTGTATAATTTTCACAGCTATTAACCAACTTATGTTCTTTGTGGCACTGCAGCTGCTAAACCCACTCATTCTGTGCTTGTTTTCAAAGCAAGACACTCCGTCACCTTGGTGGTTCCCAAATCTCCCCCCTCCAACTGAAATGCTACCGCATTATGCCTGGTCCCCTGGTGTTCCACTTCACACTCACCTGAATGCATCCAGCGTTTTTTGCTGAGCACTGGGCAGTGTTTTCCATGCAGGCCACGTATTCCAAAGACTCAAAAGGAAAGATTTTCCTCACGTTTCACCTCTCCCCAACTTTAAAATATTCAGTTGCAATGTATGTTAGATTCTTTATTCTTTCCTTTTTTTCTTATGTCTCAACTCTTGCTGCTTGGGGTTTTTTTTCTCCTTTTTGGGGTCCCATTGCAAATTTTTTTAGCACCTTCCTCCTACCAGTCTCCTCAACTCTGAGCCCTTAGTAACTAAAGTCAGCCTGGAGAAGGAACAAAGACTTCATTTCACAGAGCAATACTGCCTGCCAGAGCTAAACCCAGGAAAAGTTCTTTTCATATATCCATGAAAGCATGAAAGGCTGGTGGCAGCTTCAAACCTATAATGACTTAATTATTTAAATTTTATTTTACACCTATTAACCATAGCATATCAAGTAAGAGTAGCAGCTGCTACATGAATTTGACCAGCTCACTTGCCCTCAGCAGATCACCCATCTGCTTGCTCTTCACCTAATACTTCTGTTTGATAGGCTGTAAAACAGATTCTTGCAACAGGTCAGGAACAGAGTCAACTTCAAATCCCACATAAAAATTTCTATGAAAACATATGGACATCTATACTGAGTGATGTCAACTTTAGAGAGGTCACGGACCTTAGGAAAGTGGATAAAAGGAAAATTGCAGCCTGTTATGGAAAAACACTGACTCCATTACAGTGAATGAACAGAAGAGTTGAGAGTGAAGAACTGTACGTGTAATTAATTATACTAATACAGACCTACAAAATTCATGGCTGCACACACTGCAAAATGGTGTACAAAATGCCTGTTATGTGTCAATTTCATACAGCATAAAAAGTATTGCTTTTTAAAATGATCAATACAGTGAACTTCCCCGTTCACCAGTAGCGTTCTACAAAAAGTTATGCTAATCCAATATGCTAATTAGGCAAGTGATTCAAGAGTTCTGTATGTTAGTATTTCTCATACCTTGATAAGTTTTCCACTTCAACTGAAATGAAAACAAAACCAAAAAACAAGGGAGGCACAGAGAGAGAAGCTTTAGTTTTTCTTCTACTAGGGCCTATAAAGCCTTGAGAAGTTATTCAGCTTACAGTGCATAGGAAAAGCACCTGTTTCTGAAAAAAGAGGTAGGATTTCTTTGTTCTTATGCTGCTCACTCAGGGGCACAGCAAGTTTGCAACATCCAGGAGGCATCAAATCAGACTCAAAAGTTTCCTTCAGCCAAATTATCCCTCCACTCTAAACTGACAAAAGTTTAGGTGAGAAAAAAAAACAAACCACAACCCTCCATTGTTGTGCCTGTGTTTTTACTTCAGAGCTGAAGAGAAATCTATTTTTTTAACTTAAAATTGAAAAACTAGCTTTAAGGTTAACCTTCTGGAAAAGAAATCAAGAGCCGAATCTGATCTTTACTGAATTATCCCATCTTTGTATTTTAAAAAAAGGACAAGCTTCCCTATAACTGATCCAATATAAATTTTTAATGCTCCCATTTTAAGTAGCTAAAAATCTCCAAGCAAATTTGCAAAATAACTTAAAGAAAATGGTCATTTTTGCTGTAGTCTTTAGCACCATACGGAGATGAAAAAAATGCCTTCCTTTCTTCTTGCTTCCAAGCCAAAGGAAGAATAAAAGATTAGCAACTTATGAAACAATATAAATTTTGATTTAGGAGAGATTACCTCATACTTGTCTGGAACTTGAACAAATGAAGACTGAAAATGCAAAGCATAGGCAAGAACAGCTGTGATTTCTGACTTCAAGCCTGTTACTCTCCTTAGAGAAAGCTGGAAGAAGAGAAGACAAGCCTGGCCAGGTGCTTGTCTTGCTAGGTTCCCTCACAGTACAGCGTATTTTCAGCATATGACTCTATTTTGATAATAAATTCAAGTTCAAATGACTTTAGGATTGGCCATATCTGTAATCGAGGAAAAAAAACATAGAATAAAATCAACCTATGTAAAAATGTATTCTAAATGTATATACCTTAACTTTTGCAGCGACACCATTTACCAACATTTTACAGTCAAAAGATTTTTAATGCTTGCAAGGCAGATCAAATTTATGTTAATGACAAAATCATGTTTCTTCATAGCAGTCTCCTGTTCATCAGTCAGTCATCAAAAGGCCTGTGCCTACTTGATAGTAAAACAAGTTCTTGGATAATTTACAGCCTTGGATTTAATGCCATCTGAAATTACTTTTGAAATTTTACCAATAAACCCATTTTAATACTCTTTTTGGTCTACACTTCTCGTTCACCTAAATCCATTAGACATTTCCTGAAAGTTCCAAGATATAATTAACTGGGAATACAGTTATCAGATTTATAATTTGAAATGCAAACTTTAGTCTCTTTGTTCTTCTTAGTTTCTTGGGTTTAAATTCCAATACAGTTGTTATTTTCTGTTATAATCTCTCTGGTTTTGTAGGATTTCAGAGGAGCCTGAAGGAATTGGCAGTCAATGGCTGTGCATGGTGTGCTGACAATGTTAGCAATACCAGCTGAGACCCAAAAAGCTGGGTAGTATGCAGAGTTCTCTCTCTCCAAATCCCTCTTTTCTCTGTTTCCATGCTTTTTGACCCAATTTGTCTCCCCACTTCATAGAGGGGCTGAGTTGGAGGAGACCTTTAAAGGTCCTTGCAAAGAGAAGGCACCTCATCAAATGAGAAACGTTTAGTGGATTGTGAAAGAAACGTGTGTGTCCCTTTGCTACAAATTTTTAAATGTTTCAATTATTTCAAATAGGAAACCTCAGGAAGGATTGTTTTATTGGTCCTGTTCTCAACTGAAAAATTTATAACGGCTCTACAAGAAACCTCTTGTTACAAAACTACCTACAAAAAATTTTATTTATATGGATTGTGCCAGGATGTTTGAAGCCAATGTGTGTGTTATGTTTTTGCTATGCCCTTTTGGGGCCAACACTCTACAATATATTAGAAAAAGTGCAAGCCAAGACAAAATTTCAGTGTCTGCCTAGCAACAATGCTACTGGTAGCATTAAGAGCTCAGTCATGTGCATACCAAGAAGTCTAGAAAGTGTTCACATACCACTGGTAGGTACATGCATCTTACTATAATGACTCTTAAAAATGTATTTTAAACTAATTCAAAGCACATCAAATTTTTAGGGATGACGGGGCAGATTTCTCTTTCATTTTTAATTTTTTTTTGCTTAACTTGCAAACTTTCAGTAATCAGTTTTAACTACATTTAAAAAACATCTTTCTATGCCTGATTAGAAAGTAATCCTTTCCTAATAATTTTGTCTTCTGAGGCTTGAAAACACAGTCTTGCTGCTCTGTTAGCTCCTAAAGGGACTCCTTAGTAATTTTTCATAAATTCCTGTAAATCTGGATGGGGACATCCATCATGCTATGTTGGAATGGTCAGCAAAAGGGATGCAAACGTGGGCATATAGTACCTTGAAATTAAAGTGATTCAGGACTGGAGAAGAAGCTTTCCTGGGAGGCAGGAAAGGAGGAAGAAGACAACAGAAGGTGCTATCACTTCACACAGTATGTGCAGGTATATGGAAATCTTCACCATCACCACCACCCTACGAAAAAATATCTTCTTGTGATTCAGGGATCAGCTCAGATGTGGGTGCCTGAAGAGCCATCCATGATGTGGTGTGGAAGTACATGGAGGAAATGACTCAGCCAAAAAAAGGAAGGTTTTCCAGTTCATGTGCTATATCAAGCAACAAAATGCTCAAGAAGAAGTTGGGGAATGAGGACATCAAGGTCAGCTACTGCACAACTGTAAGAAGATGTTTTCAGCAAGAGGAAACCTTTTCCATGTCCTTATAACTTTGGGAAGTTAATTTCAATTAGATTGACACTTTTGATGATAGATAGATAAATAGATTGATAGACATTACATGAAATCTTGACTTCAGTGACGCACAAGCCCTCCAGGTCTATTTAACAGAGAGCTAAATCCTTATTGCCATCAGAAGTAGATTTAATGATCACAGAAGAAATTAATCACACCTCACACTGCCTCACTCAGTGCACAAGCTGGACACCATATTAAGAACCTATTTTTTTCCTTCTAGGGTTTTTTCATGAAGATAAATCAGTGAGTAGCTATCTCCCACTTCATCTGTGGTTGTAAGAACATTTACTCATCGGCAAAGACTTCGAAAAACCTATACGGTATTTACACCCTTTGCATGCCATGCACTCTTATTATCAGATATTAAAAACCTTTTATCCACTTGAAGAAGTTGCTTACAAAGTCTGTAAAGGTCACTCAACTTTTTTTTTCATATTAACAAAGAATTTTACCAACAGAAGAAAACACATAGGAAAATTTATATGTGTATATATATATATATTTCTTTAAAAAAACAAAAGATTTTGTCTTTTGTGTTGATATTTTTTTGTGTTTTCTCACCTTCTACTGCTCTCTTGAAGAAAACTTTACAGCTGCCACATGTAACCACCCCATAATGACATCCAGATGCCTCGTCTCCACACACCAAACACACTTTGGAAGGTCTTGACGATCCAGTTGATACACTTCTCAATGAAGAGCTGGAGTGAAAACAATCAAACAAAACAAAACAGATATGAATATTTCAAATCACACGAGCCATAATAGAAATTTCAATTAAGAATTTATAACAGGTATATTGCTCAAGGCACCTAACAATTAGGAAACCACAACACTTTCTGGCAGTGCCTAGCTGAATACATGAATTGCTTTAATTAGTAACTGCAATATTTTTATTGTCTGTCTTAAAACACCCATAACATATCAATGTTAATGTGAGAAGTTACCACAAGGGCAACAGAATTTATTGGTAGCAGATGATTAAAACTGAAAACAAAAAACAAATAGACTAAACAAACCATTCTGGCAGCAACCTGGCAGCTATAAATTTTATTTCTGTTTCTTTATTTGTTTAAAGCCTTCACAACTAAGGAGTACCTGTGAGGAAAGCTCTAAGGTCATTTGATGAAGGAGAGCAGCAAGGTGGTCTGTAGTCCCCTGTCTGTGCTCCTGCTTACCACTACAGTAGCTCATGAGCTTATTTCTGATATTCCTGCAATTTAGCAGCTTACTTCCCATGTAGTTTTGAAGCCTTTGTACATTCTGCAAGTGCAGATCTTCCCATATGCCTGTAGGTGCCAGAAAAGCAGCACTGGAGGTTCAGACCATCGTGAAGTTTGGTAGAGTGATGCACCTTGCAAGCCTGCTTCAATTACCTACCTCTGTCTTAAACTACAGAGCATCTTCAGGAAACATTTTTCACTGGCAACTCTCAAGGACAATGCTTTTCAAAAACAAGTCACATTTCCTGATCCTGTGAGTTTCCTCCCTCCATTCTTCCCCCAGGAACTGGAAATGCCACCCTAATGCAATGGGCATGCTCGGAGAAACATGCCTGATCCTGAAGGAGATGAAAACTTTGGATCCCTCCCATGTCCCCATGGGGCTGGAGAGAGTATCTCCTTCCACACAGCCTGTCTTTTCCAGGTAAATGTGACCTCTTGCATTTCTTACATGCTATCTCTCTGAACGCTGCCAAACAACTACAAAAACAAGCCTGAAAGACTTCCCACCAGCAGGGAAATTATCAGGCAGTTCAAACTGCAGGTCATAGGCTATTTGTCCATCAGCCACTGGGAAACAAAGTTCACAGGTAGTCTTAATTCAAATATAAGATAATGAGCTTGCTTAAGAAATCTCAAGTATGAACCCTTTTCCTTTTTCCAAATTTCTAACTTCCTTTAAAGAGGTCAGCAGAGGCCAAGTGATTTATCCACGGGGCACAGCTCAAATGTCACTCCAAATGAGGGACCGCAGCCACCCCGGCCTACAGCTTTACTGCAACATCAAATCTAAATGGCTGCTTAAATGACAGTGTTCAGATGTTAATCAAAATGTTCTAAATAGTATTCATTCCTGCTCTTGTCTGCTCACTAGTCTGTTAGATTTACTAGTTTTAGTCCCTGTGCTATTTATACTCTCATTACATAACATCACACTACTTGATAATTGCTAGGTGATGGCATTAGCTCATCTGTTAAGAGAGAAAGCCTCTCACCGAATCCATGTTAAAATAAGTTCTGCGTGCTCCAGTCACAGTCATACCTGCACACGCTGCATTAATTTACCCTCAGGAAAAGTAACTTTTCCAGGATTTGCCAAGGCTGTGCTCTGATGTGTTAAGGCAAAGAAAAGGACTTTCTCCCTCCAGCACGTTCCATACTGCGTGAAAAAATTAGACCTCCCATTAAACAAAATTCTTCAAAAGGTGTTTGCTTTCTAGAGAAAATGCCAATGACCTGGAAAACTCACCTTGAAAATTCTCCTTCTTTAACTGCAAACATCAGTATTTTGCCTGAGAAGGGAAACATTTCAATTCTGATGTAAGACCAAAATGTCTCAGGGGATTTTTAATTTTGATGCTGCGTGTTCCCATTTCTTCGTAAGACGGGCAAAAACTTTCCTAGTCTTTCTACCCTGAAAGAGGTCAGTGTATTTTTTTTAATATCTAAAAAAGAGGTAATTTTATTAGAGAGCTTTTCCTGTAGATAAATGGAGGTTTCCAGGGTATCACAGCAGTGTGCATGATTTTTATTTTTATATATATATGCACGCACATGCTTCTCTCTATATATATACTGCATATATATATATATATGTAATTATGTATTATTTTTAGTTGAAAATAAATTGTCATGTAGGATTTGCAGAAGGTGGGAGAACCTTTTTTTAGATACCAACTACCCTACAAACTTGCACTTTCACAGAATTATTAGGTTAAAAAAAAGTCAGCAAAGACAAATTAAGACACCAGTTGATCCACGACTATTATTAAATGCCTACCTAAGATGCAATCTATAGCATATTTTATACAGTGCTCCTCTCCACTGAAGTCTTGAGTACAACTGGAAGGTACAGCCTGAATACAAAGTATGTATTCAGCTACTCAGCCACAGCAAGACAGGTGGAAGCTTAATGTTCTGGAATTAAATCAAATTAACTCATTCTTCTATTCAGTTTAAAAGTGGAATACATTAAAACATAGTTGAGACATTTTCATTCTTAACAGGAGTATCAAACATGGAGCTGTTCTCAAATACTTTACTGCAAAGAAACATTGATATTTGCTGTTGGTACTTCAGTCTCCTCCAACTTGTGCCAGCTCTGGCCAGGATTGCCTTCAATGAACAATGTTTGGCTTTTTAAAAAAATCTCTTATGCTCTCTTTCACCCATGCTATACCAGAGTATTTGCCAATTCAAAATGCTGCTGTAATACCTCACACAAAGATAAAGTGGTGCAAATAATAAAAGGCTTAGCCCAAAAATATGCTCAAATAACAAGCTAAACCTCAGGATAACTCGTTCTCTCCATGGAAGCTTTTCTTTCCAAACAAGGCACACACAGATGCTTGTACCTTTTCCTCCTAAATCTCTCTCTTTCCAGGCTGCCATCCCTTCCCTTAGTGACCATTGTGAAAATTATCTGACTGATGAGGAACCTACCCCTTGGCCTTTATTTCAAGGCCAGACATCCAGTGTTGATGACATAAAAAGACACTTCATTTATTCATCACTTTCATTAAATCATTTTTTTTTATTAATCATTATAGCCCTTTATTCTATAATATGTGCAGGCAGAAAAACTACACTAAACCCCCCTGCCCCCCATTGAAATTACTTCTCATGCATGCTCCAAGTTAAATATTTTCCTTTGCTTTAATTTTTCCACAGGAACATGCCATAAATATTTGCCCAGGAAAAATGCCTAATGTAAACTGGCATGTGGGAAAAGTTACAGGCAGGTAACACTTAATAAGCAAAACATCAGTGTTAAATTCAGTTGATTATAACAGAAATATCTATATTAATTTAATTTTTGCCTTTTTTTTTTTTTTTGGAGGTTAGTTTGATTTTTTGCTCCAGATGAGAAGTTTAGTTACAATATTCCAAGTTACTTAAGTAACAAGTCATTCTCTCTTCTGAAGTATCCAAGAGTTGATCCATGTAAGAATGAATACCATAATACCATGAATACCAAATATTAGAAACTTTACAATTGACTCCCTGGAAGGTAATGAGCCTAGTGCCAAATATCTGCTTGAATGACATGCTAAATCTAATGGCATATGTGGGCCACAGCAGGTTTCAATCTTAAAATTCAGATTGAGTGAAAACACTGTATTTACTCAAAACCAAATCAGAGCCTATACCCTATTGCTCTGATATTTAACATGGTTTTTAAAAAACTTTTACACAACAGACTGTTCTGGAGCCAGGACATTGCTTGTGGGTGGCAAGCTAGTTTCAGTATAAACTCCCAATGTGAAACAGTGCCGAAGAGCCGGCTACTCATTCCCGTTCTCAGAAGCCAGTGGCTCCCATAGGTTGGTTAGGTGTTGTTGCTTGCTTTCATGCTTCTCTCATTATTTCTAATACAACGACAAGAATAGGCAAACACACTCCCACATCCCTCTCATAAAACTCCACAGGACTCAAAGAGATATCTACCAGAGCATGCATATTTTATCCCAATGCTGTTACAGCCAAGGGCAGCACAGAGGGTTTAACAATGCCAAAGGTATCTCCGAAATGATTCGTAAAACGGTTGCTTCGATGGCTCCAGTAACATTTGTCACGTTGCAGGGTATGTGATTAAGAATAAGCCTGATTTATTATCTCTAACAGTGCAAATGCTGGCAGTTAAATGCTGACCTTGACTAGCCATTGCCATCAAGCTCATTTGTGTCTCTAAGAGTTGGCTTTAGTAATAGTTATATGGAGAATTAATTAGAAATAACAGATTTTGTAAAGAAGAGTCAATAAACCCACAGATAATCCAGCATTTTAAAAGCTGATTATATAGGTTATTATGCTTTTCAAACCAGATGTCATACAGGAGCACAGTTTAAACAAATGATGCCTCTCTGATGATAAAATGAAGCACTCCAAAGAAGCATAAGCCACAATATGCATTCCAAAGTAATTTGTTCCAAGCGCTTTTATTATTATGAGATCTAGATGAGTCCTTTTTAATTCCACATCATTGACTTTTCTTTTTAATACTGAAATTTTCTGGCAGTAAAACAAACAGAAGGAACTCGGGTACACCTCAATAAATAAAGGTATGCAAAAACAAAGGTAAAAAGAATTTGAGATTATAGAATCATATTTTTACCACAAGAAGAAAAAAAAGTAACTGTAAGAGGAAGAATAATCAGGATATTCAAGATTCAGAGGCTGCCAGCAGTTTATTTCTACCCTCTCATCTCATTTCTGAAGGAGTATAACTTCCCTGGAGTCATCTTCTGCAGGGAACTAGCACCTAAAAACATGATAGTCAACTCTGCACTTTGAAATACTGCAACTAACCTACCTGTGGCCCAAAACAAGAGCTGGGCATTTTACTTCTCTTAGCAGCTCTCCCAGTTCCATCTTTTCTCTAACTCATTGTTCCCTCAGCCATCATAGTAGACAGCATTTCCTCTTCACATCACCTCCATTACTTTTGTGCATGTCCACATAGTAACAATAATTTCACTGCCCAAGATAACTCTATTACTCCTTTAGAAAGCGACAAACTGGTCAAAAGCAATAGATTATTTAGTAAACCAATTCACTCCACAATGATGGTAGAGCCACGACCACCCCCAGTGCCATGTATCATCTCCCAGAGTCTACTCCATGCTGGCTGCTTTAATTGTCAATACTGATGTTTGACCAGCATCAGTTTCTGCTGTATAACCCGAATTTTTAAAGAGCTTCACTGCAGAAAGGAACCCTGTCTCTCTCCTATAACTGCTTGAATAAAGCAGATTAGCAGGCTGGAAAATGGTATTTCTTAAATGTCAGAGTATATAAACCAATCTTCTTGTCAGCAGACCAAGAAAGCAGAGAGGAGTGAAAAGGTGCAGAGATGAAATGATCAGAATTTTGGAGAAGGCAGTCACGTGGGACCTCGGGAACACTGAGCTAAGGAAGAACCGCTGGAACCCAACCACCCCTGAGCCTCAGCAGCAACACTCCCAGAGCAGGCAGAGCAACATTTACCCTCTTTCAGGGTTTATTTTAAAGAAATTTAAAAAACAAAAACAAGCAAACAACAAACAGGACTCAGTAGCTGTGATATTACATTTAAATTAGTGATCAGTCTCAATTAGTTATTTAGGTTTGGTTTTTTTTTTTAAAGCAGCTTTTGTATTCCAATACAGAAACCCTTCAATTCTTTGAACTTCAAACCCTACAACCTTTTTTAAATTTAAGGAATTCTTAGTATGATGGAACATGTAGGAATTGGAAGGGAAGTACATTTAGTTAAGAAAAAGCAAGCTGAGAATCTGGATGGTGTTTTTCCTTGCCAGCTCCAGCTTTCACTTGAAGTTACTTTATTTAGCAATGCCTAAGGGTCACACATCACACTTTCATACCTGGATCTTAATTATGATAACAAGCAAACTCTGACATACACTAATAGGAAAGCCACCAACCTTTTTTCCAAGCCCCACCAAATCTAAAAAGAGGCACTCAGGATTTAAAAAAAAGCATTTAAGTTCCAATGTTTATTTGGCAAATAGAATCTGATGCGTTCTGTGCCGCAGTCAAAGTGAACAGGTTCCTGTGTTTAGCTTAACCTTAAGGCATATGTTGATTTTACAAAATGAAGCAATTGTGCTATGCTCCTTCAGTTCCCATTTACCTTAGTGGATGCTGACAGGACTCAGCACTTTCCTCCATCCAGCTGTAAACCTTGACTTTTCTTTGACCTTCTCTACTGAAATATTTTGGTAGCAACTATAGTCGGCAATCCAAATTTTACCTCCAAATAATCAGCTGACTACAGAAAAATATAAACTTAAGCATCAATGCAAGTGTGTTCTGATGGACTGAAACTGAGGAGCACTTATTTCCTAGGGAAATAAAACTAATTTTTACCCAGTGATTTAGTGATCAGAGAAGTATAACATCCACCTACTTTTCTCCTGCAATGCATTTTTCTCCTCTAACTGCTGTCACAACCTACCAAGACACAACTGCCCCAGGGAAATAAAATTTCCTTGCTCGGCAGGTTTTTCAGTACAGAGATATAGTTATCTATTGAAATGGAATGGTTAACGTAAAAGGGGAGTTTGCTATCAGGATTAAGCCTTTGGCAGGCAGAGAACTCCAGTAAGCCTCACAGTGCATTTGCTCTAACTTTTCATATTTGGCCCACTTATAGAATTAGTGCAGTTTAAATGCATGCAATGCTGGTGTTTGTGCTGCTGATTATAAATTGCTATGTATAGCAAGATAAGGCAGGAACAGTTTATCTGGAAAATTATCTGGTTAATTATTGAAAGTCTGCTTGAGGGGGCAGGGAGTACATTTAACTCTTTCTTTTCCTGCACCTGCTCACCTGCCCTAACTAGGAGGAGACACAGAGCTTGGAAGATCCAATTTTTCATAGCACCATTTTATTTTCCACTACTGACAACTATGCAAGCCATTATGCACCCTGGTAACTCTCCTACCAGGGCACAGTAGTGTTTACCCGGAGAGGCTCTGCTGCTTTCTCAGTCAGAAACATTTTAAAGCTTCACAAAATGCCATGATTCAAGTGAGGCTCACTTGCTGATGGGGGCACCGGTGGGAAATCATAAGCATGAAGAATTTCAGGCAAGACAAGACTGCACAACTACATTGCTCTGCTACTGAAGGCTTCCAAGACAAAGAAACCTGAATGAGCAAGGGAGAAAAATGCACAAAGAAGGCAAATGCAGGGAGATGCCACCAGTAATAAAAGTATCTTTAAAAAGCCTCCTCCTTTTAAAAGCAGGCTCTCAACTTTAGTTGAAGTTCTTCCCGCAGAGTCTAAGAAGCATCTCCTAAAAATACCTTCCTTTGTTTGAAAGCTTATTTTATGAAACCCTTATTACATCAACCTGAAATGACATTGATGACCAGAGTATTGACTGTTAATGAGCTTAAGAAACGTCATTCTGTTGCAGACAAAAATCTACCTGATATGTCTGACAACAGCTTGGCCCCAAAATACTAAAAGAATAACTGTATTAAAACTATTAGTTTACAACAGAAGCAGCTTGGTCCAGTTGGATGTACTTTCCTATTACCAACTGTTTGCTTTGACTTCTGAGTGCATGACATGCTTACAGAGAAAGCTACCACACCATTAATACCCTAACCACAACATAAAAAGTTTACAAGAGTTCCATAATCAAATAATTTTTTTTCAAAATTAAATTATTTCATAACAGCAAAAAGTAAACTGAACTGTCTACTGGGGATTAAAATACCACAATAGAAAAACCTCCAGAGCAACCATAAAACCATAGGGAAAAAATGCACCAAAGCACAAAAAAAGGTTACCATGGGAACAAAGGCTATTTTCCAACTTGTCACATAATAGCCCCAGTATGGCAGACCTTTACTCATAAGAGCAATCCCACAGGCTTAGGAAGGCAACATGTATAATTACTGCTTGATCTGTAAAATTTTAAAGGGAAAATGGAGTGGTGGGTTTGGTCTTTTAACGCCTTAATGCCCCCCTCCCCCCCATCCACCAAGACAAAATTATGGTGGATGTTGAAAGGGTACTGGAATTACAGCACTAGTGTTTGCTATATTAAAATGCCACACAGGAACAGAAAAGAAAAGTAGGAAGGTCTGCACACCAATCTAAACTTCATAAAGAGGATGTAGGGGAGAATGAAAAGCAACAAGCAGCTCACAGTACCCCTTAGCATGAAGTACCAACACAGAACACAGTGCTGCTAAGACTCCAGCCCATGACCCTTATCAGACAAATTCCTGACAATAACAGACTTGAGTATCTTGGAAGATTCAGGGAGTTCTATGAACACTTGTAAAATGAAGATTGGAAAAAATAAATAAACCCCTTAAAATGATCTCACTAATCAAAAAGTAATAATCCTTAACAAGATTAGGCATAGGTGTTTCTATTTTACTGGAAGTTTCCAGCTTGGCACTGGCTTCAGATGATACAGTGATAACCAAACTCCAACTTTACCATCATCTCTGATTAACAGGTATTTTAAAAGACTAATAGTCACATTATTTTGAAACATCTGTCACCTTCTAAAACCACTATTTGAAATAATGATGGCTTCCTTTTCACTAACATTTTTCCATTTTTAGGAAATTCAACCTGTTCATTGTGTTTTAATGCATGTCACTCTTACTTGATACATGAAATAGGATGACTCTTGCAGCTCTAGGTATACAGATATGGAGGTAGTTTGTAAATTTGTTTTTTTCCACTGTCCTGGTCTCATGGCCCAAACCAAACACCTTCCTAAAAGTAGAAGGTAGGGTTTCCACATCTATCTTTACTAAAGAATCACTTTCCTTCCCAGTCTCTCTGGCTCTCAGGATGCTTACCAACAGTTTGCAACTGGATCCCCTCCAGCAATCATGATTCCAGTCCAACCTGTGAATTTTGTCACAGGTGAAACAGCCTTCTCCGGCTTCATATATGCTTTTAAAAACTGTGATGATTAGCAGAGCACACAAGCAAGCAGCAGCTCCAGTTCAGACAGGGACATCACTTCCCACTTGTCCCACCTCCACTTACAGTGACAATTTGCAGAGATCCTTACTCTTGTATTTACCCCAAGGTAAGTTCACTCCTGTTGGTGGTGATATTGTCGACTGCCACATTTACTTGCACACTTCAAGTTCTTCTGTTTTCCCTTGCCTGTTGTTTATGTGGAGGGTCAGGCAGTGTGAGCCAAAAGAGAGGTACAAAAAAAAGAGTATTCAACAGCCCAATTTCCCATCCTGCTCCTGTGGAAGAAATGCAGATATTCTTTCCATACTTCTTCCTAATTTAGAATGTCAGGTAAGTTGACAATGGGCAGGGTGGAGAGAAGAGAAATGCAGTCACTCATCTTTGTAGTGCCTTCCTCTCTTCATTTGGTTCCAAAAGGGCTTGTCTTAAAATGGACACAGAGAAAAAGAGGGTTTAAACTCATCATCACCAGTTAGAAAGCCACTGCATACTTGCACCCATGAGAGCAATCAGGAAGACAGTATTGCCAGAGCATCTGATTCCATACTCCAGCATATACATAACCTGCATGTGTGCAAATGCACTGACCACACTCATGCTGTACAGCCTTCACAGCGACTTACAATTTCCAATTTCATATAACCCTTGGACTTACGTATAATAATGCCTATTTTGGGCACCTGGAAACCATGACAGGAATGGTTTAGGTGATAAAACAGAACAGCATCATATCCAAAATGCAGTTATTCAAAGTTCGGCATAAAAGCAAAGAATTTTGAGCAGAAGCACTACTGAATCTTGGAAGAAACAGTTTTAGAAACTAGATGCACAGTTAAGATACCAGAATCGCTTTCAAAATCAACAATAATTACATAATAGGAAACCTCTGCTCCTATTAACTAAATAAAAACTCTATTGATAGCTCCTCAAAGTAGAAGGTAAAATCAACGGCATGTGTTTTAAAAATATTCCAAACCCCAAGTCCTTTCAACTCCCCTTTCTCTATTTTCACAGCAAGTATAACCGCTGACATGTAATACAGCTATACTGTATTAAGTAACCATAAATTTTAACTTTTAAATCAATTAAAATACTCCTCCATTATATGTCAGAGTGACAAGTAATAGCCTGCTGAGTGCCATGGAAAATTTTGGTCAAATAGCAGATGAGGGCTGCAATCACTGACTGATACCTAGAGCAAAGGCTTTTGGTAATTCTCCCACAAGAAATCACAATTGCTGACAAAGTTCAAATTTGTCTTGACAGGATTGTCAAGGCAAACTAGAAACGTTCACAATTGCAAGTCAAAGAATTCATTTTTATTCAGCTGAAATTCACTCTACTGCTCACATACTAATGATACACAGGACTGTACCTACCACCCTCTCCGGCTGAGTAGCTGAAACCCAGATAGCAAAGACCAAAGGAAAATGGGAGCACTAAACAAAGCACAGACCAGGAGAGTTATGTTCAACAACTAACACAGTCCCAGCTCATCTCCTAAATCCTCTGCTACATCCTGCCAGAACTCTCTTGCAATGTATAGCAGGCCTTGATTTTGGAAGGCAGCTTGCATTTAACTTTAGTGGAAATAAGAGCTGGTACAATAATTAAAAATGCCACCATCCCTCCCAAGTCAGGAAAAAGATGTTTTACTGTTTATGCACAATAGCACACTACTGTAGAGGCAGACAGAGTGTTTATGAGTGTGCATAACAAAGTGCTTATGCATAAATTCATACAAGTTATACAGAAATCAAGGTGTATAGCAGAGTGAACAAACATTATTATTTGCTAATCCATCACCCCCCCTAGAACTCACTTATGCAGCCTGTTTGTGGCACAGACTTTCAGTTTCCTTTAGCAAGGACTGCAATATTTGCATTCATTGTTATACCACAAATATTATTACTCACTGACAAAACAGGTCCCACACAGAGCCAATTAAAACCAAAGAACCTGGTGACACATTCTTTGCTTCATTAAGCAGTATCATCAAATCACTGAAAGGACTGGGTTGGGGACCTTGGGACTCATCTAGTGCCAACCTCCTGCCATGGGCAAGGGCACTTTCTACTCGACCACGTTGCTGAAACCCCATTTAACCTGGCTTTGAATTTCTGCCTATTCTAAAACAATCTGCTTTCCCTCCCCCCCACCCCGCCCTGCTTCCTGTAGCCACCAAAATTATTTCTGTTAAAAACAGGTGTGCAATATGCAGAATAAGCATTTGGGGAAGAAAGAAGATGACTCAACAAAGAGTAAGCTTTGAGCACCCAGGGTTTCAAACATTGCAGCAACCAGAGTGTAACTCAAGTTTCATCACACCGCTGGAGGATCCAAGAAGGCCCCATCTGCACACCTCCAGGCTTCAGACCACTTCACCCCATGCAGCTCCTGGCATGGGAGACCACTGCTGTCACAAAGATATAAGAAACCTAGAGCTTCCTACTTCTATATTTATTTTTCATGTTCCTAAAGAACATACACAAAATAAAGAATAGAGCTCTAAAGTTTATGAAAATTTAAAAAAAAATTGCTATTAAAAAAAAATCTTGTCATTCAAGAGCAAGAATAATGAAACCTTGTTTCCTGGGTCTTTCTCCTTCCTGCTTGCAACATTTAACAGGAGAAAAATGCTAACCAGCCCCTTTCCTCTAGTGGGGGCACTAATTGGGTGCCTTTCCTCCTTCCAGTCACTTCTTTTAATGGAACTGGTAAGAGATAACAGCTAAAATGGAATAGCTGTAATAGCTACCCACTGTCAAATTTAGTTGGAGTTGGCTGACATTCAAAACTTATTAGGTGGGAACACGCAGACAGCTCAGTTACATAAAGATCTCCTTAGGCTCTGTCTAGGGGTCTGCTGGACTTGATACTTTAAACCAGGAACTTTTTGCTGCATGTTACCTGTTATCAGATACTCATCTGATTCACCTATTCTTGTTTGTTTTCCCCAAATAAAGCGTTCCACTTTTGCACTTGTCTATAGATGTCTAGTTATTGAATTTGCAAAAGCTTGACCACACTGGAGAGTGCTGTTGCCTTTTTTGTGATTTTGTACTCCAAATGTGGACTTTCCTTGAAGACTCTCTTGCAATATTTCCTGGACCTTCCTTAGAGCCATTCTGATTTTAATGACCCCAAACAAAGCAGCTTCAGGCAATACTGTCCACACATTCCCTTGAAAATCTGTATCTGTGCTCCTGTATCTACAAAAACTGTTTCTAAGCTGCTTAAACACGCTTGCAAGAACTTGCCAAAACCTTTTCCAGGCTTTTTACACTAGCAAGGACTCAAAGACAGTTCAAGAGGAACTCACTAATGCTTGGGAGAAGTGAGGCTGTTATCCAAATTTCACAGTCATATAGAGGAATTTTAATAAAAGTAAATGCATACCAAGCACTTGTTTGAAGTTCAGTGCTTCTTTCATTCCAGAAACACTGCTTTAATCTCACAAATGCTGCTCTGCCTTTTGTTACCCTCGCTAGTGACTGCGTTGTCAAGTGCAGCAGCGCTTAGGCAACTTGCTGCAGGAGAAGCACAAATTGCCTACAAATGTCAAGCCCATGAACATCTCCCAGCACAGCGAGGCTGAAGCAGCACCTCAAGTTTGCCTCACACAAGTGCTCAGGCCAAGCTGCTTGGGGAGTCACTCCCTCCTGCTCTCAGCCCTTCAGGAGCCAACTGCAGTGGCTGGCAGAGAGTAGCAGGCTGCACAACCTTGGACTTGATGCAAAAAGTTGGAAATTCCCCCAGTCCTGCGACACAGGGTGCAGTTTCCCCTAGCACAGTCACCAAACAGGTCAAGAAGCAGCCCGGCCTACAAGGTATCAAGATGGATCAGGGCTGGGATGAAGCCTCGTGCCCGTCTCAAGGAGGAAAGTTGTGATGCTTTGCCCAAACTGAAAGCACACACGAGAGCTGGCAATTCCACCACTTGCCCAAACAGCTGAGTTTTGCTGAAGCCTGAAGAAACTCTTGGGATTAATGGTATTACAGGCTTTGGTTTACTTGACAAAGAAAATATACAGGCCTTTATTCTCAGCTTTTCTGAGATTTCCTTGGCTGAAAAACTGCATTAACTGTTCCTCAACCAAGCTAAACCTCCAGTCGGATGACCATTATTCCAGCAAAGGTAGAAGCTTCTTTTTCCTGCAAGAAGTGAATGAATACACCATTTTCCAAGACATGACCTATACTCTTTTTGTAGAGTTGAATGCTTGAATTCCTGAGGAATCATCTGCTTGTCCTTGATGCCTGCAAACAGTCTTGCCTTTATCAGGCCAGGTGGTGCTCTCTGACCACAAGAACCACAAGTGCCTACTGCTCTTCTCTGTAGTATTTACAGGACAGTCAAAAGAGCTTGTGCTGTTTTGCTGCCTGCTGGTCTTGGCTGGGTAGGTCAGAAACCTTCATTTAATGCTTCATTAAAGATGATACATAGAAATTTTAATAAACTGGAGAAGTGTTCACTTCACTGATTTGGTTTTCCCTTGCAGCGGGTTCTCAGCATTTGACCATCTTGACAATGGACTGATGTAGCACCACTGAATTTACAGCCACAGACCTTCATATCTGTACTTAGCCTTTACTGCCATCATGGCTTCAGCTTAAACTAATGGCAACCCTCCTATTGCCTCTAATTTTTGCAGGAACTGCACCTGCAGCTACAACAAATTCAAATTCTTGGTGGCCACAGCGAAAGCAGAGCTGGTGAACATCACTGTGAGAGGTCCTTAGAAACACTGGTCCCACCTGGCAGCAGAAGGTATGACAACTGCACAAAAATTCATGGAAAGAACTGAATAACAGTGGGTTTCATAAATATTGTAGGTACTGCTTAAAGCACAATCCACAATGAATGCAACTGCCCATGCTCCTTAAGGCACTTAGCATCTATTTTAAAGTTACGATGGTAGCATGACAAGAAAAAAAACCACCCAACAAACTATGATATGAAGAGAGTGTAAGTCCATGAATGAATATTGATAAATTGCTGATCGTGATGCACCACAATTATTCTTAGAGCATGAGGTCACAATCCTAAACTATGAAACTGCTGAAATAATATTTTTAAAGTTTCATCTTTCCCTTATGCATAAAAATCTCTGCTAAGCCTGCAAAATCTTGACCTCAAATGTAAGGACATTATGCTACTTTAATAAATTATATAGAAGGCTTGACTCGTGATCAAGAAAATATTAAGGCTTGGGTTATTATATTTTACATTATTTCTTTGCTCATTAAACCTGAAGAGCTTTCATTAAGAATAGAGAGTAATTCTATTCACTGACATATTATTAACAAAACATGATATACATATTTAAATTGCAATGCTGTAAAAAGATGACAGGGATAAACTGGACAGTTGAAATCCAGATGATACAGAAGAATACCAGAACCTTATGTAAAAAGAAAAGGCTTCAACATTTTAACTTATTCCAAATTTATTCCAAGGGGCATTATGCCTTGAAAAAAAGAAGTTAACAGAAAAAAATACAGATTACTTTGGGTACTGTTGTCTTGAGCAAATGAACTTCAAGTCTATACTTAATGAGAAGTAGATGGCAAATTTTCTTGGTGTCTCCTATGTCTGTTGAAAATTTGACATCTTGCTCCTGTTGCTGATAAGGCTGCAGTAGCCTGTCTGCACGACTGAGAACTTCCTCGCCAAGGCTGTTACTCAAGTGCACAAGTAGAGCCATGGTTTCAATTAACTATTTATGAGCTGTTCCACTGCTCTAGAAAAAGTGCACTATCAGAAAAAACCTGCTCATTAGAAAGCAGCCTATTAAGGTATTTTTAAATATAACAGTGCAATTTCAGTAGACACATGCACATTACTTTTTAAGGAGAAAAGGAACCAAAGCATTTTCCTCTGGAGCTGAGTGGTTTAAAATTTTAATGAAGAAAGGATTTAGGATCGTATTGTAAGAAACAATGTCTCATTGACAGAAATGTAGTTAAGATAATCCTGCAAATCTTTCACATTATATTACTTCTGTGCCCTTTTACCCTAGGCATGCATATGCTTCCAATAAGTCTGAAGACTGGCAGGGAAAACAAGGGACTGGGTGCTGCTTCCAGGTGACTCCTCCTGTAAGGGAATCTCTGCCACAGCTTCCCTTTATATCCCCAGCACTACTGGAAAAAACCGCACTCCAAAGCTGAAATTCCTCTCTCAAATGGAGCAAAAATTTCAATCATTTAAATGAATAAGTGGCAAAATTATTCTCTTCTGACTATGCTAAGCGGATGGGGAGATATGGGAGAGAATATGGCAAACCTGTCCCGGTCAATCAACTCTATGAACTCCTCTAAACTCAAGAGTGCTCTGGGGTGCTCTGGCTATTCCTGATAGCACAGAAAGGTTATATCCAGCACTTCTGTGTTCTACACTCCTCAAGTCTTTCAAGAAATTCACACAGGTAAAACAATCACTACTACCTGAAGCTCTGTCCTTCATTCCCATTCTTCTGCAATTTCCTTATTCAAAACACCCCAGAAGCCATCTTACCTAATGCTCTACCAGGCAGAGATATTTTGGACAAACCACAAAAAATATTTTGTAACTAAATTATCAGATTGATGGGTGACACCAACGCACGACCTGTCAAATGGTTACTGAACTTCACCTTCTAAATTACTGTCTACCCAGTTGTTTCAAATGCATGTCACTTTGTTAGTCCAAATGAGCTTGTAGCTTAAAATACTCCTGCATCCCACACGTTTGTTCCTGGAAGGTAACGTGATTGAGCCCATCTGAAACTCCGTCTGGCATGTTTACCTGTCTCAAGCCCTCCCTTTACTTTGCAGCATCCTCCCCCCCCTGCTGTGAGTCCATCAGAACAACATTTTCCTGCAACAGAGCACGTGAATATCCATCACTTGCACGAGGAGGACACGTTAGGCAGAGAAATTAGTAAGTGGAAAACCTTGTTGTATATTGCTGACACCTCGATGTTAACTTACTGCTCACACTTAATCTTAACGTTCACCCACCCACATGTCCAGATCTCCAAGGATGACTTGAGGGATCCAACACCTCACCAGTTTATTTCTGCATATTAATGTTGACAGCCCAACAGCCCTCCTTTCCCTCTCTCTCTCACCTCTCTTCTCCATGTGCTCATAAACAATGCCACCCAAAAATAAAATGCTATGTGAGAACAACAAAGGGCAATAGTGAGACTTAGCCTAGCAGGAGAGCCAAAGTATGACATTTTCGGCTGCTGCTTGCTGCTAACTCTGATCCTGTTAGGGCCAGCTTCAAAACTGTCTCAGATTAGATACAGAAACACAATTCCGAGCTGCTCCAGAGTTCTGGTTTAGTTCACTGCCAGCCTGCAGAGGGGAACTAACAGAGCAGAAGACAAATGACACACATGAAAAATAATGATCCTCCCCCACCACAAACCTCCTGAATTCTCTGCAAGGAATGGATATGAAATACAGGAGGGGTCATATAGGTACCCACTGAAACAAAAATAGAATAAAACAGTAATAGTAGTAATAGTAGTAGTAATAATAATAATAATAATAATAATAATAATAATAATAATTTGCTCTTGGTTTTCCTAGTAAGACAAAATCAGCATTGAGCTGTCTGATTAGCATCTTAGCATACTACCATTGATACAGTTTTTATTTTCCTATATTTTCTAATAATCTTGCAGCCTTTTGCCTTTCAGCTGAAGGCAATCTCTTTACACTTTATGCATCATGGAGCCAAAATGGGTACAACAATGTTTAACAAGGAGTCCCTGAAATCTCTTGGGAGAAGAGAGGGAAAAGATAAGACGACAGAAATTAAGGAGTATATTTAATCCTATCTCTTACGATTTTACTATAACATGGTGGGAGGGGGAAGAAAAGGAGAAAGTCTAATTTAGTGGTCTGAATGATATTTTGGAAGCTCTACATGCTTCCAAGGCTATTTCTAAAGAAAGTTTTAGGCATATGCAAGTCTGTTCATGGAAAGGTACCATATGCTTATAATCATTTATCCTTTATACAATGCATACTTCATGAAATTTGTATGGTCTCCTTTTTTATTTTTTTTCTCTCCCTTCCCTAACAGTGAGATTCACAGATCTGGAAGGATGTTAAACACAAAATCTGCAAAAGTTCATGACAGTCTATGGCAAAACTCCATTTTACTTTGGATTAAACATATTTGGTGATGTTCCAAGCGAGTCCGTCACTAGTGCACAAATGGGACTTTACTGGCTCCCCAGGAGAGAGATATCACTTGTTGGCTCTGTGTGTGCTCCCTGAAGACATTTGTGTAAGAACTGACAAGGATGTTATCTTGATACACAGAATCTGCAAGTGCTAGAAGTTGAATGCGTTCAACTGAGACATGGATTGAATGTCCCATTCAAGAGTTACGAGCACTGCCTGCGGTGCCATGCAAGTTCTGCTGCAAATTCATCTACGAATTGGAACAAAAGACAAAAAAGCCATTCCCTTCACTGGATGTTTACTTTCTTTTTTAGCTAATATTCCAACTATTTGAGAAGACTTTAAAAACTGCAAACAATTCTTGACTCTCTTTCCATCTCCCAATTACAGCTAGGGATGAATACATAAAAGCTTTTAAGACTTTTCCTCAGTTTTTGGTCAGTATCTGTTAATTACTTCAGCTTGAACTGCCCCTTCTGCAGTGTTACAGCATAATTGAAGCATTAAACTTCAATATGTTAAGGAGACCAGAGGAGTTACATATACTTTTCACTTCTAAGCTTTCAATTCACAAGTTTTTCTCTTGTGACTGCCTTAGTTTGTATTCCCTTCCTTATTTCCTCAAGCTATTCTCTCAAGATTCAGACATTTTCTTACACTCTTCTGCATGCTAAACACATCTTCGGGTAGGATTTAAAGGGCTCAGATGTCAGGTATGTAAACTATTTTCCTTTAAGAACAGATTTGGCACATTAGGCTATTTCAAAGCTAAGTGCATTTGAGGCTCAAACTTTCCTTTGAGTTTTATTCTCATTTATCAACAACGAGATCTTGATAATCTTGGCTTTGGTGAAATAAGAAATGTCGTACTCATTTACTAATTTTTTTTTTGCTCGAGTATGTCATCATGGAATTTGAATTTACTACATATATTCATACTATATGTTCATATATTTTTCAATACAGTTTCCCAGGTTTCTTCTAGTCTTTTTTTAATGTAAATACAAAACTTGGAGCTTGTTTTATCTCCTCCCAATTCACTCAGAAATTATATATGCAATTCCTGCACTAAAGTAAAAATACTGTCTTTGGCATTTGTGGTTGTCTGCTGAAGCTGACTCCTGTGTATAACCCAACGCAGTTTATCCCAGACCTTTATTCAGGCTAAAGTAACTGTTTAATCATCCATAATTCAGAGGCAGCACCTGTTGGGTTTGTACTAACAGCTTGATACTTAAGTAAACTCTTCAATGCTGGAGCCAGCAAAAATACCCTGCACAAGCAAATCCTAGACTGATGGAACTGAGATTGGTTTCAGCAAATTATGCCAGTATTTTACTTCCAAAAAAAATATAATGAACAGGATAATTTCCAGACAAGATGTTCAAAATTTATAAAAAAAATATATCAAAAGATATGCTTAGAAAAGTTAAGATACTGGTTTTGTTAAAACAAGAAAGACAACTCCCATCCTACCATGATTTTTACCTCTTCCTAAAGATTTCCTCAATTCCCAACAGAGTACATCCAAGCCTAATACCTAGTCACTGTGGTGGGCATTGCTTTTCAGGCAGCCATGCAGAAAGCAGTAATGTAATATTTGAATAAATATGCAACATTCAACATAGTGCCAGTTCTTCACCATTCCCATTTTTAAATGATAAATGCAAAGACACTACACAGACCAACACATGTATACCTCACAAATCTACCTTGGATAGCCAAGAGACATTTTTGGGAATGAAGACTAGCAGCTCAGCTTTCTGACACAAATCAAGGTCAAAATTCTGCAAACCCGCTTACTAAAAGCAGGAATTGAAGGTTCATAAAGCCAGACAAAGCAGTTTTGGTTCTATCACAACAACTCTGTAGGCAGCCAGGGTAACACAGGAGCACTGCCCCCCATGAGCTCTAGGAATACCCTGTAGCACTGAGCAGTCAGAGCACAAAGGAGGCTGGTGAGTCAAATATTCCAAGTGACTTGAGTATTCAGTGAGGGAGCCAAGGTTTTTTAGCACCTTCTCTAATCACAAATGAAAGTCACCTCAAGCCTGGTGCAGCTTAATGCAAGTTAAAAGTCCAGGCCAGAAGCTGAAGTCTCCAGGCTGCATGGGCCTTGGAAGTTGGTTCTACATGGCCAAGCTGTCACATGAAGAACAAAGGCTGCTTTGCCTTAGTGTCACAGGTTCAGTGATCATGGCCAGGCTTCATAAGTACAAATTTATATAATTAAAACCCTTATTATAACAACAAACATAAGTATGTACATATATATGAGATACAGTACCATACTTTGTTGGTTGGTCTTGGAATTGAGAAAATAAAAAATATTAAAATAAGTAATTATGGAGACAGGTGGGACACAGCAATATTTCCTTTCTGGTATTGGTTTCCTTGAAGATTAATACGTGACACAAGCCCTTAAATCAACTTAATTCTATGCTACTTATAAATTTAATGCTGCCTTCTTACTGCATAAATAATGATCCGATTAAGTGGCTATAAAATATGGAGTCTGTTTTCTATTTATTTTTCCTCTAACCCCTATCTTGAAACAGACCACTGAGACATCAAAAAGAGAGATAGCAATGAAATGTCACAAGGAAATTCTATTGACACAAAAACCCACACATCCACCAGAATCTATCTTCCTAAGGTCTGTGAGAGCTATCAGATACCCTGACAGTGACATGCTCCCACCTCACCAGATATTAACCAAACAATCCTTTAAAAAAGAGAAATTAAAAAAAAAAAAATCAACCTTTAAGCATACTGGAAAGTGTCCCAGTCTGGCTATTTCAAGGAAGATGGCACAACAACAAAAATCAACCTACCAATATGTTTCTGGGGAAACACAAAGCAAGACCAGAAAGTCAAACAAACTATGTGACAGAAGAGTTTCCTTCTGCGAAGCACTTCTAAATTCCAAAGAACCAACATTCCCCTATGTCAAATGGACATGATTTCTTTCTGTTATCAGTCCTTTAAGATGGCATAAGCCATTGGTATAGTTAAGAATAGGAACAGAATACCAAGCCATCCATTCTACAACAGTATTAGAAATCTTCTGCAAGGATTCTTATTTCTATTCATCAGCTAAAGAAATTGACAGATGAATCTTGAGCTCTTTTTAATAAAATCTCCAGGGACATTTCCATTTCTGGTTTATGGTGAAGTGAATTTGCCCTGCCTCTACTTAGGGTTCTCTGATTTCTGAGACTCAGAATTAAAAAGCTATTGATTATAACTAAATTGAATATTCAATTTGAACATGGAAGATTTTACTTTTACAAGGACTGTCAGCACAATCAACCCCAAATCTCTGCCTCTGCAGCTGCTCTCTGCTATGGGGCCAACTACTGCTTCCAGGAGAGTGGTCCAGCCACGGCATCATTGAGGTAAATAAGGTTATAATCTCAGATGACATAATCCAGTAGCTGGACGGGCAGGAAAGACTTGGCTTCATAGCCTTAAAGATCTGAGTCTCACCAAGAGCCATGATAAAATTTCTGACAAAAATCAAGGTGGGCCAGAAATCCACCTCATGACTGACACAGCATCCCAGAGCAGCTACTGGGCTGCGTCACAATTAAATCCTTCCCTGAAATCAACTCCGAGCTCCAAAGCCAGAGCAAGAACATGAGCAATGATCAAGCAAGCAGCCAGGAGACACACACTCTCCTGACAGAAATTTTATCCTCAACAGAGGGCATTTTTGTAATTGGGCAAAAAGAAGCTTAAATATATTAAATACTAGCAAATTGCACATATGTCCCACTCTCCTTCGCCCGCCCTCCAAAACCCATGATCAAGGGAGTACATTTTTAACTTAAATTTCAGTTATATTACCCCCTTTCATACTGCAATGTTTTCTGGTTCAGAGTTGGAGAATGAAAACAAACAAACAAAAGCATCACAAAAACCAAAAGCAGAAACTGAAACCTGAAATTGCTTCCAGGATACAGGTTTCTTTAAAGCAGACAGTGTTGGTTGAAGCTAGGGAATAGTTAAGAACTAATTATAATTTACAGCATGCAAAGAGGAACTGTAATAACTGTACATCTGGGCAGTGGGGTGAAGTGGCAGAGATGATGTTTTATTCCCTCTCTTCCACACTCGAGGACATGGCAGCTGGCATTTAAGAGCATGCAGAAAGGTAAGCACTTGCAGTGTGACAAAGCTTACACGTGAACCACATCCAAGTTTTTTTTAAATGCTATGTATGTATGTATATATATATATATATATGTACACACACACACATCATATACAGAAAAGTCACCAAATAAATTGTCTGCAAAGTTTACTTCTCCATTGAAGGCACAGGCTGTCACTGCTGGGAGCCAGAAGCTGAATGCCATTAAGATGCAGACTGCAGTAAAACTGGCCAAGAGGCAGGAGCTTCATGGAGGCCCCCTGCATCTGAACTGTACAATGGTGGTACACAGCACTCCCTAAGATTATTGAATTACAGAGTTACTCTTAAAGACAGCCACCTGCCCTGCTATGGATAGCAGATGATACAAGTGAAAGAATTCAAAGGAAATAACAAAATGCCCACAAACCTCATGAAAACTAACATTTGATATGTGCTCAGGTTGGCTACAGGTTCTTCAGTTACAACTGTAAAACACCATAAAATGTTAAACAATATATTAACTATTCCCACCACCCGTTTTGCAATAAACTTTGCAGCAAATCAACACCAGTGGAACAGCAGCTACAACTAAAGTTGCCAAACAACCCTCCTTTTACTGAGAGAAAAGATTTTCTCTATTTATTTTGCTGAAAACTAAGCATTAACATTTTACAACATGGGTGTGTTTCAGGCCAAAAGAATCCGTGTTTTAAGAAAAATGCTGTGGATGTTTCTGAAAAAGCAAAGTTAAGGGAGAACACTGTTTGGACAGTATTCATATTTCCTACAACTGATCCTTTGAGAACCAGTATTTCTATGTTTTAGCATACAGACTGTGAATTAACCTTGGAGCCGGAGGTGGTGCTTTTTCCAGCCGAGGGAAAATCCACTCAAACCCACCTAAAAGCAGTGTTTGCATGCACTCAGGAGTGGTTTGCAGTACTTGGCAGCAGTATTCCCTCCATTTTAGCTGCCCTGAGCAAGCTGCAGATGAGGGCTGAGCAAAGTTCACTCTCCTCCCTCCCTCCCTTTGCATAGATCTTGAGGTGAAGGACACCTGAACCCCACCTCACCTCTGCAAACACCTTGCTACAAATACAGACTGCAAAGGAAGGGAAGGTCCCAACCCAAACACAAAGGGACCAGGACAGGCAGCACAATTATAATTACTTAGGGCTGCTGAGATGCAACAAGTGGTTGTAAACAGAGTATTACAAGGAGAAGGGTGAGGTGGAAACGTGCCAGCAGCAGTAGAAAGGAGGAGACCAACTGTTGGGAAGAGCAGCAAAAGAGCTCTGCAGCAACGTCAGTGAAAACACAGGGTTATTTAGAACAGAGTACGAGACGAGGCAGAGCAGTGAAGACTCCAGGACATCACGAACATCTCCCTGTACCTTACTGCTACTTACGGGCTCTTTCTGCAGCAAGGTTCATTTTTAAGGGTCAGTGAGCTACATGGGTGGTAACACTCTTCCATGAAATGGAATTCACTCCACCTGCTTTCTTAAGAGGTCTCAGAAGTACCTGTGACTGTAAAGCTTTGAGACCACATACAATCTTACCTATTACAATTCTGCTTTGTGCACAGGCTGAACAGCCTATTACCTGGACAGCAAATTTGAAAAAGAAAATTCAAGTATATTCTGCAACTGAAAAAAAAATCTCTCATTAGGAAGGAGAGTGTGCCTCCTTCATTTCAGAAACCCAAACAAGGATGGAAAGTTTTGGCAGAAAATGACCAATCCATCTAAGAAAGTACAATATCACCACGAAGAATTGAATTTATCATAACTTTTCCACATGCTACATAATAATACTTTTCATGCAAACATATGCTTTTGCCAAAGACTTCTCTCACTTTTATCTTTGAATTGTGAAAAGACTACAAAAAACTGTGCCAGCCAATAGCGCACATTCAAGGCAATTTGCAAACTGCATACCGAGTTCATTAATACTGACAATTCAGCAAACAACGTAGCCTTTGAATGGCCATGTTGATCCCAACTTTCAGCAATTAAACTCCATTTGCATCCTTCAAAAACGCTTACAGGAAACAGTGCTTACACCTTTACACATGTGGAGTCATTGCAAGCGTGCAGAGTCCAGTAGAATTCATGGCTTGCTCACAGCCCCCGGAGCCGTTGGGATTACTTTGGACGTTGTTCTCTCTGGCTGTGCCGTGTGAAAGGAGAGGCAGAGAGGGAGCAGGCCAGAGCAAACACGGTGTGCTCCACACAGGCAGCACCAGGAATGGGAAGCGCGTGGCTCCTGAACATCAGAGCGCACAAACAGTTCCCATCCCGGGATGGTAACGGTGCCATAGAGGTGGCAACACTCACAAGGAACACCAAAGGGGAGGGTGACAGGAGCTGGAAGAGGAGAACCACTGTCTCCTTGCCTGCTTCCCCTCTCCTCCTCAAAGTTTGAAAAGATTGCCTTGTCCTCACAAGGCGTGATCTGTTAGATCCACCAAAGAAGATCACAGAAAAATGGCATCAAACCAGTTAATACTCTGATTTTTAAGTAGGACTTTAAATATCTTTTAAACATTTAGTAATACTAGATTCTCCATAAGACTTTTGTATCTATACTTTAAGTATTATGAAATATAAATTAAGTTCACAATCTAGTATTTTTGTCATGGGAATGGTTCTTGAGTTCCTAGGCTTAGCAGATGGTCGACAACAGATTTCACTATTTCCTGTTTTTCCCCCATTTTCTTGGATTTCAGCAACAGAATAGATCTTTTCCTGAGCAATCTGTTCAGTTTGATTGCGTGTCTTTTCTGAATTATATCCAGTACTTATTTTTCTTTTGTAGTATCCCCCCCTCCACCATGTCCCTTCTCTGAAAGCTGGAAGTTTTCTCTTTGGTTCGTAGCTGCTGGACAAGAATAAAAGCAAACCTCAGATGAAGCAGACAAAATGCATGCTGACTTCCACGCTGCTTTTCTCAAGTTGTTTCTATTATGCAAATTATTCCCAACAAGCCACACGCACGCAACCACAATTCCTAACCTGCAAGTTTGTTTTTGCAGAATCAGAACTCACTTCTGTCTCTGCTCCAACACATTGTCCAACTTTCAGGATTCCTCTGCAGTTACTACAAGTTATCTCCACACACACGTTTCAGGGAGGTGCACAATTCCTATGGAACCAATTTAAAAATTCTCTAATTCAGAACAAATCTACCTCCTGCCTTGAAACTATCTCTGCCACCAGAGAGAGGACAGGGATACTTTCCCTGCCTTCCCTGCTCCCTCCACATCAAGGTACATCTGCACTCCAAGGTTCACTCTCCCAGTGGCTGTTCCCTGCTCTGCAATCGAGATGTGATGGAGAGGAACACATTCAGCAGATTTATAAAAAGTTTGGATTGCTCTTGAGAACAGTTATCCACAGGCCTCCCTGCTGCCATAAAGGGAAATGCTCCCAGCACCGCGACAGAGAGGAAAATCCCAGGTTCCCTAGCTCTTTAAGCCAATGCAATAAATCAGGAGTTACATAACTTCTTTTCTTCCCCCTCCTAAAAATACATTCCTAGCCTGAAACATAATTATTAAGTCTGAAAAATAAAATGATGTTTCCATGGTTTTTACTAGCTCTCAGGCTGAAGCATGGAGGCCTTCAGAAGGTGGCCTGCTGTAGGGAAGCTGGAAGGTTACAGAGGCAGCAACATTTAACCAGGATGGAGGAAGATGCACAGCACCCAGAGCTGAGGATCATGCAAAGACGACTGCTGGCTTTTATGTGAAATGCTGCTGTCTCACTGCTCCCCTACAGTCTGGGGGACCTGCTCCCCTTGCTGGGGTGGCACAGCAAACACGCTCACAGTCTGCTCCATGGCTGGCTGGGCTTCAGAGGTCACAATCCACCCTGGACCAAGTGCTCACTCTGATCACCAGGGGCAGAGGATGTGGCCCGAGGGCCCCAGGGGTGGGTGCTGTACCCACAACATCCCTCCTGGCCCTGGAGGAGCCCAAGGGTCTCCACAGGTACGTGCAAGCCACAAACAAGGTCATCTCCAGCCGCTCCTGCTCTCTGAGCGCAGATGGAGGCACTCCAAGAGCAGAACACTATTTCTGGCTGGCCAGCTCGGGCTGCAGTTGCCTGTCCCAGCCGAGATGAGGCACAGCCCTTTGCTGCCAGCCCTGGGAACAGGTGCTGCTCCTAAGGAGAACCAGCAGCAACCGTGCCTGCCAGCACTGAGGGGCTTTGTGGGTAGGACAAACTTCAGCAGCACAACTCTAGACCTCCTTCATCTAGGGAAGATCAGAAACCTTGAGGGTCTGTTTCTTGGATCAGAGGAGCTGTAATCTTTTTATAACTAGTTAAATGATGTCATATGCTCATTAGCTTTCCAGGCTCTATTTGGAAGGCAATTTTTTTTTAATTCTCTTGTTCCCTCTTTTTTCCTTGACTGCTTAGTTTCTATTCAGCACGAGTGCTCTGCTTTGAAAATTCTGCCAAAGGTTTTCCACATTCTCTGCACAGCCCTCTAACTGCATTGCAGAAAAATAAGACTCATATATGCACATTCAACATTGTTCCTTAAACATCTGTAAAAGTTTTGCTTTTTCATATCGAGATCCTACTGGAAAAAAAAAAAAAGTTGATAATCAACCCAGAAATACAATTCTGCATGTTCCTGCACCGAGCCAAAACCACAGAATTTACTACCACAGAAAATACAAAAGTAAAATGAATGAAATTAATCTATCAGGGTTTTTTTTCCCTCCCATCTCTGCTAGGTCATTGCAGTAATCCAGAAAAAGAAATCTTCTGAAATCAAAACTGAAGCACTAGATTCAGGTACATTGTTTCAAAGCATAAGAAGAACCTACTCATACTTTACAGCCTTTGTAAAATTAGAAGCAATTATGAAATGATACAGGAATTACCTTGCTCAGTCTGGGATTAAAAATATAAATCTTGGGTAGGATGTTAGAAAAAACAGTAATACAACAATCATTGAACTATTCTGAAATTCTATGCAAAATTAGCTCAGAATACTCTGTGATCCTGTGAGATGGCTATAGAGTTGTCCAGTATGACTGCCTGAACTGTTCAATTATGTGGTTTGCATGTTGTATTTAGACAAAAGAGAATACAAGTGGACCCCAAAATGTTTGACCATAATTGAATTGCCCAAACTGTGCTAGAGTAGACTTTTTCTGGGGTATTTTCTTAATAAGTGAAACAGGTATTTGTCTTACTGAATTGTAACGAATGACAAGGCTGAATTTCATCCTTTCCCCGTTTGTGCCAGAAGGGAAGAAACCAGCAGACAGATTATCTTTTAGCTATAGCACAGAAGCTGTTGCATTCTTAGAACTCTGATTATGAAACTGGATGAGACTCCATGAGTTTTGTCATCCTCCACCTTACAAGGTAGCCACTTTCATAAATTCCCAAGCTTTATTTCAGAACTAATCAATTGTTTTGATCGTATGGTACCACTTCAAAGAGCTTCTGAGCACTGCCTTTCCAATGTCAAGACTTTTAATCTACAGGGCTTAACTGCACCCAACCCAAACTATATGCACTCACCCTTGTCCCAGCAGTGATTATCTTCACTTTAAAAAAGCAACCTCAAAGCTTTTTAAATCGGTTCTACTCCCTCCAAAACTTTATTTAAAAACAAAACCACCCACCCCCCATACATTCTCTCAGCTTTCCTTTTCCCAGACAGATATCACTTGCTTTACTACCCTCAAGGCAGAAGAGTTTGCTCACCTGAGTTTGTAAGTAAACCTTGTACAACCCCTACAGCATGGATCATCCTATTTATTTTCAGAACATTACTTATATGTGGTTTAATGGTACCCCAAGTCTTTCTTCTTTATATTTTCATAAAAATAGGACTGTCCTACTAAAAAGATCCCTTAGCACACTGTTGAGGATTATCATCATCACACCAAAGGATCAGTCTCAAGGACAGGCACTGGATACCTCATTAAAGAAGTGGGACAAAGCTCAAATGAAGGAAATGCACGACCATGCATTTAGTTACTATTGACTCTCAGCTGTTGCCACAAGCTTGGGCAGAAAAAAATGACAGAAGAGAAAGACCAGTTGTTATCTACTAATAAGCATTCTCTGGCACAAGCCATTTGTGTCTCCCCATGAGACAGTCTTAATCCAACACCTCTCTTTTTTTGATTTTTTAACTCCTCTCTACTTTGAAATTATATATTTTTCACTTGCCACTCTACCAAAGGCTCCATTGAAATTTTATTTTAGTCTGGTAGGATTACTTCTGGTAAACACTATCTCATTTACTTTGTATCTACCTGTTTCTCCAACAAATGTGGTTCTAGTGCTTTGCATATGATAGACTTCAGGTTTGTAGGCTTGCAGTTCCATGGACCACTGTATCCCATTTCTCAGAGTTCAATATTTTATGGTAAAGGTTTC
This sequence comes from Euphonia xanthogaster, assembly GCA_034509185.1. Lineage (NCBI taxonomy): Eukaryota > Metazoa > Chordata > Aves > Passeriformes > Fringillidae > Euphonia > Euphonia xanthogaster. Next base: position 13,820,949 of record JAYDZK010000202.1, on the reverse strand, counting down.
ACATATTTTCTAATGAAATAAGCCTTGAGAGGAATGTGAAACCTCCTCCTCCAGTCTAGCAGAATCAAAAAAGGAACAGGTCCATTGATTTTGATCAAATATGAAGGCCTCCGCCAGAAAAACTCCCTAAAACATTGTCAGAACACATATGGAAGATTAGTCCTTGGAAAAGTCACAACTATATTTTATTACTTCCTCAAAGATAAACTTCATTCTGAGGAACTTTTACTTCCAAAAACTTGGTAATAAAGATCTTTGGAGGTTGCCTAAATCCATACATATACAAGAGTTTCACTTGCAACTGCTACAAAAGCAAGAAACACAACATTTAATTAATTCTTTTTCCTAATGAAGAAAAGTGTGTGATTCACACAGGAATTATTTCCAGAGGTAGACACATCCTTTTTTTCCTCTGTCTCTCCTCCACTATAGATACAAATATGTAATATACCAGGGTTTGAAATCAGAATGGAAACCCATTGTAGGAAGCAAGTTTTCAGACAGAGAATTCTGAACAATTGTCTTTTAAGTCATACAAATACCTCGTATGTCTTAAAGAGATCAGCATGTTACAGTCAGGAAAAGATGAAGTAAAAGATTCTACCACTTGACTAACTAAATAAACTGACGCCCAAGATTTGTTTATGAATTCTCTTAAACAATATTAGTAATTGAAGTTCAACAGTGGAAGTACAAGAGGTGCAGTACACAAATGGCAAAATGATATTTTTTTTTCGTTTCCTGTGCAGGATAGAAACCCAATCACTCAGAACACCATTTTTGCTTCAAATGAAAGCATTCTTAGTTTCCCTGTGGTGCAGGATTTTCTTCTTCAAATGCTAAAAGGTTTAAGTTATAAAGCTACTTGAAATTAGATAATGCCATAGCAAAAATTAAACAGGAATAAAACAACTGACGAGGAAGAGAGACGCTAATATGCTGCCAAACTTCCCCAAAGTCATTAATGTCTCTATCAAACCTGAGAAAACTCATAGATTCATTGTGTATAAAAAGCTGCATTACCTCACCCAGAAGCAATGAAAGCAAGAATAAATCTGAGAGAAAGCAGCCTTCTAAGCACAGCCCACTTGGTGAACTTCAGCCCTGGATTTTCATCATTGTTTCAAGGACAGAAACCAGCCACGTCTGGCCATGTAACACATACTCCAAACAGCACAGGACACCAACTGCCCCATCTTTATGGCTGGTTTTAAACGTGGGACATGAAGGAAGTTCATTTCCAAGGAAGGGAAAGGACAACAGCCCATGGTTAATTACAAGGCAAACAAAAAATCCCATAGAGATGAGATTTTATATATATGCCCTCTGCACCATGAGGGTATTGAGGGGTTCATTACACTCAGGCCAGCAGAAATATGTTACAGCCCACATTCCACAAAACAGTAGCTACTTTTTGAACTATTCAAAGTAAATGTTTATTTCTTTTGGGAAAGTTTCTGCAATCATCAGGAAAGGAAAAAGAGGCAAATCAAAACTGAATTCATGAATCCAAAGCAATTCCTGGAGAGGCTTGTTCTCCTCCCCCAACTATTTTTTTTTTTACAAACAAATTTCTAGTGAGGCCATTTGGCATTTTTTAGTATGAAATATCATCAGTTCCTTCCTCCGTCATACACCACTGTCATCCTGATGTATTTTTCTCACAGAACCATCACTTTTGGGACTACTCTATCATAAGAGCCACTGCATTACATTTGACAATCTGTACTAGATAAAATGAAGGGCATCCAAACAGGCACAAGGTCATTCAGACTTGAATCTTTATGGAGAGCATTTAAATTGTGCATTTAGTATAAAAAGTGTACTGAAAAAAAATCAAGATTGCATGAAAAGTGCTTTAAGTTGATATGATTTAGGATAAAATTAGAAAGAATAGTCTCTCTGCCAAGTGCTGTAAAATGATGATGCAATAATTTTACCCTTTTAAGTTAGCACATGTATGGAAGTGATTAAAATGTTTCCTTTTCAAAATTAAAAAGGAAAACTGCAACAGAGAATACTAAACCACTTCTTGAAGTTTAGGCATGCAAAGGAACAGCAGAAATGCAACCACTTGAATTTCACGGACTAAGTGTTGTTTCTTTTTTTTTTCATTGAAATCCATAGTCAACTGTTTCACACCAAAAATTAGTATGGTGTGAGATTAGATGCATTTTCTGGTTTTCTGGTTGCATCTCCACTATTCCTAAACTCTCCAGCTGAAGATTAAGTTGACCAGCCATGAGGACACCAGACTAAAGGCAAAGTTACAGCACAAAAACTATGCAACACACAAAGCAGTACTGCCAAAAATATTCACATTCTCCCCATGTTTTCCCCAACTGCTTACACAAATGCCAGGTGTTTGGCTAAAAGGGAAAACCAAGTGGAAAATCTTCCTTTAGAGAAGCGGTGACACAAACAGGGTGAGAAAAAGGGTGCCATAAATCACATCCTCCAAATATTAAATCTACAGGTTCCAACCTTCCTGAAAAGGTTATGAGATACATAGGATGTTTCACAAGAAAGATCTTGTTCTGTTTTGCATATGGGGATGACTCAGTTGCTTACTTGGTCTTGCACTGGGATAGATCTGCAGAAAAACCCTGAAGCACAGGGACGCCAAGGGGAGTCTGTGATCCAACTGTGCTGGAGAATGGATGTCATCAGCTAAGCAGCTCACAAATAAATGAGGAGAATTATGCTCCAGAAACGGAAGTCCTCAGCTTTGAAGAGATGTGCTTTAGACCTCCCACAGCCTGCAACAAGTCATCGGAATTTCTAAATGCGTGGCTTCCCTTCTGATGCAAAAAATAAGCAACTGAGGTACTGCATTAGTAACCAACAACCATATATAGGGAATCCAGCTGGGAATCCCAAACACCTCTTTGCCCAGACCTGGCAAGACTTAAGCTTAGCGTTAGCATTGCCAATGGTCAAGCCATGAGACATGGGGAACCAGCTCTATTAGCCAGACAGGGACTCCAACCTGCAGCTCTGCTTTGCAAAATAACGGCCCAGAATTTGGGTAAAAGCCTATCCCAGTTTGGTAACAAATGAGAGGCTGCACCATAAAATAAAGATTACCAAGTAACAAGCAACAGAACAAAAGAAAGAATAGGAAATTCATTAGGAAAAAATAAAGACGTTGGCCAATTTTCCCCAAATGACATGGTTTCTGAACAAAACTGACAATAAGAATAGAAAGCCCAGGAAAGCCCTGAAAGAACAGACCCCTTGCTAAGTTGTCAGCAATTGGGTACATAGGACAGGCACACTAAACAGAAAGCAGCAGATTACTCAGCTCCAGAATGAGAGGCTGGTATCATGGGAGGGCAATAAATAATTTCCAGCCCATTGGTTGTTTAAGCATCCTCCTAATTTACGTCTATTAGGGATATGCATATTGAGATTAGCAAGCCTGACTAGGCTGTAACAAGCCCATATTCAGGAGTTTGAACGAGAGATCTGCCCCAAAGAATATAGTTTTAAAAGCAGTTTTGGGGAAAGCCTATAAAAGAAAAGCAATGCAATGAAAAACTTCCAGGCTCTTGGAAGACAAGCCTCAAATCACAGGCACAGAGTCCATTACTGCTGGAGGCTGAGCCTAACTTTACCTGTAAGTACAGATTCAAGGTTTCTGATAAATGAATTCTTATATTCTTTAGGATACTTTAACTTAAGATAATCAGTGTACCAACAGACTAATATTAGGCTGCCATCCCCACAGGCAGCTACAGTTGAGGGACACACTGCTTGCTGCCACATCTGGCTCTCAAATCACAAATATTTCTCTGGATATTTGATTAGCAATGAATTTAAAGACTGGAAGAGAACACAGCATTAATATAGGAGTGCTCTGGACTGGTAAACCCAACAAACAAGCACTTTTTCTTGATACCCGCCTAGAAAGGATGCCACCCATGAAACTGCACCCCCCTTCCTTTTTGCTGCTGTCTTTCTTTAAGGTGGTTAAATTGGGCAAGAGCCACTCCAGAGGAGCTCACCATCACCTCCTGGAGTAAACCAGATACTAGTAATCTTTAGATGTATTTGTTTAGAGTAATCAGATATTAAATGATTGAATGCAAACTAACATGCAATACACACTACAAACTTCACAATTTGTGGGAGAGTTGCAAAGAACTCTTTGAGCATTGAAGATAACAGAGAATTCAAAAACAGGTCACTTCTCTTTTTTCTAGGAGAAACTGTGCATACTAAAATGACTTTTAAAGGGCTTTTAAACAAGCATCTGTGAGCAGATCAGGAGAAAAGCTTTTAACAGGCAGCGTTATAAAACTACAGAAACAAGCCAAGAAGGGAAGCTGTAGATCCTCCATTTTTTATTATACTCTAAAAAAGACATATGATCTCACTTGGAAGACACCTCAGCTAAAGAAGTTGTGCTTTTGTTAATCATGCAGTGTTGAGCTCAGTGCTGCATAGTGGTGGGGTCAGCAGCCAGGATTCAGCAGAATTCAGCAGCCACTGGGCTCCCAAGCAGCTTCTGCCAAGAGCCCAGGCTTCCAGGTGCCCAGCTCCCTTTAGAAGGTTGATTTCTTCAGTTCTCACAGCCTTGTTAAAATATTAGATACCATCTCAGTTATTTCACCTTCATCAGCTAATGTCATGGAAGCAACAGGTTTTTTCTGGCTGAAGCTATATGCATTGACTAATTTTTTTTCTTTTTTTTTTTTTCCAAAAGAATCAAAATATTACTCCCAATTCATTATTTGCTTCATTTCTATCCACAAGATGAATAAAGCCAAATGAATACTATTTCCACAGCCTGAAGAAAGCATATTACAGAACCACATTGAATGTTAATTTAATATTCATAAAACTGATACCTTCTAAGTTAGAGAACATATTTAAACAGAGAAATAATGTTTTTTGCTAAACATCCATTATTTCTCAGTTTTTCAGAGACAGCATTAGGAGACTTGCTAGAAATGAGCTTATTTCACCATGCTAAAGAGCAACTGAAGTGTATACCACGTGTGCACCACTTTTCTGAGTAGGGTTAAATCCTCATTATTGGTAAATTCTGCATTCAAAGCAAAAGAAAAAGTTCATAATCATTTTAAATGGACATGATTATTTTTCTGTCCAGCTACACTTGGCCATCTCAAGCATAATTTACAACAGAAATGTACTAAAAATCTTCAAGTTCAATTTCCTCAAGAAATAATTTCTTCTTGGATTTTTAAATACCCTATCAAAGCTTCACCATGTCTCCCCTGTCTAACATTTAAAATATGGTCTACATATTCAGATGCCAATATTAAAAAAATATTACACTTTGTAAACACCTTTTCTGTGTATGGGATCAATATACAAAACTTAACCCACCAGTGACAAATCTCCAAGTAAGAGTCCACGATCTTTTCACAAAAACTGATGTCCCTTTGCCTGCCAGCAGCTCATGCAAGCTACAAGGAGTTAAAATTTTGCACTGCATGGCTGAGATAATTTGCTGATGCTCTAACACCAACCAAAACTTGCAGCCAGTGCGTATTTGCTGCCGTAGAACGAATATTTAACTGCTAATACTTAATTTAAAACTAACACTTCCTTAAAATAAAACACATCTATATGCATTAAGTCCATATGCATCAACTATAGCACAGTCTCCAAGCTGTCATTTAGGAAGAAAAACCCAAACCTCGAACCCAACAACTTGGCTTCCTGTGGGCACCACAAAGATCACTCACCAGTAGATAAAAAAGAAACAAATCAAATTTAACTCCAGAAACATCTTATAATTTTTTTGTGCAGGCCAATGCCTGTCCAGAGCAAATGCAATATTGTTTTTCACATGAAGAAATCTGTTTGAATGCATCTACACACAAGTCAACAGGGTTGCACAGTGGGTCAGAACAATCTGCAGGCCAGAGAGCTGCCCAGAATTGGCTTGGGACAAGGCTCATCTAAAGAATTTGTATTTCTGATGAAGAAGCACTGGCTGAAGGAAGGAAACCTGACTGTCTGACCTCAGAATCAGATTGCAGCAAGATAAAACATCACCTGATCAGCTGAAGAGAGAAGACATAAATGGAAGGAACCATCAACGTCACATTGGGTTTATGAACCTTTTTAAGTGGAACTATATTCACGTTTCAGTGTTGGCATATATTTCTAAAATGAGTCGGAAAAAAGACCCTTTGAGATTAAGTATTAAAGATAACCTAAAACTTATCAGCAAAGCATCTTGAGCACAGAGTGCAATCTACAGCTTGAGTTTGCTCTGCCTCCTTCACCAGACTCACCCCCCCTCAGACCGCTCAATACTGGAATCAGTGCACAGCCTCAACTCCACGTGGCACAGGTGTAAATCTGAGAAGTATTTGATGAAATTAGGAGAGAAAAGGTGCTTGTGCACATCCACCTCCTGCAATGTGCTCCCGCCCCTCAGCAGAGGTGGCCCACACCACTGAAAAGCATCTTGGCTGTGCTGGTATTCCACACAGGAACCATTGCAGTATTCAGCTTTTCATTTTAAAAAGCCCCAACTAACAGCCCAACATTAAACAAAAATGACAGACTGTGTCTTTTCATTGGCTTTCTTCAGCCATTACATTTGGTAATGGAGAGAAATACAGGCCAGTTCCATAAACTTCAATGGCTTACTGTAAAGAAAGATCAGAATGATGAGGAAGAGCCACTTTGAAATATAAGAGTGTTTAAGAAGATAAATCATTAAAGGAGAGAGAATTATTATTTTGAAATATACTATAAATAGCTTAGTCAAATCCTCCTGTTGTGACCTAGACAAAAATGCAGGCTGCCTCAACAGAACCATTCCCCACTGCAAAATATGAGCAGCCTTGAACATTTACCGTGGACGTTCACATGCATATTTATGAGAAATATCACTTCCAGCTAGTTTGCCTGTTGACTGGCATCAGTCAATCACATGCAGAAAATGAAAGAAGAAGGTGAGCAGTGGCCACATGAGATATTTCTACAAAAGCCTGGGGAAGCTGAGACAGGACAGCAGCAACTGCCTCTTCAGAGCTAAAACCATCTTTAAGCAGCACAAGTGTGTCGCTGTGCCAGCAAATACACTTTAGAGATGCACGTTTAGCAGATCCAGGCATATCCCAAAACACTACCCTGAAATTGCAGGGGTAAGAGCTGCCCAATGTTTATTTTCTGCACATGCTCAGGCTTGGCAGGGAGGTTACATAGCTTCAGTATCAGTCAGAGAAAACAGGTCCATGCTATCAACAATGTTAACTAATACATTCTCTAAAGCATATTCTCCCTTAGCTTTAATCAGTGTTCCAGCCCTCCCCCCAAAACACCTGGTCCTTGAAAAGCCCTTCATCTGCAGTGGTAAAGCACGAAATACAGTCCAGCAGGTATTTTATATGTAAAAATACGGTTTCGATTTCAGAAACGAGACCCTGCAAATAACGGATGAGGAAGCAGAACGTTGTACAAATGTCAGCTTTTGCTCTGCAGCATCCTCCTAGGTTTCTGTTATAGTTATACAGGCAGAATTGCAGCAGCTCATCAGGGTTTGTCAAAATCTGGACTGTGGTCTCATTCTGCTAAGGATGGTACTCAACATATGCAGAAAAACATTTCTATGCCTATGTGGAATTAACTCATCCATTAGCTAAACCTCATAAAAAATAAAACTGAAATAAAATAAGACAATACATTTTCAGCCTATTTCCAAAGTTTTGCTTTGCTCATGGTATAAAACTTCTAAGGTGTTGAATACTATTTGGAGTGCTTTAAGTGTCTCTTTCCACACACAGATAAATAATAACCTCTGTAAAAATAATTTCCATGGATTTACTGCTCATAAAAAAAAAGAAAACTCCCTGTCAGCTCATGAAAATGACAAACCCACCAGAAATATTTTTTCAATGAAAAATCCATCCAAATAAGGCTTGTAGAAAAAAAAGGAAGAAAAAAACAACCAAAAGTTCTTCCTGGCCTGACCAAGACAGCTGCCATCATCCTCGGTCTGAATCCCGACCTTTTCTTCAGCATTATCTCCTTGTTCTCAACACAAACACCTAATTATTACCATGGAAAAAGGCACAAGGAAACTCCTGGGAAGTCCCCTTATATTGCAAAGAAAAGCACAACTGGAATGGTAAGGATGAATGGCTTAGGAAATGCTGCACAGAAATGCTTAGCAGATGATGCACAGAAAAGCAGGAGAGAGTGTGGGGCCTTTAAAGAATTTCATTGCTTAGCTCAAGCTAAGCAGTCCAGACAAACATTAGCTGTATTTGATAAAGATCAAACACCCTCCACACCCATCCTTCCCAAAATACACAATAACAGTCCAGCATGACCATCTCCCTCAGACTCAGGCCGTCAGAGAAAAGGCCAAGACACTACTTTAACCTTTTACACGGTCACCCGTTAATTGGAATTTAAGTGCTACAAGCAATTGCACTACTCAACATCCCTGTATATTTGGGTACCCATTTTCTACCTCAACAAAGAATAGAATCAGAGGATGGTTTGGGTTGGAAGCAACCTTAATGATCAATATGCAGAAACCGTATTGCAGCCACCCACCCTGGCTAAGACACCAGCTCTCAGAGCGTAACCATTAGTGGTCCATGCACAAGCAAGTAAAATAAATCCAATCCTGTAATCCATACACAGCACTTCATCACATGCACTTCTGTAAAACTGAGAACAGTTCTGAGACAAAACTACTGAGGACATAATTAGAGATGCAAATGGTAACTTGGAACTTTTAATACTAAACATTGCATTGCAAAATTAGCAAGACAAATTCAGTTAAGTGCAGCAGAAAAAGCGGCTCCCAACTACGCTTCTCACCCTGGTATACATGTGAAAAGAATGGAAGCCAACAGAAATTTTATTAATTATAAGTGTTAAAATAAAAGAAAGGCAAAGTACAAACCATCATTAACAAACTTATTTAACTTCACTGAAACAAACAAAAAATGGTAGCAATAGGTACCACATTAAAATCGTGGAACTCCTGCTGTAGTGAAAAAAAAAAAAAAAAAAGCCAATGCCAGTAAAATTTAAAAAAAAAGGGAAAAAAACCGCAGAGATACAAGAGATATTTTTGTTTAGTAGCTGATTAGTTAGTATTAGACAGTGGCTCTAAACATTTAACTCTTCAGATGGTTAGGTCCAAGTAACTCGCAACAAAAAACACTCAAGTGATTTTATCTGAGTTATTAACACCCGTTTTCAGAAAGTCCTATTATACCAGGGAAATTCCAAAAGCCTGGAAGAAAACTAGGATTGCTGCAATGCTTGAAACAATAATTGCAGAAAATAACTTTATGATAGCCTGTCATCTGAATACTGAGCCCATCAAAATAGTGAGAAGTTTGATTTAGGATTTTATTAATAAGACTTTAATTAATAAGCATCGAGTAATTAAAGCAATTAATATCAAACAAGTTCATTAAAAGTAAGTCCTGTCAAACTAATTAATTTTTTTGTCAGAACTTTAGTTTTTTTACTTGTTTTTAGCGGCAAAGACAATCATTGATCAGATATGCTGCTCCCACACAGAACTTGACTCAGTTCCACACATTTTGACTAAGGAAATGGGAAGATTGCTAGTTTTTTGATGCACTGTGCAATAGCCAAGCATTTGTCTAGAAAACAATTAAAAAAAACAAACCACAAACAACAAACCTGGAAATGAAAACAAAAGCTGAGGACAATTCTCTTTTGCTTGTGCAACCACATCTAATTGTCATTCCAATTTTCAGAATATCCTCTTAACATACCTCAAAAGACAATATTGACTGAATTAAGTATTAAATACCAATGCAACTCATCAGAATAAAAAGCCTGGAAGCTTCCATCTTTTTGAAACCTGTCCTGCACTATTTCCACATGATGTGAGGAAACAGCCTCGAGTTGTAACAGGGAAGGTTTAGATTGGACATTGGGAAAAATGTCTCAAGAGAAAGCCAGACAACAACAGGCTGCCCAAGGAAGTGGAAGGATCACCATTCCTGGAAGGGGTCAAAAGAACTGGCACTTGGGGCATGGCTTAGCAGTGGCAGAGCTGGATTAACTGTTGGACTCATGTCTTTTCCAACCTTAACCATTCTATAATTCTGTGGTTCTAGCTTCCAACTGGCCTGTGCTTTTCAAGTGGCAAAATGGTGAGTTTTAAGCCAGAAGATTAAAGACTCAAAACCAAAACTGACAGAAGAGAAGCCAAAAGAAACTGAAAATCCAAACAGTCAGAAATAAGGCAGAAACAGCACTGCAAAATTCAGAAGAAGCTTGAGGAACCCTTTAAATGAAATTACTGCATAGGGGCTAAAACAAAGTAAACGAGACCCTCTGTAACTGCTTGAATATTCTGGTTTTCCAACTCTAAGCTTGGTACCTGGTGGATAAGTATATGTCTGTCTTTTTCCTGCATGTTTTGAGTTCCAGAAGTGTGACTAAATACCAACATAAATAGTACCAAATTATACACTGGCACAGCGTCTAAGCTGTATAATAGAACCCCTGCTAAAACACGACCTCATCAGACTTTTATGTTATTATGGCTCCTCAGTACGCACATTTTTGAAGATAAAGATCTCTGGAAATAGCAGAGCTGCTCTTAATACATATCAAACATGCATTTTAGATATACCAGTAACAGGTAAAGCAATAGAAAGGCTGCTATTCCCCAGACTGAATTTCACCAGGTCCACACAGGCTCACCTCTCCAGGTCCCTCTGGATGGCATCCCTTCCCACCAGCACTCAGCTCCACCACACAGCTGGATATCAACTTAATTACTTTCTTTTTCTTACAGTGAACAGTATACAGCAAAGCCTACTCAACCTTTTCAGGGTTTTATTTCAAGGTGGAAGTGAAACTAAATTAGAATTCCAAAAATAATTACAATTTCACAGACCTTTGCCTAACACACAGGTGCTACAGAAACCTATTGATATTACTACTTCAACAGAAGACTTTTCTGATATATTCTTAGAACATAACAAAACCACTAAGGATTCCTGTGGGAAATTCAACATGCTGCAAAAGAAAAAGGGATTTTTTGAGCTCTGATGTCAAAGTATATTAGTTGCTCCATCAAATAAGAAATTAACAATTCCTACAACCTTATAGGGAAGAAAAAAACCATACAATCCCCCTCTTTCTGTTTCTCAAAGCAAAGATTTTTTTTTCTGGTTGTTTGTCTGTTGGATGGCTATAATCTTGATCCAAATTAGATCTAGTAGAATCTAGTAGACTAGAAAACAGTTCAAGAACTGTTTAGGTTTAGGCCTTAACAACAGCAAAAAAATTTTCACTGCAGCTCTAAAAACAGTTAAAAAACAAATTATGGGATATATGTTGAAGACATTTATCAAAAGATTTCCATTCTACTTGTGAATTTAAATGCATAGCAACAGTGGATGGATCCATGAGGAGATCCATGCAAGAACATTTCACAAAAACATCACAAAAACTGAATGGATAAGAAAAAAATTCTTTAAATATGCAGCTTTAGCAACTCTGGAAATACAAACCCTATTCTAAACCATACCACTTAAGGAAAAAAAAAAAACTTAAGTATGACCTAAATTTACTGTATTCAGGCCTTATAACACTCTCTGTAAACATTCTTTAGCTAGAGGTTGACTGCAAACTGGCCCCTAGAAATTAGGATTAGGACAGAACCAGAATAATACATTCTGCTACCAAAATATTTTATTAACACAAAACATGCAGATGTCTTATTTAGACTGAGTCAGGAGATAGCAAAACACAAATTCCAGCAATAGCAGCAATACAGTCCCTCCTTCTGACTAGGTAAAAGCTTCCCATATGGAATAGCCCTTAAAAACCGTAATAAGCCAAGAGTGCCTGAAGCCAGGTGTCTCCACATCCCTCTTTTTTATCATCATAATGCTGAAAGAAGCATTAAAGAAGATGAAGACTACTTCTTACTACCTTTGAAAGGATCCTAGAGTCTCCACCCTTCCTTGGGTTGCTGGGCCTTTTAAGATCTCTCTATCCACACCTTCCCTTAATTTGCAAAATGAAACTGCCAAATACACTATGCAAAGGCAAGACCTCAGAAACAGAATCAAATTAATTCACATATACAACAAGAACACGGACATCAACACCTGAAAGAATAAATGCAGGAGTAACGAGTCCAAAGAGGAAAAATTCTCTTAAGATGCAAAAATTAACAGTGATTAACTAATGAATGATGACCCAGCACAGATACAAGGTAAGTTGTGAAGTAAACATTTGTTCATAAAAATGGGCTTTTCTTTCCTTTTTACTTTTGGATTAGTAGGAACTTCTCTCTCAGACAACAACAACAACAAAAAAAAAAAAAAAAAAAAAAAAAAAAAAAAAAAAAAAAAAAAAAAAAAAACAAAAAAAAAAAAAAAAAAAAAAA
>JAYDZK010000202.1:13757466-13799605 GCA_034509185.1 Euphonia xanthogaster | reverse complement strand
ACTGATGGCACACTTCACAAGCCAGCACTTCCTCTACTGGAGGACTTGACAGAGGCAGCACAGAAAATAAACAACCAGCATCCATCTCTAAGGTGTAATCGTTGCATTTTAATCAAACAGGTAACATTAACCTTTCAAGCACTGCATAACATTTTCATTACTGCAGTATTATCAATGGCAGGGAAGCCACAAAATTACAGAATGAGTATTATGAATTTAAAGCACTAAATAACCACACTGTTAGTTAAGACCTCAAAAGTGTGTTTTAAATTCAAACATATTGTTGCCAGCAACAGATTCATCTTAATATTAAAATCAAAGATGCTCCATACACCTAGAGTGCCCTTATTTGTTCCTTTTATTACAAGAAATAACACTCACAGAAAATGCAGCGCTGTCTATTTATAAAAGTCCCACAAGAGTTCAAGCTAATCTCCATTTGCGTTCGTGATTTTCAGCCTGTAACATGTGAGCAAACTGGAACCCACCTAGGAATAACCTGATCTACCTTATTTGCATGGGCACTTTCTTGTGCCAGTGGAAAAACTGTACAAAAGACCTTGATCCCTCTCATTTGCATTCAAGTAACTAGCCAAGTTTTCAAAACATGCTTCTAAATATTTAAAGTTATTGAGTACACACAGAGCTCCTTGCAGCATAATGGCTATGAGAAGAAAAAAATATGACTTAACACCTTGCAAAACAGTTTGCATGGCTTGAATTTGTCAAGTCTGTAATAACCTTTGGTTTTGCATACATGTACCCGCAGTGCATAGCAGGGGCACATGGGGATCTAGTGAGGCTTTGTGGGTACATATCAGGATAGAACTGGTCCAAAATATTTTAACTGGCTGCTATTATTAATATTTGCATTTACTTGTTTTATAGTATGGAGTTTTAACTGGGCTGCAAGGTTGTAGAAGCGTGATTCATCTCCTATCCCAGCCAGTCCTCCTTAAATAATTTATTCAATGCCCCTGATGTTAGCAATTCTTTACATGTACTTGAGCTCTGACAATTAGACAAGAAATGTTAGATTAGGGACACAACTATGGAAAAGCTATTAAACAGGCCTTTGTTTTAAGACAGAGAAGGTAAAAGCATTCCTCGATGCAATAAAAAGTGAGTATTTACATGCTATGCCCTAATTAAGATTTTTTTTCTGTAATTCTACTGGCTGTCCTGGAAGAGCCATAAACATTTAGTAAAACAATCTCAATTTATACTGCTTTGTTCTATGCCTTCAAGTACCGTACATGGCTGTACTCCAGATCAAGTAGTTGTCCTCAATTGCCTTCCAACAAGCCCTGCCAGATTCTGTGGTTCAGAAGTAATTTAAAGGCAGAAAGCTGTAGCAAATGAGACCTAGTGGAAAACAGAGAATGCTTTAGTTCACCCTAACTGTTTGCAGAACAGAAACGGAAAACCACAAAGAAAGAAAGGAAAAAGACGAGGAAGTACCAAAATGCCGTGTTTCTCTCTGAAGACAAAGTTAATGACTCACCAACATCATGACATGGCATGTGCAAGTGCCTTTTAACATTTGAGGAATTTATAATTAAAAAAACCCAAACCAGAAAATACTGTCCTTGTGGAACCACAATTTTGTTTTTAAACAGCTTTTATCCACTTTTCTTTTTTCCCTTTCTTATTTCTGGTGCATTATTCTACACTTTCAATCACCTGCACAAAATAAACTAATTCCCCCTCGTTAGAGCAGGGACCATCAACCACTGGGCATTAAACACAGCCAACTGTTCATAACTCCAGCAGATGGTTCTCTTCTGCTGGACAACAGGAACTTTATGGTCCTTTTCCTGATTTCTCTCAAGAGAGACAGAAATTCTTTATTTAGAAAGCAATCACTCCTGCAATATAATCTTGTCCCCTATGCACCCTATTTCCAGTTAGCCACACTGCTCTTCCACCCCTCCTTCCCAAGAACACTGGAAGCATCAAACAGAAATGAGCTGACAGCAGAGCTAAGCTCAAGTCATCAAATGCCACAGGTTGTCCTCACATCTGTGTGTTTATCCTGGGCTTCTCTGCTTAAACTTGATCAACAGCACAAGCAACCCATGGTGTGTATTCCCACACTGGACATTAGCATCCAGAGGAACCTTGAGAGGGGAAATTCCCATGGAAACTTACATCAATTTCCTGACTGCAGAGAGTCTTAAAAGAGGGGCCTGAGAAGACATCCAAAAAACTTTAAAAAGGAAAAGAAAATGAAGGAACCAAAAGGCAAGTGCTATAGATTTAATTATTCATGACCACTGGACTGCTAGATTTTCCTTGGATTCGTGAAGGTTTTTCCTACATAAGGATGTACAGCAAAACACAAAAGAAGAAATCCTTATGATGAGGAAGTCTCCCCTCACAACTCACAGCCCAAAAAAAGGTGCCAAAGGTGCCGTAAGTCCATTCATGTTAAGTCCATGCCACACAAAATCCTTTTGTCAGTCCTGGCCCATTCTTAAGACTAGAGATCAAGATTGCTGTGGTGAGAGTTTATCCTACAATAGCATCCAGAGACCCTCCTTCTACCTGGACCAAAACTCTGTCGCACCCACAGCTGTGCTTCATCCCATGTCCTCCCACCCCAGGAGGGTCAGAGACTTTGTTCTTTTAATCCTTGGAACTTTCAATTACAGCCATTAAGGATTCAAACTGATATTTTTTTTTTTTTTTCACAGAATGCTTAAACACATTTTTCTCAACTTTCCCAAAATAATTCCTTTCTTGGGATGAATGCAAGCATAACAGTTTTCAAACTGAAAAGAATTCATATGGCAAAGTAGAGAGAAAAACAGTTACAAAGCTATTAAAAATACAGTTGAACTACAGCATATGCTACAAACACACCACACATACATTTTAGACAGAACTTAGAAACAAATTTTAATGTAGCACAGCTATTTCTGCTTGCCAAATGAAACTTTAGTAGGATACTTTTTTACAACTTCTCATGACACAGTTTTTTGAGGATAGCTGTGAATCACTGCTTAGTCAAAGTTCTGGTGTAACATGCCCAGTTTGTGAGAATATACTGTTTTGTTTTTAATACAAAACAGTTTTACCTATCACAATTTAAACTATAGACATAAACTCTTCAAAACAGTAACTTTATGTTCAAATAAAACAGGTGCACCAAAGTGTAATGTTTCCAGTTATTTATTTCACTGTTGAATTTTTGGTAGTTTGCTAAACCTTCTGTAAGCTTTCAGGCAATTAAGTATCTGCAACATCATTTCTATCTGCTCATTCAGGGAAGAAGCTTGTAAGCTCTCTGGAGGGAGTAACCAAAATGCTTACAGAATCATTTTCTACTGGATGACAAAGATGCTGGATCTGGGGTCTAATGACTGAAAGACTTCAGCAGGCACGGCCAGTAGGCTAATAAACTCCTTCAGCTGAAAATCCTAGGATGCACACCAACTTTCAAAGCTGGCGCTGGCTGTTTCAGTAGTTCTCAATCCCAGACTCGGAGCAGTGTTTAACTCCGCTGCTCCTTCACACACAGAGAGGGCTCTGTCCAGGAGCAAGGTGTGCCCTACTTTCTACATGCTCAGTACTCAAGAAGACAGCTACTAAAGCCATACAGTTGGTTACCACACATCCAAGAAGCTGAGAGGCAGAGAAATGTATTTTTAAGAAAGCATGGGAAGAAAAGTTCAGCTCACCGAGCTCCTTCTCAACCTTATTGTGAGCCCAGTTCTCAGATCTGCTGGGGGTAAGGGAGGAAAGCCCAGGCTCCCTCTGTGAAATTGGGGCTCTTCTGTCCCAGCTTCTGCCTGAAAGGTTTTTAAAGAAGAAGGGAGGCAAAAACATTTGCACAACAGTCAACTATTCAGTAGCCTGAAGCACAAGGGTGTGTGGAAGGAGGAAAGATCTACAGCTTAACTGGGCTGAAAAGGGGGATGTGAGAGAAGCAAGTTACTGAGATGTTCAACAGTGCAGAAAAAACCAAAATACCTAAAGACACAGCTCAAATTTGCCTAGGAATTACACAATCATGTATTTCCAAGAGTGAGTGCCAAAGAAGCATTTTATTAAACTATGATTCTTTTCCATATTACCATATGAAAGTAATTGGTACTTCTAAACTACGTGACAGAGACCATAATTTAACAGACGACCACAGGAAATAAAGTGTAGGCAGCAAACATGATTAGTCTGTAGACTGAGACCAAACTCCACTGTTAAGACATTTTATTTCTGCATTCCAATGTTATACAGACAGTCCTCTCACGAGCCCACAAAGAAGACTTCTGAGAAAAGGAACATGTGTCTGCTCATCCTTGTATGAAACACACCACAGAAATACATTCATTTTTCTATTTAAAATAAAATGAAATAAACCAGTCTTCCTGCAAACCCCACAAAATATCTCTTAATTGGACAGCTCTTATTAGAATACATCTCTCTAAGGGAGGAGTCCACTGAACAGTACAAGTCTTTAGTGTTTTAATCTTGCCACAGTAATTTTCTTTTTAAAGGGCTTATTTTTAAAGTATCCATCAACTGCACCAATAGACTTCTAGTAAGAGAAAAAAAGATATCTAAAAGAAATGCAGAAACACCACTGTAACTGTTATAACTATTTATGAAATCCATCTAGTTTTTGGATCATGTGCTGTTGTATTATAGGCAATTATTTCTGGCCAGCTGTGACTTTTATTGGCAGAAAGACTAATGGAGGGGTGCAGGTCCCCTTGTCTTAGTGCTGCCAAAACACACAGCTGGCAACAGCTGCACAGCACCCTCCTGGGGTACCTTCACTCCATGCATCAATACAAAAAACCTTTCATGTCATAAGGATTTTGGTAAATGTAACCTTTTGAAAGAAATACCCTTCCCTACATAAGGCACAAGTAGCATAAATTAGCTTTTTCTCCACTGAATATCTTTGCTTTATTTAAAAATGTCACTGAGGGAGGTCTTTAAGACACTCAAAAGTGGTGGGGAAAACCAGGAAAATATCGGGCAGATTCTCACAGCTTTTACAATTAATTTTATTCAGTTAAGCACTTTTCTTGATGCACTGCAAATGTTGTGAACGCAACGCCACTCTGCAAAACAATGGTGTGGAAATCCTGCATTCTACCCAGTGTGTGTGATTTTCAGTACTCTGTAATTCTTGAATACACTTGTGGCTGAAGTGCACACGCTCTTAAAATGTTTATGAAGTTAATCACTCCAAGCCTAACTTACTCAGTCAGGTAGCACTGCTAACTAACAACATCACAGTGACACACAAACAACCTCTTTGAAGTGTGACAGCAGAGTTATATTTGCATGCTACAAATACACACAGACAACAGACACCTTATTCATCAGTGGGCATGAACGCAAAAATGCCAACCCCAAAACAACAACAAAAAAGGCCACTTCTTTACACTGTGGCTTATCAAACAAAAAGCGAATAGAGCAAGTATTGTTTCTGTGTGGTGAGATCTTCCACACTGCCACCATGTGCAGGGAAATTCCATTAGAACAGTTTGCCACAAACTCTCTGACACACCAGGAAAACTGTATCAGCAGCAAAAATACAGCTTTGAGAGACTCAATAGCATCAAATGCAGCTGGTTGAAATGGTGGAAGGCTGTCATCTATCTGCTAATTAATTAATAATGTACTCTTCCTTGCTCTTCAAAAATATCATTACCATTTAATAAATGAAGAAGCTCTAGCTAAACAACATGGTGGTGTTTACCTGGAATATTATCTTAATAATAACAATAATAATACTGTTAATAATAACAAAAGCAACAACAAAATGAATAATATTAATAGCAATAACAACAGGCATAAGCAGTAATATCATATTCTCACATTTAATATTATTTAACTTTCATTAATAGCAATTCCCTAAATTTTAAAATGTATTTATCAAATTCATTGACACAAATGTAAATAATACTTGTCTCAAGGGCCCCTAATGTGGTAATTCTTCCAATCACTCAGTACAGATGCTAACAATAAAATTTGAATGGTTTTACACATCAGTACAAAACTCTACAAGGCTTTTTCAAATGCTGTTTCCACTTTGATTTCATTGTGCGATTGATAAAACATTGCTATCTGTACAGCACATCTCCTTTGAAATCCAACAAAAATAATGTAGCAGTTTTGGTAAGCTGCTTTTGAAGTTCACTCAGATTAATAATATTACAAGTTAACACTGCATGTTTATTTATATTTCTATGCTGCCAGGGAAGTATATTTAAATATTGCCTCAGAAACAGCTTACAATATGCAGTGCCTGCTGCAAACCAAACTCATTTGCAGAGCATTGATGTGGCAGACTGGAAACCACAAAACCACATTCGTTATTACTTATCAGTGCTGTTTTCCCAACCCTCTGTATAAACCAATAGGTGAAAGACTTCAGAAAAGCTACAAAAAACTAGCATTTATCTACTTCTGTAACAGGAATATTAATTCTCAGATGCTACAATAGTCTAACATTTCTAGTAATGGATGGACTCTGGCACTCCGTAAAGCACACCCGTTAAATGAAGGTCCTAATCCCACAGTCTGTTTCAGGCAGGCAGAATCATGCACTCAGAACTGCACTGAGAGCCATTAATTTAATTAGAACTATTCATATGCTTTAAGTTAAAAATGTGTTTAATTATATGCTGAATTAAGCCCAGACTGGGGTAAACTACACCTCAAATCCTACAACAACTTGTGCTTTCCCAAGTAAATTCACCTTGTTGTAATAAAAATACATTTCACACAGAGAGAGATTAATCTAGTCCACCTCCCAAAGCAAGACCAAACAGAAGGTACAACGACACTGCTCCCTGCTAAAAGTAAAATATGTAACAAATATTGGTTTGAAAGTTTAATGTTCTTCTATGTGGCCTCTAGGGCTGGATTTTCAAGTTTTTTCAGTACCTTAAAATGCATACATAGGGAATAAAAAAGTGTAAGTGGGCTAGAGACCTAACCACTCATAAGCTCACTCTGCTTATGTGCCCTAAAAAATTTGACCAGGACTGTTGTCATCTGCAAGTGTCTGGATATTTTGAAAATCTAGATCCTAAGAGTCCATCCTTGGACTTTATCAATTGCGATAAAGACTGTTGCTGTATCAACAAAAAAGTGAAGACCTACATGAGGTATGAGAACAACATAATCCTAAAACCATTAATGAATATAGTTTAACGTTAAGTTCATCCTTTTTTTTTTCATTAATTCTCCTGGAGACATATGTGAAGAATGATTTTTTTCACATGTTAACACTAGTAATACTTGCAAAAGGCCATGAATATTTAGTTTCTAATAGATATTTTAAAAGTATCTAATCAATACTTTCTAATGCCTGGACAGAAGAGGGAACTGTCCTACGTGAGATGAGCTCATCAGACAAGCTCAATAAAATAAATCTGTGTGCAGAACTGATCATCTGCTCTTTTTGTGACCACTGGGCTCCTGCTGCACCCTGGGCTCTTGCAACAGGACCCCACTGGCACAGAAAGACCCCTTCTCCTTCGTAGGTTTTGGTTTGTAGAAATAAGAATGGCTACTAATTCCCTCGGATTCCCATGGATGGAGCTGCTCCATCCACAAATAGTCCACTTGTGCAACCAATATATACTAGAGGATTATTTAACTTCTTGCTTTGGTACAGCTCTCTGTATTTTATTACATTGCATTACCTCTGTTGGCTTCAGAATGAGAATTCTGACTTTCAGGTAAGTGAGATCACAACATCTCTGGGAGCTCCCTCTCTGGCACAACAGCTGGGAGGCTCCTACTGAATGTGGTATGGCAGCTGCTAACACATTAAATGCAGGAAAACTTCTTTTAGTGGCTTCATTTTCTGTGTTCCCTACAGCTGCTAAGCTAGAGACACTGAGTGTAATGAATTACTATGTCCAGAAATTAAATGCAAAGAAATAAAGGAAAAATAACCCTTGTTTCAATATATAGTATAAGTATCAGGGCTTCAAGAGTACTACTCTAAACACACATTTTGCAGCATTTGTAATGATGCTACTTTTTTGTCTAAATAGAAAAGAACTAATCTGAAAGTCAACAACTTGACCTACCTCCTTCTCATTATTATTAATCTAATATATTACTGTATAACCCAGAATTAAGATATTTAAAACAACATTTCATAAAATTGATTTATTACTCAACCATTTGTTCTATTATCTCCCTTAAGCACTGAAAATAAATGTAGGAGTGTGATTTTTGTATTCAAAACCAGATCTTTATCCCTGAGGTCTGTGCTTCACAAAGTGACAAGGGGGTTGTTTTGCATGCTTTTCTCTATCTGCTATTAAAGGCAGTGGTATTATGTTCTGCCACTAAACCACAAATGTAATTATGAGGTGGAATTTCTTGGCCCAAGTTCCAACATTTAAACACATAGTCAACAATGCTTAAGGAAATGCAACTAACCCCCACCTACCTACCCCCCCCCCAAGCCTACAAAAACAAACAAACTTTACTAGCAGTTCTACATCACATCCCATGGGATTAGACACAGGAAACAGCATGAAAAATGAAAATACTCCAGTATTTATATTCCATTTTGAAAAGCACATTAGAAATACTAGCCAGCAAAACAGCAATATCTGTATGACTACATACATGTGGGGACCAAATGACGTGAAAACATTACTCTCAGTTGGTATTTTATCTCTGTGGTTTTTTGCAAGTGAAATATTTAATGCAGCCATAAAATACAATTAGTGGCTTTCTACATCTTTATATTGCCAAGTAAGTTTTAAGAAGAGCTCCTAAGAAGCCAATCCTCTAAAAAATGTCTACTTCAAAAGGCTAAAAGACAAATAACTAATCAGCTTACTTATGGGTTAGTTGTATTTTCAAAACTGACTTCCATTTTTTTCCTCCAATGAGTTTAGATACAACTTAACAGCTGGGGCTCAGACTCTGGCCAAAGACTTCTCTAATTTTGCCAGCAAGTGTGGAAGCATATTGAGCTTTTATGTGTTTCATCAGTCAGTAAGTAAGAGCAAATATGACTTAGAAGAGACAAGACTCAGCTACGGCAAAACCTGAACTCAAAACAAAACAATATACCCTGAAACATCTCATAAATAACCCAAGAATGTCTGTAGGTCCATCATTTTTTCAAAATATTTATTTCAACTCTAGCTTTTGCCATGAAAAATTAATTCAGTCTCCAAGTATATCCTAAGCTCCCTTTGCAATGTGAAGGAAAAAAAAAAAGAAGTTGGATTCTGTTAAAAAGCTTTTACCAAAGTGATAAGGAGCAAAGCTTCATCTTTATTCAGATGAAGTTCAAGATTAATCTTCGATTATTTTTTTCTCATATAAAAAGGGTATCTTTATTATATAAAGAGTATTATGAACTAACATTTTATCCATAATCTCATTAATCCTTATGTGATACTCTTGGTAAAAACTTTCATAGTTCCTGCATTCACTGTTATGCACTTTTAATGAAAAATACTAGCAACTGCAGCACAATGACTCAGATAGTATGTTTTCATCTTTTTGGGTAAAAGGGTGATGTTTGGCAAGTGGAGAATGCAAATATTTTCTTAGTTTACCCAAACAGCAGTATTTCCTACAATTTTGACTGTGTGCTTTCTTAATACATTTGCATTTTATACTTTTAAATATAGTATTTAAGAATAAAGAATAGGTATTACAAGATACACAAATGCATACCATTTCAAGATCAACATTTCAGCAAGTACTATGAACTTTTCCTTGTAAAACTCATATGACATTCCACTAAAATCAAAACATTACAAATGTGACTTGGAAATTTTAAGATATCTTTTACATACACAGCAGTATCACATCATATATTCTCCCTTTACTTGACAAATACAACTGTTTATTCACTACTCTTAAATGTAGTACTGTTTTAAATCATTTGCATTTTTATTTAATTTGAAATGTGTCTTCATCTTTTATTTATGAAATTATCTAAATTACTATAAAATATATATGAACGTATAAAGATACACATAACAAAAACAAAGTGGCACCTAGAAATACTCAAAATATTTATTTTTTTTTATTTCAAGACAAAATTCAGCTCCTAATTGATCCCTGCAAATGAAATAAGAAGAATGTGTGAACTATAATAAACTGATTAATAAAATCAAAGCCCCTTAAGATCAGTAACAAAACTTTCATTTGTGGTGGATATCACTATTATAGCAGAAGCACCATTTTTCCCCATTGAGATTTATATCTGAATTAAGCACTGCAAACCTAAAAACACTTCTAAGGAACTTTCAATGACCTATAAGAGAAGAAAATCCGGGAGCAAATACAAATCCTTGGAAAATAAATAAGATAGAATAGTTTACGTTAAAAGTCTCAACCTCTGTTATTTAAAGTAAGGTGCAGATAAGCTTTATTTCTACTGGCTATTAGCTGGCTCAGATATTTTTTTAGCACTTCAGTGCTCCTTCTCTGCACTGGCAAAATCATGCTTGACTGAGTATTTGTTGGGACTGTGAGTTACAGACTAATGCAAGCAGATTATGTGAATAATTAAATGGCAAATGACCTTTACAAATATTTGGAAAAATAATTAAAAATCATGAAAATTATTTTGTTATATCAAGTGTATATTAATATTGAGCAGACAGGGAATTGTGGAAAAACTTCAATTTTTTTCTGCAAAAGAAGAACTCCCTTTCAGAGGCTCTCTCTGTTGACAACACAAACCTCCCTCACGCAGGCAGGTCATCTTTCTCCTTTAGCCAGAAACAGAAAATAAAAGACTGGGAGAGAAGCCCAGTTCCCTGCTACTAGAGGTAGCCCTGTCCTGCCACCCCTTTTATAAAATCTGATAAAAGTCCATTGTCAAAATTATAAAGCTTTCTGTTCCTCTGCCTATCAAAGGACTACATTAAAACCTCATCAGCTGCAAGCCAAGAGGGAAACTTTTGCACTTTCATTATGCCATAATCATTCCCACACCTGGTACTGGAGATCTAGAAAGAGAAATCACAGTTCTTCATCCAAGAGCTGAATAATTGCCTTATGGCTGGTTCCTGCGCCCGATGCACTGACTGTATTATGAGAGATGAGGCCTTTCACACTGTTCAATTTTCACATAATTGTAAATAATTACAGAAATGTAATCAGTCAGAAGCACAAGCAGCGTAAGGAGAGAATTACTCCACCCTTACATCTCTCAATTAATTGGGAGTATGTCTACGTGGGGGGTGACTTCAAAGGGCCAGCTAAACTCACCTGCTAATTAGCTAAAACAAATATAAGTAGTGAATGTGTAATGAGGTAAAAATAGGCAATCTGCAATATCCCAACAGATCAGCACTTGGTTTCCAATGAAGTACTGAAGCAGTATTGAGGATGTAGTGCCTGATATGGATCAACAACTCAGTTCTCAAAGAATCTCTGTGTTCTGCTGCCCTGCTCTTCCAAAAACACCTTGAACAACCAACCTTAAACCATATCATCCCCTCCACAGCCGGATCTAAAAGCCCCGTGGACTGCCACCAGACTTGACACTTGATGACAGCAAGGCAATTTGCAAACTCCTTTAATGCATTTTCAATATTCATTTTTAGAAAGAGCAGCAAAATTCAAGAAGTCCAG
Organism: Euphonia xanthogaster; assembly: GCA_034509185.1. Classification (NCBI taxonomy): domain Eukaryota; kingdom Metazoa; phylum Chordata; class Aves; order Passeriformes; family Fringillidae; genus Euphonia; species Euphonia xanthogaster. Next base: position 13,788,010 of record JAYDZK010000202.1, on the reverse strand, counting down.
CCCCATTACAAATGTTACATGGCCAGGTTTGTAGAGCATGCCACAAACAAAGCAATCAGTAACATACAATAAGTAGAGACATCTTTCCTGAATATTACAATTTCTGAACTAATGCAAGGACAAAATTGCTTGTAAGTTAACATCTCTCTCTATATGGGCACCTTCTGGAAGTTTGTATTTTATCAGTGTTTAAAATTTCCAAGTGCCATATGCTACTGGAATTATTTATTGATGATAAAAACTCACCCAATTGCTCTCCCAAACCTCTGTATGGATGAAGCCTGCATAGTCAGAAAGTGGTTTGCAATCAAATTTTTCCATCAGTAGCCAGAAAGCAGGGAAAGACAAACTTCATAAAGTGTATTTGCTAGCACATCTGAATCTACTTCACATCTTGAGTGAAGGAGCTTTGTGTGGAAACAAATTTGGCACTTAGTTTTCAAGGAGTAACAGCAGAATTCAAGACTCAGTTCATTAGTAGATGACAGAGATGCAAAAATGAAGCTCTGCTGGTTGTAGATACAAAACAGAGCAAGATGCCAACCTGACAGTCATATTATCAAAGCTCTAACAAGAAAAAACAACAGTATGAGAACAGCATCCTACACAGACTAGGCTGTGACTGAGCAAGCCTCTCTGGAGGTAGGATGCCAAACCCCACTGCTGAAAAGATGACAGCACTTCAGAATTAGAAAAGAGGGGAAGATATTTGCTCTCCTCTTCATTATCTGTGCACTGAGAACAGAAACAAAGGCACCTGCAAATTACCCTCTGGCAGCACCCCCCTGCTTCTATGGATTACAGATGCAGACCACAGCAGCTGCATTGCAAACTTGGATGCCTCAGTCAAAAATCCACCCCGGGATGAATACAGACCTTTAATATACGTAAAAATCCACATATCACATGCAGAGTTAAATCAATTTGATCCAATCAACTCCAGAAAAATAAATATGAGCAAAAAATCCCCCCACAAGTACCTGAAAACTCTGATTATATAAACATTCATTTCACAAATCTGTGTGCTGTGGCTCCCACCCAAGGAGGAACGTCCGTGTTTTGCAGCAATGATGAAAAGCAATGTCATATGAGATCCTCCTTTACTAAAATATTAGTTTTATGAAACATGCCATACAGCACTTTTAGTGCACTCAGAGGCTCTGCATAATCAGATGTAAACTCTGCTCAGAAAAAATCCTTTTTTTACCTCATCAAACACTATGTCTGGTCTTCACTGCTCAAGAATTCTCTAAAGCCATGAAGGGAACAAGGGAGGTATCAGTACAGTAGAAATCAGAAAAATAATCTACCTTAAAAAGGTACAAGAAATTCTTTTTAATAATATAAACTCCTATTTGATTCATTATTAAATTGACCCCATGCTTGATATGAAAACTGTTGAAGTACCAATAAATATTCTAGGTAAGTGAGTATTCATTATGAGCAGTGATTAGCAAAAAAATTTAGAGAGTCTGGCAGGCTGAAAGATGAGATCATCAGCTCAAGTCCTTCAGCTCATTATCTCAGCTACTAGCCAAACCATTACATCACAACTGGAAATATATACCATTCATAATATAAAGGAGTGACACTTGAGGTTACTTGAAAATCACAGACGACAGAAAAAGAACGGCTCTGTGGACCACATACTTGCTGCTCAGTTACAACTATGGGACAACTAAAAACGAAACAAAAATCCCACAGTGACTTGAATGTCCTGGCCACAACAGAACCACATGCAGTATTAACAATATATTAAAGCAGAAAAGCAATTCTGACTTCAGCACAGCATGACAGCCAGCACCAAACAGACCATGCCAAGGACCAGGCACAACCTCCTTTTGCTCTCCTAATGAAATGTGCAAATAAATTAACCATTGACACTGACACAGTGCAGAAATTACCTATTAACTAAACAAAAATTAAAATGTTAAATTGATTTCTGAGACTTCAAATAGCCATGCACATCTGCAAGCACCTCCTGAAGGACCAGCACTTCTCTTGTCTAGGCTGATAAGTACATTCATGCCTCATGCCCATTGCACAGACACCTTCCTCACAAGTACCTGCCAAGATCCATGGTCTGCAACCAGCAACTTGACTTTCTCCAACTGTTGCCTTGTGTCCAATCCTCACAAATTCTAGTCGTTTTGGGTAAGTTAACCTTAGTTCTTGCACAGCCTCTGACCTTCAAAGACTTCAGTCTCAAAGCCAGTCTTCAACTGATCCTCTGCCTCATTCTTCAGCTATAGGTTTGTCACAAACCTCTCCACTTTCAGGTTCTTCTGCCCTGTCAGCTGTGTTAGTGAAGAGCAATACAACTCAAATTCCCATCATACAGATTCCCCATAGGCCTCCTCCAAATGAACCAGCTGAAAACAAAACCAAAAATGTGCTTCAAACATATTTAATTACCCTCCCTTTTTGTTCATGCCTATTGTTTTAACACACAGATCACATTAAGGGATCTCATATCCTGCTTTCCTGCAGTGTATGCTCTCTAACTTATTAGCATAGTTTGAAAGGACCTTGTGTATAACAGAGCAGCACAGTTTTACCTGGTCCCCTTGACAAAGCTCCACAGTTTCATGTAAGCCACCTGCTGTCTCCCAGGAGATAATTTTGAGCTCTCTCAAGACATGCCCACACCGTTGTCTTCCAGAGAATTTGAAGTACCCACCTCTCCTCAACCTTCAGGTCTTCTTGGACAACTATTCATAATCCAAACACCTTTATTCTCCTCTTCATTCTCCCTTGCTTACAGGGGGTTTTCTTACAGAGAATCTCAGCAAAGTCGCTAATTATTACTGGAAACAAAATCAAGCATGTTAACCTTGGGGGGTAGGACTCAGAAGTCTGCATTCACTCCCAAGTTCCATAAGTTCCATACACAAAATATAGTAAATCACTTCAACTTCTTGCGCTAAATTCTTAAGCAAAAAATTTATGTTCCCCACAACTTCCCAGGAGCATCATTAGGATAAAAATCATCACATTTTGCCAGACTCTTAGTGCTTAATGTAGGTCACAAAGTACATAAATATGAATCGATTATGAAAAGCAGGAAGTTAAAACAGTCCATATGTGGCCAATATTGCTACTGAAACCTAAACTTCTGCATTTCCTGCCATTGTGACTTTAATTATGAAATCATAAAATTGCACTAAGATAACTGACATGTTTAGTTTCCTAGCTGTCTTTAGGGGAAATATTAAAGACAATTAAAACAAAACAAAAACAAGAAAACTACCCCAAAAAACCAATCAAGCACAACCACCAAAAAAAAAAAAGCCCCAAACAACTCACGCAAAACAAACAGCAATGAATAACAAAAAAATGCCTACACAACTCAAAAGTTTATCAAGTTTCTCCAAGTCACCAGTGCATCACTGAAGGAGGTTCACTCAGGGAATTAGGCTTGAGTTCTGCACTGGTCCCTTCTTGCTGCCTGGGGTTTAAGGGAACAGAAAGCTAATGGACTGTCCCAAATAAAAGTGTATCCCTTCTGTCTCTGGATAATGTATCCTATCTCTGTCTGAAAAGAAACCCTGGCACAGATCTGCCTATAAATCTACATAGAGCTAAATAGGCTGAAGAAGAAATATGACGAAACTAAACCAAGAAAACCACAAACAACAAAACTAAAAGATGTCTTCCCTCAGTGCTTGCTATGAAAGAAGTTAGGTAGATGATCCCCTGACTGGAGTAGGTTTTGTTGTCTCTGGGTTGAGAATCAGCCTGAAATTTAAGCATCAGTGATAGAGGTCAGCAGAGAAATACAGCCAAAACAAACAGTCACAGACCACAAGTGTGAGATGGTGCTCCCTCAACTTTAGCAGGAACTCATGTACACATAGCTGAGCTATTACTGCTCATGTTAATCTTATTTAAACCCATCTCTGTACCAGAGAAGTGTGAGATAGCAAACATATTGCCAAGCTCCTAACAGGCCTCCCAGGAGGATCCAGAAAACTACAAAACAATTAATTTGACATACACATTGAGCAAATTGATAGGAACTGTTACAAAGAACAGAGAGCTAGATACCATGTGCTGGGGAAGAGCATTTGAACAATTGCCTCATAAATCCATTAGCATTGCTAGAGTATCGTTGTTTGTGAGGACAAACATGACCAGATCAATCCACTCGTTTGATCACCAGACAAATACATAAGTTGTTAAAAGATGGGAAAGAAAAGATGGCATTAAACATTCAGTTTCTCTATGAAAATAGGTTGCTACCAGTGTTCCACAGGAGTTTTGTAGGACACAGCTGGATAAAAAGGTTGAAGAGAGAAGAATGGTGTGCAGAAACAGTACCCTACTGATACCAAGTTGCTCACAGCAATACAAACGGAAGCTTACTTGAGAGAACGGCAACTGATCTCACATAGCAAAAGACTAAATTGTAAAATGGAAGACAAAACTCAGTGTTGGCAGGTATAAAGAATTGTAGGGAGTGGTGGGGAGTAAAACAACCCCAACCCTATGGGTACAGTAAGGGCTCTGGGTTAGCTGTTACCACTACAGGGAAAGATCCTGTGTTCAATGGGGACATTAAAAAAAACTGATGGATTACTTTCAGCGGTCAAATAAAAAGCTAATACTGTTAAAAATTATGGGAAATGTAGACCACCACAGAACACACCCTCAAGCCAGCATTTAAACAACAGACACTGAACAATGAATACATTTTCTAGCTTGCATGCAGTCCTCCAGTCTCAGGAACACAAAACAGAACAAGGGAAGGCAGAGAGGAGAACAAGGATGATCAAAGGTATGAAATGGGTTCTGATCAAGGAACTAAATAGACATGGATTATTCCAGCTTGGAAGACAAACAATCAAGGTATCAAAGAGATCTGTGATAAATGGAGCACCATAAAGGCAGTGGATAAGGAATCATTTGTCTCTCACAAGATAAAAACAAAGGAGCATCAAATGAAATGTTCAGGTAATAAATTCAAAATAAACAAAAAGGAGGTACTTCTCAACACATACATTGTTCTACCTTAGGACTCATTGCACAGGATATTGTGGATGATAAAAATGCACACGGTTTACAAACAATAAGACAAACTAATGGAAGAAAAATCTATCACAGGCTATTATACCAAAGATACCATCTCTGCTTCAGGAAGTTTGTGAGATTCAGATTGCTGAAAGCTGGGAAAATATATTGGGAAAGCACTGCTCTGTGCTTGCACTTTTACTGTCTTCCCTAGGCACCTGCTGTTAGTCCCTGGCCGAGACAGGGACAGTGACAGCAGTCAGGCTGTGACAACAGCCAGCAGCGCAGCTCCTCAGGGGTTGATCTCGAAGACAAGTGTCCACACTTCCATCAGATGGTTTCCCTTTCAGCTAGAACCAGACTGGTCTTGCTGACTGAATGGGTATTCCCAGGTGGAAACATCTTCTGGCTTAGCAGCACCCGAAACGAAACCCACCCACGCGTTCGGAACCTGCTAGGCAAGGCGCGCACGTCGGCAGGAAGCGGGGACAATGAGCGGACTTGCTTCAGGAGAACACTCCTAACCCACACCAAAACGCTCATGCAGATACACCTGTGCCCCATGAAACACACCCCTGCCCTGGAAGTCTGACCACTCTCCTGAGCCAGTGATCCTCATGCAGCCAGCAGCTGCCCTTCAGGACATGCCACACCGCAAAGGGTGACTGAGACTGAGCCAGGTCTTGCTACAGGATTGGTCCTCAGGCATCTTCTCAGCTACATCCCACTCTGTTCAGTGCTCTCTGGGTACAAATACCAAATTAGGCCTTTAGGCATAAGGCTGTGGACATGAGGAGACTTTAACCTGCACATTTCTAAGGAATTTTTAAATCTTAGTTATCTTTCATGCAACAAACAGGTACTTTTTACCTCACAAATATACATATGTTGATCTGCAATGACCAGTATACCAGCTTTTAACCACCTCTACACTAAGAAAACATATGTGGTACCTTTGTTACAATGAGAAACCTATAATTATATTCATATTTTGAAAATTATTAAAGACACAGCTCTAAGCCTTCTTTCAAGAAGACAACCAGTATATATTTCCAAGTGACAAATGCCAAAGAAGGCTATAGATTTGCAAAATATATTTTAATATTAGAAACTTTATTGAAATTTTCTGATCACAACAGCTTGGCTCTTACAAAGTAGTGAAATATAGCATGACATTGCATTTCTCTTCATGGAAAACACTATTTTAATGCTATCATATTGCACTTACTACAAAGGCACCTTTTAAGCAACATGAGAGGCTGATTTTCCAGTTTACACACAGATCCAATATTTACCTGAAGTACATTCTCCTAGGAAGAGGAATACACTTTAAAAACAAACAAACCTTCAAAAAGTGTCTGATCTTGACTTCTGTTAATTAATTTTGCATTTGCTTTTTCATGAAAAGTGGAAAACAGCTTAGTATTAAATGGAATGTCTTCACATTTACAAATAGCCTTTTGATTTATCTTGAATTTCTGATGCTAACAATTTAATCTTTTGTATAAGACTACTCCAGAGCAGACTACTGCTTCCTTAAACAAACAAAAAAAAAAAGGTTATGAGATAATTTTTGAAGAACAGTGATACTTTTGACCTTGACATAAAGTTGATGGGAAAAGTCACTGAAGAAACTTCCACCACTAACATGACTAAGCTGAACCTTTATCTGCAACCTAATTAAAAAGGAAGGTTCCCACCCCAAAAAGCCTTCTCGTGCAGGGTGCTTGTCATGAAGAATTACAGAGTTCTGCATAAGAGGGCTCAAGGGCATTCAAAATTACTGAAAAAGAAATTTCCTTCTTTAGAATTAACAATACAGAATCTTCTCTTCAGAAAGCCAAAGAAAAACTGTTAAGGCATTTTTAAACATCTGTAAGTACATATCAGTCTTCTTTCATTTACACCGGACCTGGGAAAGCAAGAGAGAGAGAAATACAATTTTTTTTTTTCTTGTCTTGGTCTGTCTTGTACAGACTAAAATAAAATCAATTGCCCTTTGGAAAAGCCTTGTAAAGAAAACTCATAAATCCTATTTATTTATCTATTTTTTCATCATGTAGAGCAACACAAGATCGGGTATTCTTGTCACAGAGCCAGATGGTAAAAGAACCATAACAATCACTGCTCTTCAACCCCAGGGACCACAGTCACTGTACTAAAGATGAAATGATACTTAACAATCCACAAAATTATTTGACCCTTTGATTACCTCAGTTAAACAGCATTAAATTCCATCAACAGGCATTCACAGACAAAAAACTATGCACTTATTCTTCATAAGCAACATACAGGGGGAATGGAAACTTCAGGGCAAGACCCCCCACCAAAACTGTCAAGCTAACTGGAAAGCTTTTTATATTTGCTATTTAAAAAAAATGCTGGAAACAGGTCTTAAATCCTTCCCATATCTGGCAATTAAAGGCTATCTTAGCAGTACATCCTTTCACTTAAGGTTCACATTTTATCCAATAGTTAATGCATGTCGAGTCTATGAAAGGTCTGTGAACGCCTTAAAGCAAAGGCAGTGGCTGGACCTCAGACCTCACTAAGGAGCAAGCAGGTATTACGGCAGTGCATCCATCTATCCAAAACATTGCTCTTCCTTCCTCTGATCATTTTTCCAAAGAAACTAGAAAGCTCTCCTGTATATTTGTTTAGAATCCATTAACACAGGCATGATGATATATTAGGAAAAAAATCTTTGCGCTGAGTACGGTGAGGCATTGGCACAGGTTGCCCAGAGAGTTGTGGATGCCCCATCCATGGCAGTGTTCATGGCCAGGTTGGATGGGGCTTTGAGCAACCTGATCAGTGAAAGGTGTCCCTGCCCATGGCAGGGGACTAGGTGACCTTTAAAGTTGCCTTCAACCCAAACCATTCTATGTATGACTCTATGACTGAGCAATCCCCCCCTAAAAAATACCCTGCAGTCACAGCTGAAACAGGGATTTTCACACCAAAAGACCCAGATCATGTCACTTCTAGTCACAGTGATCTGGAATTTGGCAAGAGGCAATCTGCTGGTCTAAACTAGCAGGTCTCACTTTTCTACTTGTACAGGTAAATCTTACTTGTACCTCACCTAAAAATCCTATTTTGTTTACTATTTTTCCAAGCTAGGCTCAGACTCTTCCAACTTTTTGAATGACATTTCAGCAGAGCTCCATTTAGGATCTGAAGGATGGTAAAATATTTTCTGTTCTTTATTTTGAACATGGCTCAGCTGAAGGCAGCTCACGTACAACAGGTACTCAATGTGCAAGCGGTATCAGCATGCCACAGATGAGACATTTTATACAGATATTTAAATCAGGCCACGCCTCTAACAAAGACAATAATTAACTATCCTCCCTGGCACCAAGGTATTGTACAGTGAACTTCACATGAAAGAAAAGAGCCTTTAAGTTACTTAAAGATTTTGAAGTGCTGTGACGAGATGCAGCTCGCTCGCATAGGGAAAGAATTTGTTAACTGGTCCGCACTGCAGACAAACATCAACAAACTTTGATAGATTTCCTTTGCCCATGTGTCTGCCAACATTTATTTTTTTAATAGATTTTGTGGTTATCTTCCAAAGGTTGAAATGTTATTTTGCACTACACACACCAAAACATTTTTTATGAACATTATTACCCTGGCATAAAACTTCTGTTTCTGTGTGAAAGTTTGTTAAAAAGGGTTTCACAACCATATGATATAAGGAAACTTGATTAATTGTATTTTTGAATTTCCCTTTGCCAGATGGGATGTTACTCAAGACTGGCATAACGATTCAAATACCAGCAGTAGGTCCAGCCACCTAGAATTAAGAAGATGGGCCCATGGGTATAGAGAACAGTTTCCCACAAAATGGCTCTAATGAAGACGAATTTGCTCAAACTAAAACAAATTCTACACAGCCATGGCAGGATTTGCTGAGACACTGGGTCACAGGAGGCTAATGGCACTGCGACACACCTACTAAATCTTCTCTCTGCAAGCTTAATGCAATAAAGAAATCCCTTTGTGGCTGATACTGCCGCAGGTGCCACAGCGGAGATGAGGCGGCCATGGAGGTCACGGGGCTGCAGGTGTTGCTCTGCCAAGCAGCCCCCAGCTCTGGAAAGGGAATGAGGAGCTGGCCAGGACTGGGGCTGTTCTGAGCCCTGTTCAAGAGGAGAAAATCTAACATGACCTGGCAAAGGAAAGAGTGAATGCAGCGAGTGGAATATGGCCTCATCAGAGGGATAAAACAGGGAGCAGCTTATGCCGTGACCTGCTGAGAGATGATCAGTGGGACATCCTTCCTCCAGTTTAAGGAGCTGGGGAAAAAAACATGAACAAACATGAAGTTACTGAAGTGAAGGAGGAAGACACACTTTTTCCTCCTCCTCGAGCTTATTCTCTTGGTTTTACTTGGACAAATCCAAAGCAGTCTTGTTAGGATGAGAGAAAGAGCGAGATGCAAGCAGCTTATTTTTGTCCAGGAGCATCAGACATTTAAATTACCAGTCTTGCTACCGATTTTGGACACCAGCCATGGCTGGGGATTTTACCCGTAATTCTCACTGACATTAATTCACAGACTGGCTCCCTGACCAGAAAAGGTCTTGCTCTGGCCTGACCCATAACAAGGAACCTGGAGTGGAGGGTTCATCTGACTCATGGTAATTGCCTTACCGGCATATCGGATAAAAGACAGTTCCTGAGGTATCAAGTCTACGGACAGACACAGGATCTGCAATCTCCTGGCACACACTGCAACAGCCAAGAAAATTGTTACTGTAACAACCAAGTATGTCAGTAGGAAGCAAGTGATAAAACAATTTTCTGGTTCATCCAAATATATAGTTAAAGGAGCACAAAACCTGAGCTTTTGAGATCCACAAGAGCACTATCCAAACATGGCAAGAGTAACTCTGAAATGCTACAGCAGTGCGCTGTTTTTTATTAAATAAAATCATTGTAAAAGTTATATCAAGCACTTATTCCTGCATTTTAAAAATATATACATAAATCTGCTAGCTATTGAAGACAATCTGCTCCCAGTATCAAAGGAGAACCACGTATTAGTAGACTCCTCTCAAGTCACACAGCCACATTATAAGTCCAAAAGTATCTGTAAAGATACTTTTTTATTTTCCCCCAATATGGATAACAAAACAGGGATGAACTAATGCCACTTACACTTAAAATAAACAATCCAGTTTATAAAAAAAAAAGACTGCAAAACACAAGTGAAAGTAGAGTTGTTACCTATTTATTTCTCCCTTCGAGGCCGAGGATCCTTGAAGACTGAATTTGTATTTTCCCTGTAGCTTGCTACACTGAAAAGGCAGCAAAACCGAAACTGTATTCAAGATAATTATGCATCTTATCCAACACCCCTAAAATAGTAACAAGTTTGTGATAGTTCTACCTGTCATTTTGCAAGAAAACTTTCCTACATATCTTGAACGAGCTCAAAATATAGATTCAAAAGAAAAAGGAAAATGGGGGGAAGATTTCTGATGGCTATAATTTAGACAGGATATTTTTTGATCTGTGCTTTTGCAGGAGAGGGTTGGGTTTTTTTAATAACTGGTTTGAAAAATTGCTCTCATTTCTTTGGATCATCTCTCAACTTTAATAATTTTTAAATAGTTTATTTACTCATTAATTTTTGTGCCAGATCACCTGCACAAACATCCACAAAAATGTGCCTATTCCTTTTATATTCAAAGAGAATTTACTTCAGAAATCCAGACTTCTCCAGCAGAGTCTGAAAAAAAATTTCTTTCTAGCTAAAGGAAGGAAGGAACCAAAGGAAGGAAACTTGTAAACTACTAAATTTCCTGAATAAATATTTCTTGTGTCCCTCATTTGGGCATTGCAGATTGGAAACTAAGCCTCTGCCTCTGGGACAGCAGACTCCCAAGTTTCAAGTTAATGCAGTTTTTCAATCATTCTTTAACATGAATCATTAATGTGAATACTTATGCTGAACCCATTATGTGCTACTGCTTTGTCCCACAAACATTCATTAATTTATCTATAACATACTGCCATCTGGTAAGGGAACAGGATTATCTCCATTTTACAGATGAAGAACTCAGAGGGAAAAGAACCCAACCAAATAAAAGAACCCCCCCCCCCAAAACAATTAATGACTTAAGCAAGTTATTTAAAGAAATCTGACAGATCAAGTCCAGATTTCTTCAGTTACAGTCCACTGCTTTTAAAGCAGAACTATTCTTTATAACTTCCAGAAACCTTAATTTCCAATTAGCCATGAATTATAAAAGAAACAAAATATGAATCCATGCTTTCTTTGAACAATGCCTTTAATAAAGCTGTGCATACATGACCTATATGGTAGGTTCATCAAGTCAGCAACACATTGATATTATTAAATGTTTAATATGTTTTAAGCAAGATTGACCTCTGAATGAACCACAGGACGCTTTGGGATTTAAAACAATCTGTTGTAGGCTAATTTTTCACATTAGGTCTGTATTTAACAGCAACAGTAATTTTTAAATTTAATTTGGCCTCCTGCATCATGCACATAGAAATACATTTCTCTCAAGATAAATCACTCAAATGTGCACTATATCAATACCAACAGCTTTTTTTTTGCTTGGGGATAATTTTGCCAATAATTTAGCGACACAATCATGAGAAAAGCAGCAATGCCGATTCCCTTTCTAGCATGAAAGCAAAGTAGCTTGCAAGGCATGCCTTGGATTTGAGAAGCAGCAGAAGGAACTCCACACCCCTCTACCACTTTTAAATATAACAGCAAAACAAAAAACTCAGCAGCTATTTCAGGAAGCTTAGTTGTTCAAATAAGAAAATACTTACAAGCAGAGGCTGGGGGCAGACTCTACAAAAATGCCTTTTCTAGAGACAGAGTACTCATTATTAACACAAGTTTTGAAGAAAATCGGGAGGAAGTACATCTAAGGATCAAATCTGAAGCAGTCTTGCAGATTATTTTAAACTATGCATGATGGATGCATTCTGCTCTGTCCTCATTTCAAACTGCACAGACTTTTCCCTGTGATAATCTATTCCAGATGAAGCAACCGATACTTCCAGTTTCAACCAAAGAGAAATGGAAAAAAGGGGACAAATCCCCCCCCCCAGCTGATAACTCTTTGCTATTTAATGATTAATCAGTATGAAACCTTCACTCAACATTTAACTTTCTCTTATTTACTGAGCTCTTTAATACAGAAGGGAAAGTAAATAAAAGGAAGAACGGCAATTCTTGATTTCTTGCCAGTTTACAGTATTAAAAAAAGAATCTGCGCCACGGGTTGGCAGGCAGCCACACTTACAGTAAGCTATCTACTGTTTCACCCCGCAGGAAGGACAAAGGATTCAGTGTGGGGCTGCTGGGTTTCTCTCTGTCAAATGCACCCTTCAAAACAGATCCCAGGAATATTAAAAACTGCATGCAATTAAGAGAATGTTTTTCGTGATCTTTCCCACTTTTGGGAGATGTTTTTAAAAACCCTGGAGCGCTGTCGTTGTCGAGAAGTCAGGGAAAGGAAATAGAAGTGCCACAGCCACAGCACTGACATTTTAACTTACTAAATCAAGTTACCCCAGCAGAAGTATAAGGTGCTAGGTTAAGCAGTTTGGTTCATATTTCTGTTTCCTCATAACATGAGTGTACATTACTGCTTCACTCCCTCTCCAGCTGCACAGCACCCACTTCCTGAAGGGCTTCCACAGGATTGTGACATAGGGAAGCCCATCTTCTGAGCCCATCTCCTAAGGCTTCCTAGTGTAAAGAGACAGCTGTTTGCCAGCAGTGGGGAAATCTGAAAGAAGCACTGACTTCTGGGGATAACTCTCTTCTGGGGACAACTCTCTTCTGGAGATAACTCTCTTCTGGGGATAACTGCTCCATTCCACGTGCATCATGCAATATTCCCACATCTTGGTCACTCAAAACCATCTGAGCCATTGGCAGGAGGCAGGAAGGAAGGAGGAACAGAATGATGGGAGGCATTAAGGGCTGGGAAGAAAAGGAAAGACACGGTAAAAAGCAACGACAGGCGGGAATTAGAACAGGCTAGAGTTAATAGAAAGAGCCAAAAGGAAGTGAATGAAAGCATGACTGAAGAGGAAACAAGTCGTTAAAGGACAAAGAAAATCGCTACTCCACATTATGAGGGAGAACACGTGTAAATACAGAGAATATGGATGAGAGTTAAGGATCAATGATTATAAATAAGCACAGCCTGAGTGCTCCTTCCACTCTTAAAACAGAAATAAAAGGAGCACTGGTTCCACCTATGAGAAGTGAACATCCATGTGACCTGCCTGTTTTATTATGTAGCCTTTAAACTTTCAGCAAATTTCCAACTATTCCACTCCTACCCTGCCCATATTATGTCTGGAGACATTCTAAATATCCTCATAAGCATCAGCACGTTTTCAAAAAAAATCCTGCTTTCAGAATAGTGTTCTTTTCTCCCAACTTCAGCAGTTTTAGCTGATTATCATGCTTCCGTGCCCAATTCCCAAAAATTAAGTAGTTTTTTTTTAATATCTGAATTTAATAGTATTCAATCTTTAAACTTCAGTATCATGATCTCTCTAGCCTAAAAATGAATTTTCAACTTAAGCAGGAGAGAATGGAGGAATTTTTAGAGTACATAAAACAGACAGCTTTTGCTTGCAGTCCTGGAAGGGCTGGAAAGAGTGATTTTCAAATCCTTGACAGTCTTCCCCATCACCACCCCCACCCCACCCCTCCTAGCTAAGAATGTAAAATTGCTCAGAGTACTGCAAGTCAGCAACAGCCTTGTTTAAATGAGCTTTGCGTCTTACTAAATGTTTCAGCTTAGATCCCAATTCTGAAAGATATCAGTAAAGGTTGCAAAGATCTGAAAATCACTGTCTGACGTGCATCTTGCTGGGACAAGTATTAGATTTTTTGCAAGTTCAGGACAAGTACTAACTTACTTTTCACACCAAAAATCAGGGATGCTGATAGCAAAAGTGCAGACACAGAGATACAATCTGACAGATAGATAGAGAGCTGACAATCCCCTTTCTGTCTCCAACCTGCAGGTCACCCCTGGACAGTTTTAGGAAAACCACTTCCCTGTGGGTCCATTTCTGCATTCACAGAACTGATTTGCTTTTGCTCCTTTGCTCTCATGGACTTTTCCAAGCAGGTCTCATAGGACGCAGCCATCACTATTTTGTTTCCAGGGCTGGTTTTGCTTTCGCAGACACAGTATCTACTACACATACATTAGAGCTGCTGCAGCTCCCCGGCAGCAAGAGCACCACACACAGTGTCAAACAAAGTGCAAATTTGGTTAGCATGGAAACAAAACTGAGCAGCTTCCACAGCAGCAAAAATACTTGCTCTTGTACCAAATTCAAGGAAACCATTTTTGCTGGAAGTAGCATGCTTTTCAGAAGTTCCATAATGGTTGTGAAGCACAACTTCCACAGAAGGTTGGTTTTCAGCTCTCTAATCTCCATCTACACCATAACCTACAGCACAAGTTTTGATGTGTTTGCCTGCTCTTTTTATCTTTGGAAGAAGTAAGAAGAATGACCGGGAGGATAAGAACAACTTATCCTCCCAAATGAAGTTATTGAGAAGAAAACAGTAACTTTACATATACAAAATCTTAGTTCAAAGATAGTGATTGGCAAAAAAAAAAAAAAAAAAAAAAAAAAAAAAAAAAAAAAAAAACAAAAAAAAAAAAAAAAAAAAAACCCCCCAATCACTCCAGCTAGTTAATGCAGCAAGTGCTGGTGAGTTTCATAACAACATACTCAAGGAACAAAAAAATCCAAAATCAAACAAAAAAAATATCTCTAAGCATTAAAACATTAACTAATTTACTGATTTTTAAGCTTGATGGAAATGTTTTTGTATTTCAGTTTTAAAAAGATAGTGGAGAGTAGGAGAGAAAGACAAAAGAAGAAATAAATTATACCTTCAAGATTAACACTTCCTACTTAAAAAAATATTTTAAACATAAATGAATCCTTTGATTAAAAGTTTTGATTATTCTTTAAAAAATCCTCAAAAACTCACTTGCTTACATAAAGCTGAGTACTTGCAAATACTAGCTCCAATTCTGCAAAACACACAAACTCCCACTGACTTCAAGGAATGCAGACTTAGACTCACTATTTGCAAAAATACATTAACTTCAGCATTGGAACTACTTAGCCTCCCTAATCTGATTCCCCTCCCCAACAATTACAGAGCAATTACATGAGATAAGAACACATTTCTCGGCACCATTTTTACATATTTTGATAACCATGTCCAATTACAAATTTCCCTCATTGCTTAAATTTAAAAAAATAAAATAAATCTTGAAAATATTTTTTCTTTTTTGAATTATTCTGACACCGTGCTGAAGTGTCTCCTCCAAGGAACAAAGGAATTCACCTGAATTCTGCTCCAAAGCAGACTGGAAGTTATCAGCCTACTTTCAGTTGACTTCAGCATGCCTCCCATCAGGCTGCCCGAGAACTGACCTGGGTAGCTTTGAGAAGGGAACTGCACTTCAATCCATGGAAATGCATTAAATCCATGATTTTTTTTACTCTTGTTGGTCTTCTCAAGGTTTAAGAGTCTTTGAAATGCCATCAGCTATAGCAACAGATTCTTGTTTATACAAACAAATGACCTACAAAGTACACACTTAATCTTACCAGCATGCAATTTTGATTATCCTGCACCTCTCTTTCACCCCAGTCCTTTGTCAACTGCATAAAAGTGAAACATTTTTTTAAACAAACAAGAATGTTTCTGTTCTGTCAAATTTCAAGCTGTCAATGTTCCCCCATGAACCCAGGTTTTTATTCCTTAAAGAAATCCCGCTTATACTGTGCCTGAAACATGGAATCTTTTATTTGTATTTCTTGTATTTGCAAAACTTTGGGGGGAAAAAAAATTTAATCCAGTAATCACTGTTTTCAGAATTCCCTACAGGTAGAAATGCTACAATTAATTAAAAAAATAGGAGCTGGAAAAATTGGAAAAACCTAAATAAGTATGCATTATTATATTAGACAATTAGGCAATAATGTGTATTTTGCTATTAAAGAATAGTTGTAGTAATAGTCTAAAAATAAATAAATAAATTATTATGAAACATGAGAAATGTTTTTGAAAATATTGACACTTCTAACTACCCTACTAATTATTTCAGTTAGATATTTTATGAAATGCCATTGATTTCACCCCAGGCAATGAATGAGTAAAAATGTTCACATTTTTAGTTAAAAAATGCTCACTAGGTTCTGTCTCTCATTTGTTGTGTCATGTGCATGACTGTGTTGCAGAGGCTGCAGCTGCTATTCCAAAATATTTAAAAACTATTTAAAATCATTATGTTATCACCATTTTAAAGCAATAACTTATTAATACCTGATTGACCCACTTTTTTTTTTTTTTTGCATTAAAACCATAAATTCAATGGTCTGTTCCTTTACAACTGAAAGGTAAAACTCACACAGAAATAATTAAGTGTTGGATGATCATGCCCCTGGCAGCAAGCAGTGAGTGCAGAAGGGGGAAGCTTCAAAAACCTCTGGATTTGCTACAGCAGAAGACCCTACTGCCTTCCCAGGAATCCCAGGTCCTGGCAGCCCTGCTTTCTCTGCTCTCACCTGAATCCTGCTTCCTGCCAGAAGGAGAAAATAAGAGAGGGAAAAAAGAAAGAAAAAAAGAAAAAAAAAAAAGGAAAAAAAAGAAAAGCAGCAGTGAAAGCATCAACTTCCAGCAACATTTTCAAAGCTTGCAGAGGAAGGGTGCCAAGCACACAGGCCAGACACTCAGCTCTATTGCTGGCAGGGGGAACCTAGAAAACTGTTTGCAGCCACTTATTGACACTAATCCTTGCTTCTCCTTTCTGCCTCACCACAACTTTCAGAGCAGCATCTTCCCGGGCCTGCCACAGCTCCTTGCAGCTGCGGGGCTCGCAGGGGCTGCACAGCTCCCCAGGCCAGCAGCCATATGCTGCATTTCTCTGGAAAGGGCCCTAAGAAAATACTGACCTGAGCCATATTCCTGACTGATTGCCTTTGGCACAGAAACCAAACCATGCTATAAATGCATTCCTGCCCGAGCCGAGCGGACGCTGTCCTGAGGAGGGCTGAGACGCTCTGACAGCTGCGGCCTGTCACTGACACCGACCGGCCCGAGCCAGGCCCCGACAGGGACACAGGTGACAGACAGCACCGTGCCACCGGGGGACATCTCCTCCCGGATGCCAAGCGGGCCAGGCACCACAAACCCAGTGGGCACCATTTTCAGTCAGCACAGCGGAGAAGGGGGGGACAACAGATCCATCCTTTGCTGGCACGTGGCTCCCTGTGCCAAGGGATGGCGGGCTCTCCTCAGGTACACAGGCCATCTCCCAAGGGCAGCACAAGCCAAACACGAGAACGCTGCCCACTGCCTGCACCTTCTCCTGCCCTCGCTCCAGGAGGGACAGGCAGGGAGGGCCCTGAGGGCCCAGCACGGACTGCCCGCCACCCAGCAAAGGAGGTCAGCTGAGGTACGGGTGGGACTTAGCAAGTGAAAAAAAAAATAAGTTATCCAGTATCACAGGGCTGCCTCAAGCACCCCTGCTGCCAAGAGAGATGTATTTCATCTTGGCCTTAAGCCAGCCTTGAGACATCCCGTTTCAGTTCCTGATACTTCAGGCATTTGCTCTCCCTACACCCACTTTACAGATATAAACACAGGCAGGGAAAAAAAAAAAAAAAAGCATTCAGCTTGTGCAAACACCCAAAGCTCAAAATAAGAGAAATGCAAAAAATTGCTTCAGCTGGGAACCAGGGACGACATGAAGCCTTTGCTGCACGGGCCACTCTGATGCTGAAGGATTTCAAGCACATGCACCACACACTCCAAAGGGACAGCGTGGCTCCTCCCTTGCCACACAGCATTTTGTCTGTGATTTATTAGAAGAAAGAGCTATTGGATCACACAAACTGGGAGCTAATACATGTAATCCTAGCTGTAGAAAAAAAATTTTGAATGCTGCAGTATACATACATGCATCTATTCTCACACAGAGACATTGGATAGATACATATAGATATGTATGCATGTATGCAAATACTAGGATAGTTCATTTCACTTTATAAACACAAATAATAAACTACTTGCAAAAAGAGATAAAAGATGATCATCATTACATCCTTCAACATATTTCTAGTCCCTCATTAGGCTGCAGGTACAAGTTAAGTTGGCCCATCATTAAATGAACATGGGGGATAAAGAGGGAGGCCTCAAGGTTGCAAGACAAATACAAGTGATAACTGTCCTACAACACCATAGGCAGAGAAAATTGTATTTAGCAAACCAGACACTGTTTAACAGGTCCAGTAAACACACAATTGGCAAATTTCTTCCCTTCCTATGAAAGGCATAATGCAAATTAATTGCAGCATGCAAAATCACAGTTCTAATTTAGCAGCATTCTTTGCAGTGCTTGAGAAATAAATGCAAAACCAGCAGGCATTGTCAGTGGGCTAACCGAACAATTTCACAAGGGAATATTTTACATGTCAATGGGACACTTTTACAACTACTGTTTCCTGAAAGAGTCTCAGATCTTGTGTGTCATTTATGGCATTTTGAGTTTGATTTTTAGAACTGATTTTTAGTTTCACCTCTGAATAAATTCAGCAACAACACGGAAGTTCATTGCTATGAACTGTGCTTCAAGTTAAGCAACAAATACAGGCATCTTAATTCTCCTCCACGTAAGAGTCTGTATCAAATAATCGTCTTTATGCTCCTGGATTTTTGCAGTAGTGTATTTCCTGCAAGTAATAAAATGTCTATGAGTGTTTTTGAATTCCCCATTCAAGTGCAAGTTGATTAACGGTATTTCCTCTTCAGGAGTTAACACTATTTTTAATCCAGTGATAGATTTGATAATGATTTCCATTACTTCTAATCTGCTGTTTTGCAGGGTGTTTAACATGGTTATATGGCGCTTAATTTTGCTCAGGCTCTGAGACTGCATTCCTGATAGCTCCTTCAGTTCTTCACCATTATGCATGCTGCACCGAGCAGCCCCTTCCCTCGCTGACTTGAGAAAGCATGTTTCCAGAATATGTTATTCAAATCCTGAATCATTTGGGTTCAAAATCACAACTTCCTCTAAAGTCAGCAACTGGCTTCTTTTGAGGTGATTGTTGCAAAAGGAACATTTTGGGATGGCCTCAGACATTCTTGTTCGAACTTAATAATGCACATCAGATTTAGATCAGGAATGCAAACCTGCTGAAGACAAACAAAAACAAGCAAACCCTTGGAAGGTATGACAAGTAACATATACCAACAAACAGCAGTGTAAGTCTTCAGGGCTTGTTAATTACCAGTTCTTACTCTTGTCCTCTGCTGCAGCCACTTGCTAAGTCAAAAATGCATGAGGGCAGATGGAGGGTCTGCTGAACACCCTGCATCCCCAAGCCACAGCCAGCTATTAATGCTATTTCATCACCATTTTACATCTCTGCTTTTTCACCAGTGCTACAGTGCCAATGGGATTAGAAAGCATTCAGTTATTACACTTCAACATGCCCCTTTTGCAGTGGTTTCCTCTACAGCCAGCCTTGAGGGAAAGGGTCTGGAGTCCACAGCCAGCTCCATCACCCAGCTTTTCCTATCTCCATCCTCTGTGGAGACAGGACATCTTGAGAGGAGCAAGGAGGCTGGACGACCTTCACTACGCACGATGTTCTCCACCCTTTCTCAGCAGACACTGTTGAGTACTACAGATACTGACACTGTTGCAGGCATTAATGTCTCCCCTGCCAGTAACAGACAAGGCTCATTTTTAATAGCAATACCTCCCCTTCTAATGCTGTCAGTAACTCTGACAAACCTACAGCTTCTAGTCTTTATTCTGATCAGTAACAAGTTAGATAAATATCTATTTAATCTTTCTGAGATACATTTAAGTGGGAAATCTCTGAAAATAAACTAAAGGTACCTAAATGCCACCATGTATATGTTCATATCAACTTACTTCACCGCTGCACACCTCTAGGCACTGGAAAACTCTACAGTCATTTAATGGGCAGCTGAATAAAGGGCAACACCAGGAAAAACAGAAATAGGGATAGCTGCTCATTCTGGGGCCCCTCCTTGATTTAGAAGGACCCAAACCTGACACCTGGTGCAGGTGTGCCAAAACTCAAACCGTGGAGGTGCATTTCCTGCAGGGAAATCAGACCACACCGTGCCTGAGGCTGGAACAACTCGAACACACAGCTGGGACCTCTCTTTCCTCCCTTTCTGGTAGAGAGGAAAGCCAGCCACCGCACCACCCTCTTCCCAGAGAGCCCCAGGCACAGAGCAGGCACAGGGACAGGGCTGAAAAGGAGCAGGCTCCATTCCTGCCACTCATCCCTTATCCTGCCCAGACATCTCAGGACAACCTACCCCACTCCAGAGGGACCCCCGGTTTGGCCAGACCCTCCCAGCTGGCCTCTCTAACCCAACACTGCTCCCATGCTCTCCCCACAGTACGGACAGGTGGCCCTGGCCACCCTTAACTACCCATCAAAGCGCAGGCTCTGCTGGCAGCCCTTCCTCCCCTCCTTCCAGCTTTTCCTCACAGACAGGCAGGCTGGACCCAAGCATCCTTGCTGCAGGGAGCTGCCTGCAGATGGATGACCTGGAAGCCAGAGCCCTCTGCCCCAGTCCCACGTATCACCAGGCTTTTCTGTTTAGATTCTAAGCAGTACCAAGGTAAATTTTATGCTAAGAATTATTCATAAACTTCCTGCAAGTGACTGCCCACAGCTTTGATGAACACAAGAAAATAGCTCTGTTCATCTTCCACCCGTAACTGTACAAGCAATAAATGTTTCTATCAACAATCATTTGAGCAAACAACTGTTTCAGTTTGTTCCAAGCACCTCAGGCTAGAAAAATAATATTGAAAAGAGTTTATATGCTAGTTTGCTCCTCCCCACTGCCATTTCCCTCTGAGCAAGCATTTCTGATGAAAAAAAAAATAAAATTAAACGTTTACTTGTAGAGAATTTAAACTAAAATTTGTCAACATAAATCTAAGAGCATTTGATGTTTGCACAATACATATTTTTAGAGCCTACCTATGCAAACACTGAAACAGTAAAACAGAGTTACAGTATAAAACTAGTAAAATTTAGTAACACTTAATTCCTTGCACATGGGCCCTGGAGCTTCAGATGCCACAGAGGTTTGCTTCAGCGTGGGGAAAACCTGCAGGCTGCTATGTGGATGCTTTCATGAACCCAGCAAAGAAGAAGAGTTGCTATTTGTTTTTGAAATATACAAATATCATTAAGAGCCAAAAAACCATGCTGATACTTTAGAGTAATATCTTTTTATTACAACTCAAAAGCTGTCACAAAAATCTTGCCACAGAAACTGGTGGTGTTTGCTTTCATACTACCTACAATCACTGTCCTGCACGGTTACAGTAAAACTACTCTTTTAAAATACGATCCCAAATATCACTAAATATGGAGAACAAATTCCTGAGAAAACAAACCCTTACCACATCAGCATTCTATAATATTAGGAAACTATTTGCATCATGCGGCTTGTGCTAAAATACTTAATGATCTCATCCTTACCATAACAAATTATCTGCCAGAAAAAGACCTTGAAGGTCAACACTGGCAACAATTAAAAAGTAATGAAAAACATTCATCCCTTAGGCAGAGTTACAATTTCTAAGTTTGAAGCAATGTGCTGTATATTTTATTAGCTATCACTTGTTTAATTATTCATTGGAGCTCCTCTTATGCTCCATAGAGCAACCTCACATTGCTAAGATTTCCATTTGAATGCTATTACCAATTCAAGGACAAATCTCGTTTAAACTTTAGCTTTTGTTTTTATTTTCCAAAACATAAATTATGTTCAAAAATTAATGGGTCTGTCATACTTGCTATTTTTAATTCTGTTCACATTAGCTTCAACCTCGGACTCTACACATCATCTCTCCAATGACAGTATTTTGAGTGTCCGCATTCATCTACTCCAGTATTCCTACAAAACCACACAAGTTTTCAACCAACTGCATCCCTTCCTTGGCCAGCAGGAGTAATTTTTATTCCTGTCTCATTTGCAGCAGCAGCTCACTCAAGCACAGTATTTCAGTATTTTCTTAAAGAAACTCAGCGAGTTCAAGCAAGGCGAGAGCACCATGAAATAACTTCTGTGCTTTAATTGCCATTTAATTACACTTCCTAGATTTCCTAGCAAGTAAATAAAATCTTTCTCAAGGCTTACCGGAGAAATAAGGAGCTGTACAAACAGGGAAGACTAAGATTGGTATTATCTGCAGTTCTTAATTTATCCTTCATTGTGGCCATACATATTTATGCCCTGCTGGGGATTCACAACACACACAAGGAAATTAGCTATAAGAGCTTTTTGAGTAAGGGAGGAAAAGCCCCTTCACTGTTCTGTGATCAGCAACTTGAGATAGGTTCCCCATTTAAAATTTCATTAGTAGAAATATGTATGTGTACTGTACTGAAATGGTGAAAGGAAAAAAGGGAATGAAGTAGAACAGAACAACAGACCTGCAATGGTTTGATACGTGCTTTATATAAAATCATTCTCCTAGAATAAAGAGATGAAAATTGATGTTAACCCTTGTTTTGCCTCTCTCCTTCTTCTAACAAAAATATACCCTCTTCCTGATTACCATTGTAATTTTACATAGTATTATTACAAATAATACCATGTCTTATAAAAATTGAAAAAGGGCTGCCATTATGGGGGAGAAGGAGCAGCAATACAAAACAGAAAAGGCTAGTACTAAAATACATACTCATTTTAAACTACTTCAAATTCCACATGAATAAAAATAACAATGAGCATGTATTTCCATACAGTGAATAGTCAAAATCTATCTAATGCTCTAAAAAAGCATCTGTTCATTTAAATAATTCAATTTGGTATAATTAAACCAAAAAAGACAACACTGCTCTCTAATACTCCTTGGTAAGAGTATACTTTGAGCAGCAAAAAGAATTGAGATTTGTTGTGCAAGACAAACTTTCCCCTACCCCCTCAGGCTTAGTTTCATGACACTGTCAGTATCACCAGGAAAGTGAGTTGTTTACATAATGGGGAAAGCTATTTACAAACATTACTACATTCGTATTATATAAATAAAGGTTGCAGCAAAACCCACCTTAACCCACTCCAAACCCATTCCCAAGATCTGATGAATTTTAATTTTAAGTAATCGTAAAATTTGTTTTAGATGGAAAACAGAAGTTGCATAGTTGCCTTAAGCCTTCATTTGCTGAATTCAGAGGAGCGAAGTGGCAGGAAGGAGGTGCACTGCCCATGAGCCCTTGTGAGGAATGGGCCACAAAGGGGCTGCAACCTCATCTCACTCCTGCCAGGAAGACAGAAATATTTTTTAAACATACACACACACCTCAACATAGAATCTCACATGTAAATTATCACATTTTTGTATCTAAAATTTCCTCTTGATTACAAAGACAGAGAAACTTCAGACCTATGATAAGCAGGAAACTTCTGTACATATATTTTGCTTTACCAGTGAGGAATACACTTCTGCAGTGTACTTTCAGATCCAGGTCATGTGGAAATTTTGCAGAGAAAGTCTCTCAAAGCCTTTCTGATGAGACCAGAAAATCTGGACAGACCAGTTCCTTGTTGGTCTAATTAAAAGGCCACTAGGACATTGATCCAGAAGTGAAAGCTGAAGGAAGACACAGAGTCTTAACTCAAGTGACAATAAGGGACACCATTCACCAAGGTCATATTTGCCCAAGAGTCCTCTCATATTCCTCCCTCCTGTGGTAGAGGATACAGGCTCCTCCTGAGGGCAACTCTCAGCCACCAGTGAACGGGAAAAAGGAGAAAGACCAAAATCCATACAGAGGGACAGGAACAAAAGGAAAATTTCTGGGAAAAAGAACACAGAATAAATATGGATTCCACTTCAGCATCCTTTATCCTGAGCTACCTGGCATCATTAGCAACCTCCTATATCTCTTCTGCCCACTTCAATCGAACGATGCTCAACTCCATCATAAAAAAATTAACATGGACCTTCATTCAGATATAAACAATGCCTTACATGCCCAAACCACACAGCCCTTCTTTGTCTCTAGAACTTCCATCTCCCCCAGAAGTGAGCATCAGAAACACCTCCAGCCTTTTCAGACATTTTCAAGCAACTCCCGCACATCTGCAAAAGTCAGTGATGCCCAAGAGCAACATCTGCTTCACGAATCCAAGCCCACCAGCAGGGCTGGTGTCCCCACACACACCAAGGATGAGGAGGGCTGGTCATGATTGCTGCCCAAACACCTTCAGCATGTCATTGGGAATTCCCAGTATCAACCTGCTACTAGGAAAAAAACAATTTACTTCTAGATTTCCCTACAACAGTGTTAAGAAGCAGACGGATGAAAATGGAAGCAGAAAACTGCTATCCATTATGACACATTTTTAACACATCTGCCTTCTTTCTCTAAACAGATCCATCAGACTTATAGAACCATAGAATGTTAGGGGTTGGAATGGACCTTAAAGATCATCTAGGCCCAACCCCCCATGCCATGGGACACCTCCCACTACACCAGGTTGCTCAAGGCCTTATCCAGTCTGGCTTTGAACACTGTCAGGGCTGGAGGTATCCACAATGTCCCTGGGCACCCTGTTCCAGCACCTCATCCCCCTCAGAGTAAAGAATTTCTTCATAATACCAAACCTAAATTTCTCCTCTTTCAGTTTGTACCCATTACTCCTCATGCTATCACTATGGTTCCTGACAAAAATTCCTCTTTGGAAGACATGCGCTAAGGATGCTATCCCAAGATCCGGGGATAAAGCATCACTTGACAGCAGCCAAAACTTCAGTTTTTTAACTCAATCTGCCTTATTTTCCTAATATGTCCACGTGAGCCATTTAGCACTCAAGGCTGGTCATCAAAACGAGGAAAATACCTACCAGCTCAGTCTCACAGGAACACTAATACCAAGAAGGCTACTACTACAATAAACATATTTCTGTTTTTAAGCAACTTCTAAACAATACACTTTTAATTTCTTGTCAGGCTCAGCTGCTGAATACTTAAGTTACATTTGCATGCCAGGCAACAGTACTTTGTGAGAAAGAGACATATTCTATGAGTCTGTGTATTAACTACAGTTCTCAATTAATAAACTCTGAAAATGTCAGGCTAGATATGTAAAATATGCCCATCTTTAAAACTTGTAACGGAGATTCCACAAAACTGTATGAACATGGAGAAAACCACTGTCACCTGAATAAGCCAGTAGTAAGAGCTTTTCATAATGAGACTTTCAGAAATGAAGTGAGGAGTTGATTTTATCTGGTACACCACAGTAATTTGCTGTGCAGCTTCATGAAACTGCTACAAATAGCATTACAGCCAAAACCCAATTGTTGCTGAAATGCATTCAGTAAAATGGAAAATACAGAGAAATAGAACACAGTAATTGTCTCTCAACCCACATTACATATTGTGTTTCGAAATTATATAGTATTATATTTTCAAGTTTTTAATATAGTTTCCCACTGAGGAATTGATAACACAGGAGACATTCTTTGACCTTTTCCCTCTGAATATCCAAATAATATACCACATAGGTTTATAAACCAAATAACTCTCCAGCCTTTTATTAGATCCCAAGGGATAAAATCTGTTTTAAAAAAACACCACATGTAGCAATGCACAAAAGAGCTAATGCAAAGCGCTTTCCTTGCTGTGCTACTTCTCACCTGCATCACAATTTCTCCTGTACAGTTGCAATTGCAGCTTATGAGTTTACATGTATTGGAAAGACAAAAATTGGACTTCCAGCACTTGAAAATCTGCACTGAACACCCAAATGCAATCGCTGCCGATACAAACCATGATCCTGCTCACCCACCAATTCCTCCTTAATGGATTCAACACAGCA
Source organism: Euphonia xanthogaster (assembly GCA_034509185.1). NCBI lineage: Eukaryota > Metazoa > Chordata > Aves > Passeriformes > Fringillidae > Euphonia > Euphonia xanthogaster. The sequence continues at coordinate 13,762,041 of JAYDZK010000202.1, read as the reverse complement.
CTGCCATCTCTTTAAAGGCTTGACCCAAGCAATGGATGAAATAACTTATCAAGCTTTTCTGTTCCCCAGATATTGCAGAAAGTATTTAATGGACATGTTCCAAATTTAGCAGGATGTTAAAAACCACACAGCTACCAGATAAGTAATTTGTGGGGCAGCTCAATCAAAAAGCTATGCTGATCCTTTAAAAGAGGCCTTTCGGGGATTTTGATTTGATAATGTTTGTATCTCTACAATTAATCACAAAATAATGAAGGATTCAAGCCATCACAGTCAGGCATTGGGAGTGTGAAAAGATGCATGCTGTGCATGACAAGAATCAAAGTGCCAGAACAACTCAGGAAAAAAGCATAATATAAAACAGTTGATGTAAGTTAGAGACACTGGAAACTTTCAACCTGCAGCAGCCTTTTCTGTGGCCAGTCCCACTGATTTTAATGGGGCCACTGCTGCAAGCAAAAAAGTTCCATGCAGGAGCCCGTTTGCCAGACCATGCATCAAGCAACGTGTCAGGAGAAGCTGTCAGGACTCTAACTGATGGGAGATCAAATCCTCCCTCTAAAGACACAATTCAGTCTGCTTCTGAAACTTCGAGCAGATGCTATTTCAGAAAATATGAATTCTAATTCCCCATTAAATCTGGAGTTGATTTGACTTTTGGAGGGGGCTTGGAGCTTCATTTGGGTTTTGGTTGGGTTTTTTTCTGTATGCGACATACATCTTAAATGTACTACTCTGGAAAGAGGCAAAACATCTGCTGATCTATTTACAAGCATAATTTTAGAACTCTATTCCAGTTTCATTCCAGATCAGTTTATCACACTGGTTTGCAAAATCCAAATTAACAAGTGGCACAATGAATAGTTAATGTCAATTCTGAGCTGCTTCTTCTAACAAGACCAATATTTCAATGAAGTTTCCAAACACATGACAGAACTTTATCCCAAAAAGAAATAAAATATTAATATGTTGTTTATCTTCTGTTTCCAATTTCTCAGTTTTTGACGAATGGAATTGTAAGCTGAAATATTTCTGGAGCCTGTCCAACACAGAAAGCTGATATTGTTAGGTCTTTTCAAATTTAGTGCATTATTCCAAATTAAATCTACCTTGGCCATACACAGAATGATTTTCCCCTCCTCCCTCCACAGACAAGTTGTTTCTCAGCATTTCTTCAAGGCAAAATTCATGGTCAGAATGAATTAGGAGTTTTAATTCCCACAGCCATCACCTGGTATAGTACTGGCCCTATGGAAAGTGAGTGGGAATGGTCATCAACTCTCACAAGGGCAGATTTCAACCTCCTGATAGATTTTCCTCCTTATTAACTCAAATGGTAAGAAATTCTTTGTTTGTTTTTTTTTTTAAAGGAACTGTTTTCTCACATCCCAATGAGATAAAAATACATAGTTGTTTTCCTTTTTTATCCAATCTTCTTCAATAACTATCAAAATCAAAGTATTTATCAACATCCTTTCCTCAACAACAAAACACTTGCCTTTTTCTGTTCGTCCAATGAAAATTTTACCTATACATGTCCATTTAATATCACTCAACAATGTCTAAAATGGTTCTACTGCTATTATTATTTAAATAATGAAGGCTTAGTAAGAGAGCTCAGAAAGTCATTTAGTGCACGATTTTATTCCAGAAAATACAGAGAAACTGAGGCACCTACTGATGCAGAGCTAAAATTGCTTTATTATAAGTTTCATGATTTATTACAAACACGAAGATGAAAAAAATACATTAAATTTATTTTAAAAAAAGAAACCAAGTTAAATATGGGTGGGACCTTCTTATCTAATATTGAAGGAAATCTGGAAGCAGGAAGCATCTTACTGGTACATGACATGAATGGACACCCAAGGGAGAATGCACCTATGGGGAAACACGGACACTGCTCTATCCCTTCTCCTCCTGCCATAAACATTAAATAAAGCCCCTTCTCCAATTCCTGAAAAATGACAAAAGAAAAAACGAGTTGCCAGCAAAGCCTGAGCAGCAAAACCGTTGTCATGAACATTTTTATTTTCAACGTGAGCACAGACTTTTCTGGGATTAATTCAGCACTGGAAAAGCTCATTTACTGCTCAGATAATTTCAGCTCTTATGAACCCTGACATGTGAATAAATGCTCCCCTGAGAATTCTGGTTCAGCTTACCTACATAATGCTGTTTATTTGACCAAAGCTACTTTTTCCTCTTACAGCATGAACCATCTTCTCTGGTTACAGGGCTGGGGGCAGGGAGGGTAGAGGGACTTTTGCTAGAAGGTTATCTATTACTGTTACTAAAGCACTTTCTAAAAATACTGTATTTTTTAAATTTACTAGCTATTTATACTCTAGCTGTACATTGTGTTTGAATCTCAATTCAGAATATTTTTCAAGTGTGTCATTTACATTTCCTAGAAAGCATATCAACTATTTGCAAAGCTCTTCATGACTCCCCTAAATGTCTGTTTCTGGTATCATAATATACTTCAACTAGTTTGCATTTTTATATTATCAGCAAGACCTTTCTATGTATATTTGAAAAAGTCACAGTTTACAAAGTAACCTAATTTTATTAGCTGAAAATTCGTCTTTTGGTTTCATTTCTCCATTTTCCTTTGTATAATGCATCTAACCCAGAGAGAGGGCAGGCTGCTCACACTCACCACTGCAGCACGGAATGAGGATAATATGCTACTTCCTTGGATTTCCGTGCTAATTCCTGCTATCAGGCTTTAGCCCTGGCTTCTGAACTATGAACCCTGGTGAGTTGGACCTGCCTGCTGGGCTTGGCTAACTCAGAAACTCACAGCAGCATACAGAGAGAGTCACTCTGCAGAGCATCCAGCACTGACAGAAGCTGCAGAAAAATAAACTGAAGCCCAAATACAGCATCTTCCAATTTCTCGATTTCATTGGTGTCTGTTGGTAGATTTTCAATAGGCTTCCTATCATCCTTTTTTTTTTCTCCTTCCTCTCCTCATTCTGGGATCACAGCCAATCCCCAGCACAGCAGCTGACTTTCCCCAGAACTAACTAGAAATATTCCGATAGACTCTATTTATAGACTCAAAAACTTGGGACTGGAAGCAGCCAACCAAATTTTTCCACTCCTTGTTCCCCTCCATTATCTATCTGTCTATCTATCTATCCTGGGCTAACCTAAATTCTAGCTTCCTGTGTTTCTCAAGGGGGAACTATCCCACCCACAACAGGTACACCACAGGCACATACACCTTGTACACATCCCAAGGCACCTATGGAGAGAGCATGCAATTTGCTGAGCAGACTAAAGTAACAGAAAAACTCTACTTCTATGTCACTCTACAAAGTATTCAGGCTGATCTTCTGTCATTAGCGCTAGAAATCAAAGCTGAAGAAAAATCGAGATTTCTGCAAGAGATTCTACTGCCTGTATCTCAGACCTGTGCGAACTCATGAGATCAACTGGGACACACATGACTCCTTGGTTTACTATGAAAAAACAATAAATAAGAACTTTTTTTAGCAGGCTTAAACATTGCCTTTATTATTGTATTTTTAAAACACACATACACAGATCTATAGCTAATATTTGTAGAAGCCAAGTAAGATTAGTCTCCATTAGTCAAAGTACAGTAAAAATACACAGCAAAAGAAAAACTGCGTCCCAAGGTAGGAAAAATATTGCAGCTGACTTGCCCTTGGACATATGATTCTGCAAAATTATCTATTTACAATACTATCAGATCCTGATCAGCATTTCATACTGCGGATAATGTATTGAAAGTGTAAGTGTTGATATAGAAAGGCTAGTGTGCTCTGGAAGCAACACCTGGCAAGCCTGATTTTTACTTAACCTTACAAATGTTGCTAGGAAACCCTACTCAATATTTACTTCAAGTCTTTAAAGAAACAGACTCATTCATACTGAGCCACTGGTGGGAGCACTGGGGACTTGGCGGAGAAGTCCCACTCTAAATTTACTCTAGACATCTCACTTTCCTAATCCACAGACCTGATGCAATACAGAAATATAATTAAGAGTTGGGTATGTAGTTACCTTACGAGACCCGTAACAGCACTGGTATTTCAAACAGTGCAAGTAGTGCAAAGTTATTTTCCTTGGTTTTATGCAAAATTAAATTTAAAAAAAGCTACAATGTCAATGCAGGGTCTTCTACAAATGGCATATTATTTTTACATTTTTGTGAACAGTGGATAATTTAACAATTTTACCATCAGCTCTCATGTCTAGTACAGAGATATATGGTACCTTCGTCTGCCCATATAAAACATCACAAAAAGCCTAGATTGTACCAAAACCAACACATGAGAAATGTTTGTGTATTTACTGCCTTTCAAACTGATTCCATGAAATATACATATAAAAATCAGTCAAAGCTACTTCTTGTAATCCTAAGTGATAAGATGCTGAATATTCTTAATTTTTAGTCATGTCAGACAAAAGCACAAGCTTTCCTAGGACCTGGGGCACTATACTGAGCTTCATCCTCTCGTACCAATGCCTGCTATTTCCCTTGCTCCTATCATCCCCTCCTCTTTCCCACTAGATCATATTTCTTATTGCCTTGCATTC
>JAYDZK010000202.1:13740546-13751796 GCA_034509185.1 Euphonia xanthogaster | reverse complement strand
ACAGTGGGGGGTGCGGGGGGGGAGGTGGTGTTTTATGTGTTTTGAATCTTTCAGCACTGATTTCAGCAAAATAGAGAAAGAGAACCCTTCAGAAAACACACTGTTAAGCTCTGATAAACCACATTAATAAACCTCACTGCAAAACAAAACAAAAACAAACAAACAAAAAAAAAACTCCAAACAAGGTCACAAAGTCTCCCATTTAAAGAGACCATTTATTTGAAAATTTTGCCCTAAAAGCAAACCAGCCCCCAAGGTTTTTGTAAAATCCTGGGGTCCCTGAAGGGAAAGACCTGGATGCACAGAAATCCTGTCTCCAACTCCGAGGAGGGAGTGTCTCCTCCCACACAAGCCCTGCAGAGAAGGGGAGATGCTGCCGCTCCTCTTGCCGGCAGTGGTACCGGAGCAGGCTACAGTGGGAACTGCTGCCATGGATAAACAGGCACTTCCTGACCTGGGAGCCCTTCCCCTGCAGCCTAAGCCAAAAAAGCGTGCCTTCCTCCAAGGTCAGCCTGACTCCTCCAGCAGCAACCCCGAGGTTGCTCCAGCAGGAGAGGGCTGTCGGAGAGCCCACCAGACGGTGACCTTCTGCTGCGGGTGACACAAGTAGGGCAGCGAGCAGTCACATCATGCCATGGTCTATTTAGGGTGCATTCAGACGTGCCCAATAACACTGCGAGAACCTGGTCCACTGCACCCAATGGAAATACTGCTGCTCTTTTCTTCCTCTCCACAGATCTCTCACTCAGGAGACTGCAACCGAAGTAATTCATATGCTGAGCAGCAGGCACTGTGTAGCAACCAGCTGCATGTGAAAACTGATTAAAAGTACTAAACTTAGATGGATTTAATACCTGTTTTTCACACACTCTTTTTAGTTTCCTTGTTGGACCATTTTTATCGCTCTTAGACAGCCATATTTTATGACACATTTGCCAGAGAACAAGTTATGGTTCTATATTCATCCTTAACTGTGGTATTTTCTGACCTCTGAGATCTTAAATCTCAAATCACAGCACTCTATTGTTCTCCAAGAAGTTTTGGTCAAAACAAGTCCATTATTAACTCCATCTCCTACAGCTCTGTTCAAAGACTCAATACATACAATTGAAAAAGAGAAAACACCTTAAAAGTACATCCTGAGAATACCAGCGTTGGGATTATGGCTCAACAATACATTATCTTTCAGCAGAAAGGTGCACTTGGGATATTTCACAGGCTCCACTCCCTTTCCATCCCTTCAGTTTGTTCTCGGGTCCATATCACATCACACTGCTCACCAAGTTTCACTGTCCTGTTGGCTCTTTAGAGCTTCAGAGTGGACTGGATCGGGAACCCAATCTTGCTCTCACATACAACAAGCCCACTCAGAGGGCAAAGCCAGAATCAGAGCAGACAAGGCATGGCCCAACAGAGTTATTTTCACCACTGCAAATAATATATTGTTCAGCTACAAGTGACACCCAACAGCAGCCACTGCTCCAGCCTGGGATCAGCAAAGAACCGGTAAGTACCTGGTAATCTGATTCAGCTAGGCAGAGCACTCCACAGCAGGTTGTAGCTCCATTAATGTTAAGTGCTGGTTGAGTAAGGCCAGGTTATTGAACCACAACTTAACAATTTACTCCCTCTGCAGACAACACGAGTACTGCATGAGCACTGAATCTGCTGCAACAATCCCTGGGCTTGCCTGCCTTGCTGCAAAACACATCTCATAAAACAGGATGGGAACATTTCTTATACAGTTCATACTTTTCTGTCTTCCAGTCATGAAAATGGACTGAACCATACTGTTGGAAAATGCACAATCGAAATTTCTTCTGCTCGTTGTAAAATCTGTGCATTGAAGGTGACCTCACCTTCCTGTTTTTCAGAAAACCATCAAAACAAGATTATCGTAGTGAGATTCCATATAATCAAAAGTGATACAAAAACTAGGCAACTATTAGCTACTGTCAGAATTAAACATGGCAAACTGATTTCCAGCAGCCAAGTACTGCAAAGTTTAGTGGTATCAAGCAGCAATTGAAACGTTTTGGAAATACACTTTATTTACCCCTGCACAAAGGAACAACCAAGCCCTAGATCCTGGTACCCAGCTTGACAACAGAGCTCTTATTTCCCCAGATGAGGAAGACCCACCCAGCTCTGGAACACAATTTTCCATTAATGTGGACTTCCCTGTGCCACAGCGCAGGAGGCAATGGATATGTATAATTTAAAGGGAAAATAAGGCATTATTTGCATTCATATTTTAAGGGAAAATACTTTATACAGACTTTGAACTTCTCAACAAAGAGCAATACAAAAACCCAACACCCTCACCAAAATAACAACAAAGAAAGCTGTAGAAAGTAAAAAGCTGTTCAATGCATGCTGGTATGCCCAAGAGAACCTTACAGCCTCCTGGGCAGACATATTAATACAGACTTCTAATTTCTTTAGCAAGAAATAAAGAATATGCAGAGGTGTCAGCTATGTCAAGACTACACCCAAAGCTGCATTAAAAAAAAGACACAAAATTCTACAAGAACCTTCAAAAACAAGTATGCCTTCTCAAATTGAAATAAAGGAAAAATATAGATTTGAGGCTATGGTCCATGGTATTAGAGAATCATTTCTGAAAAAGGCTGGCACAGTAAATTTTTTGGGAAGATAAAGGAGAATACAGTCCTGCCAAGCATGGAGAATATTTTAACAGCACAGTCCTTTTCTCATAAAGTCCATCAGCAAACAGAGGTCAAGGCCATTCATAAATTCTAAAAATAATATTTACCAGACCTTTATCTTTCTGGCAGGTATAATTCTGATAAGTGATTATTCTAGATAATATTTAACATAAAAGTTTATTTACAAAAATACTTGCAATAGCCTGAAATCAGATTTTAACCAGAATCAATTCAAGCCAGTAAAGGCTACAGGTAAATCAGGATCATGTTGGTGGGTTGCTTTCTGGTTTTGGGTTGGGTGGAATGGCTTTTTTGGGTGGCTTTTTCAAGTAGGGTCTAAGAAATAAATACTGACACATGTGAATGGCTCAGGAACAGACAGGGATAAGTTATCCCTAAAATACTATCAATGTCTGATCAAAAATTTATTGAAACACTATTATAGCTAAACATATGCAATTAATATTAAAACACTAAACTTTCTGAATAACACATCAAACTCTGTGAATTCCTCCCACACTGGATTATGCCAGTGGAATTGCCAGGAAGAAATGACTGTAGGAGGGAGTATCAGCCCTCTGTTTCCACCACAAGCACTGAGAAAAGCAAGTACACGTGTGTACATACATGAGTTAATATGGAAATTAGAGAGAAAAGGCACATTTGCACAAGAAGATTTAGGAAAGAGCTAATGCAGCAGAAGGTCATCCTCCTCGATTTTTACAGTTGCTTTAAGCAACCATGACCTTTTCGTAGGCCATTTTGAAAATCACATAATTGGCATCATCATGGGGCTTAGGCTAGCACCCCCATTCAGACAAGCACTGATCACCTTATAGTGAAATCTTATCTGGATTCTTTGTGTAGGTTTTCATCAATGACATCACACAATTGCATATACCTTCTTTTTCAAGCCCACTCAGCTATTATTTAGTTTAGAAACCAGTATTTCTTAGAAATGCCATTTGTGGAAGGAGGAATCTATACACACAGCCAGACAAGTATGATTCACCCTTTATTAAAAATTACAAATGTAAAATCTTTCAAAAACAAAGACATGCTCTGCATGCATATTAGCAGAAGAAAAATATTTAAAAGGGAATAAGGCAATTTGGTTTTCCTTAAGAGGCTCTCATTCCCCAAACACCACAAGCTGCAATGTTATAAAAAAGTTACTATCAACTAACTTACAAAGAACCATAACTGTGCACATCTAATAAAAGTAACTGAAGCGGAAAAAGAGAAACGTTCTAGTTGGCAGTGGGTGATTGGCACAGTCAACAAGGTAGCAAGGCGTTTTAAATGCCTCAACTATGGTTATTAGACACTACCACTGATTCAAGAAAGGGAACACTAATATGATTTTTTTTAAACAGCAATATTCTCAAGATTCATTATAAATATGAAAAGTCAAAGTCATCTTCTTTTGGCCATCCACTCCTTTTCACCATGTAAGCTGCAAATCTGAAGCAGTTCAGAAAGGGTATGACATCAGGGGTCAGAAAATAATGCTGCTAAAACAAGACATATTCCATGCTGGTCATCTACTGGCTTTAGAGAGCCATGTAGCCTATTTTTTCCCTTCACCTTATTCTTTGCTTGCAGCCATTTATATCGCAAGCCGGAAAAAAAAAAAAAAAGACCAAGACTTAGAACACTGGAAACTTCAAAATATTGCAAACTTTGAAGGGTTAATCACAGGCTGTAAATGTGCAAAATGTGTGATGCCTGATATGATTGACACATCAGAAAAAAAACCTGACTGGAAATAGCAAGGATCTGGTTTAGATGTAGAGGACAGAGGTGTGATGCTGCTTTTCTGATGACACGAAGGAAGAGGTATTTTGCAGTCCCCATGCAACATGGATAAGGGACAGCTGAAACCAGCCTTGCTTGGGATGTTGGGTCTGGCACGGTGTTAAGCTATGTGTGTTTTATTACAACACCTCAGAGCACCAACTAATTTGAGCATGATTCCTCTGTTCTAGCTGCAAGACAGCACAGAAACAGAGAGAAAAATAAAGATCAGCCTGAGGTTCAATAGCAAGGCTGAGCTTTTACATGTGTGACATCTTATGAGATTTTACATGTGTGACATCTTATGTGGAGTCTTTACGACTTGTCTCACCAGCAGACAAATATCTCAGCAGGCACCTCTGCACTCAAATCTCCACTGCCAAAAAGATCTCTATATGAATTTACCTTGAAAATTTTAAGGGCTTTGCACAGGTCCCTGGCTGCACTGTTGGCATATAGCCATCACCAGCCAGATTAAGAGCAACATTGAGTTAAATAATGGGGTTGAGTTCTGAGATTTGAAATGATGACATATGTCCTAATCTGGAGTACAGATCAGGATGCCTGGAGTGTCGCAACCCCGCAGCAGATATCCATCACCTGAACAGAATTCCACACGTAACAGCTCTGAGCACTAAACATTTCAGAACTCCAATCCTGCAGAGTGGCAACTACACTCACCTGCAAATCCTACAGAGATACCGGCTTGGAGAAAAAAGACTTGGAAAGTGCACCCAGCCTGTGTCATCGTCGAATCTGATTGCATTTACTGATCTAGAGCTACATTGGACTAATGTCAGACCAGGAGACTCCTTTGAAAGCCTTATAAGAAACTGTCACTCCAAACAACTATTGATGACAACCTTGCTCCTTCCTGCATTATTTCCTTGTTTATTGTCCCTGCAATGGATGACAGCCTTGACTCAGTGCAAGCATTCAGTCACACAAGAGTTCTCACAGCCAGCAGGAGCTACCTGTCCAAGCAACAGTGCTCAACCACAAAGGCAGTAAAATAGTGGGTCTTTGTATTCAGGCATTCCATCAGTCTTCTGGTGAACTTTTCTCACTATATAAATAATGCAATTTATGAACATTTCATCAGGTAAAATAACTAAGGAACAGAGACTGCATCTTCCTAAATCCAGGAAAGTACATTTAAGCCAAGACTGGATGGTAACAAATATCCAGCTACATGCAAAGTTCAGCATGATGATAGGATACAGCCCTTTTAAGTTGAGTATATTAAAAAGTGCATTCTTTTTCAAGACCGTATCAGAAATGGCCAAAGAAAAAGCGAAGTATGGCCTACAAAATGACAGAGAGATTGTAGCAGTGCTGGACAGAACTGAAAGTAAAATGAAAACAGGTTTTCCTTTTTTTTCTCCTTATAGGTAGATAGGCTGATTTCCCTCCTGAAAAGTACCATTGTTTTAGATATTATGTTTTTCACTGAAACACTATTTTCAGAAATCTGTAGTATCATACAAATATGGAAAACACCACGCATCCTTCTAACCCCACGCCAAGAATAAGGCAGATGCTTCATTCACTGAGGGCAGCTGCATAGCTCGTGATGAGCAAGAAAAACCACTTGAGAAAGGTAAATGCCAATCTGTCACTGGCTATTTGAGCTTTGGCACAAGCCTTTGGTAAGCCTCCTGGGTACATGGGTATGCTGTGCAACCATTTGAACTCAGTCATGCTGTCAGAGGCGCTTCAGAACATGCACTATTGACTCTGTGACTAGATGGTCTAGGAAAGTAGGCATCCATCACGTGATACAAGGACACCTGCTTGAAGAAGGACGTGCTGCCACAGATCAGCCAAGAAAGCCAAATTCAGATGGCACTTGCTCATTTCTCCACCACCAAAAGTGAGGGGATCAGTTTATCCATTTCTCCCTTTCAAATGCATCAAGTTTTAACAGCTCTCCTCCTTCTGGAGGCATTTTTCTATATATATAAACCAAATGTTCCTACAGTTAAAATACAGAAATAATATGTTGCCACAGGCTTGTAAAGTTGTTTTTTAAACTTAACCAGTTAAAGTCCAGTGAAAACACAGAACCATGCTTCTTCAAAAAAACAGATTCCTGACACTACCATTTTCTTATCCTCATTTCAACATTTCATCTGAGGTACCACACATTCAAGCACTAGCTAAGAAAAAAAAAAACCATTATAGGACACAAGAGAGCAATTTTACTAAGCTCTCATTATAGGAAAAACAACATTTGTAGTAGTAAGAGCTCATAAACATACTAAAGCCATACCTTTAAACCTAATAACAACAGAATACAATATGTTCTTCTTAAATATTAAAGCCAGCACTTTGCTTTCATTAAAGGCAGAGTAAAATACAGCAAGATAGCCACAAATCTAATCATAATGGAAATTCAAACAAAGAATTATGCATCAGACTGAGAAATACCACCCTGGTCCTCATTTTAATTCATGCCTTGATTGTTTAGTGCAGGGGAAGAAAGAAAAAAAATAAGGAGATAAGAAAAAAAAAAAGGCAATTTGCCAGCTCACCTGGACACATTTTCTGGAATGTACTCTAGAACTGGATACCCATCACTTCTTCTGGATGCCAACTCCGAATGCGACTTCCAGGTCTCCACGAGCGTGCTGACAGCAGGGAAGGAGCTCAAGTGCTGAAATGTCTGCTCTCGAGCAACCGGCCGCGACAAGGATATCGTGCCCTGGGCACCGATCCTGTAGTGAAATGACTGTCCACCTGAATTTACACCCACAATGGCAGAGGATGGTATACTGTTCTCTTGGTAATAGCTGCCATCATCAGGCTCCTGCTTAATCCCCACACGTAGGCCTGGATTTGGAAAACCGCTACCTTCACAATTTCCATCAAATGAAGAAACAGGTGGTCCTAAAATCCCAGAAAGAGAGTAATAGTCTTTGTCATCCATAAAAGAAAAATACGAGCCATCTGTAAATGGGAAAGGATTTACTGTTTGATTCCCTTTAAAGGAGGCACCAGAACAAGGATGTTTGGCCGACTCTTGCTTCACTGGTACTGGAAAGGGGGAATCGGAGTTTATTTTGCTGCTGCTGTCGCCGATGCAGGCGCTGCCAAAGGACCCGTCTGGCTCAGGCTTTATGAACTGAACAAGGTTCATCTGGCTGTTGTTGGAGATGGCATTCTCCATTTCCTCCATCTTAGGAAACGTGAGTTCTTGAGCACCCTTGTCTTTTGTTTCTGGACTAGGAACGGTATCTTGGCTTCTGCTAGGCCCCACTGGCGTGCCGGAAGGCGGGAACCCTACAGAGTTGTTTACGGGGCTACAGATGGATGATCCCACAGTGCTAACCGCTGGACTAGAACGCGTGGACCTATTATTGGCATTGGAAGGGCTGGCAATGGAGCTCCTGGAGTTCAGGTTTGCAGGACTGGATACAGAAGATCGCATAGTGATATTGTTGGGGCTCGAGACGGGAGATTTCACGCTGCAGTGGCTGGGAGGACTGGAGATCGGCGACTTCATGCTACTGATAGGGCTGGAAAGCGGAGAGCCGACGTTGCTGACGTGCGCGGGGCTGTGCAACATGGAGCCCCGGCTCTCAATGTTGGGCGAGTGCGACAGAGGGGTGCCCTGCCCCATGGGGCTGTGCATGGCAAAGTTCCCAAAGCTAGCGGTAGTTGAGGACATGGAGTTAACTCCTGCAGGGCTACATACTGAAGAGGCCATGTTCTGAGGGCTGCAGCCTGAGGGGCTTTTCTCTTGACACATGATAGGGCTTTTGACAATCGTGTGCATGGCACCGCCGTTCACAGCGCTCCCAGAGTCCGACATCAAAGACCTCAAGGGCCTGCTGGCGCTGTGGAGGGGAGAGGAGCAATGGCCATTCTCCTTGTAGAGCTTCACCAGCTGCTCCACGTTCTGGTAGATCTTTCCTGGGCTCCCCTGGTTTTGCTGATCGTAGTGGTAATCGGCATCTCGTATCGAATCCATATACAAACCCATGGATTCAGCCACCGCTGCCGACAGCTCCTTGGACTCTGTTTCAGTTTTGATGTCAGAGCGCAGGAGACCCGGCTGGCTGTTGTCTTGCTGCAGGCAGGAGAGTAGCTCAGGTTTTTCTTTGCCATTTCCTTGAGCATTGCTGTTTGCGAAAGTGCCAGCGGCGCAGCTGACGTTTACAATCTCCATGTAGTTACTGTCATCAGTCTGCTCTCCAGCACCTATGGAAGAATACTCCACAGACTGAGAAACTTGACCCCACCGTCTCTCCATATCTAAGCCTTCTGGGTAGCTGTGGTATCCTTTTGTCTCCATAACTAGCAAAGACATATATAAAAAAAGTAAAATTAATGACAGGACAGTGTGACTTCCTAAGGAAATTTCCTAATTTCCTAAGGAAACAAGGCGTATCCGCTTTCTCTGTCTATCCTCCTCTCTCTCTCTGTCTGCCAGTCCCATTTCCCTGCTCCATCCATCATCTCTCAACCATTTGTCCAATTTCAATCAAACCGAGGGAAAGGTCTCATGGATATGACAGCCCTATGGGTTCAGGGAGAAAACAGCTCAGCAGTTAGGAAACACCCAAATTATTGCTCCCAGCCCTGCCCCAAAAGGAATGGCTTGGCAATGTCAGCAAACCCCCCACCCTCACTGGCCATAGCCCCATGGTCAGTGCCAGCTGTACCAGGGGCTGTCCCTCACCTAGAAAACGGAAAGGGGAGTAAGGAAGGAGGGGATCCGGAGAGGTCCTGAAAGGACATGCTGGTGGCAGGCAGGATGAAAACCCTTTGGAAATTGCCCATTACAGCTCTGCTCCTCCAAGGACCTTCCACTGCCATGTTACAGGGACAACAAAGCAAGGGAGAATGCTGTTTTAAGGGGATTTCTCTTTGTCACCCTCACCATTCAATGTAAGACAGGATGCTTTGGAAGGAACCAGTGGTTCTGAGGGGCTGGGAGCTGACTCACCCCTATACAACTACACAAACTTCTCATACAACCTCCCAAGGAGACATGAAGGTGTGGGGAGACAAGTAGGACGGCATATCAGCAGGAAACATTTCTGCCACAGAGGAAGGGGATCAGACTAGATGGGAATGCATGGCTATTAAACGGATCCATAACTCTGCCAATTCTGCAAACTTCCATGGCAGCCAGCAAGAGGAATATATAAAGAAAAGCATATATATTTAAACCTTGTTTTGAAATGGACCCTAAAAAAACCCCACCCATCCCACGTGCCACTTTCTCTAGGTAAGGAACAAAATGCATGATCCAGTCTCTAATAATCTGAAAACCACATATAAGTAACAACAATTTCTTATTTTTTAAGGGTTTGGCTCATAGTATCATTAGAACTGCAGAAACTCAAGTGCCAACAGCTATAATATCAATATTATGCAAATTTTTTTCCTTTCAGAATGTATTCATTTTCCAATATTTAATTTAGTGTTCAACCCCTTTACTTAACACTTCTTAACTAAGCTATTTTGTGCAAAATAATGAAAACAAAACACAGAAACGTAAACTGAATGACTTGAATACTTCTTTGCCCTTACTTAATTGGAACTATAGCCCAATGCTTACATTTCCCTCAAGCACAAATTTTATTAGAACCCAGAATTATGTGTCTCACGTCATCATGTATATTAAATCACATTCCTATAGCAAAAAAAAATTTCAGACAGAAGCACCTAATTCCACATAAAGTCACTCCCAGATAATCACCTACCCCTGATTTAAGTGCTGAGCAAGCCTAAATCCTAGAGAAATCAATTGCAGCTGTGAGTGACCCGCATTTCTGAAAACCAGGAAACTTAGTTAAGGCTTAAAATTAGGATGTAAGTTAATTTTAACTCTCAGAAACACCAGCAGAACCACTGCATGCCAGGAAATCTCTGTTACAGGCCTAACATTACACCAGAGCTTTGTAGCGACTTCTCCCACAGCAGTAAAATTCAAACTTCATATATAATCAATAGCCAAGCATACTCTGAAACTTCAGCGAATAAAAATCTGAGTCACACAAAGGAAAAGAAAGTAGAAAATGCCGTGATCCTGCACTTGCAAAGGCTGGTAAATATATCCGAGAGGATCAAAAAGAAGCAGAGATTATTTGTGGCCTAATACAAGTTCAGTTTAAAATGAGAGCTATAAATTAGGGAGAATGCAGCAGCAAATGGATTTTTTGGGACTGATGGTTTCTGTCACCACCAAGTGCCTCGGTGGATACCAGTATCAAATTAATAATCTCAAGGATTACTGGTAGCATTAGGGTTTATTTTTTTTTTCTTTTAGGCAGAACTTATTACAACTTGACTAGCACATCTATCCACGGAATCCACACTTCACCTACTGCACACACATGCCTTTTTACTGACTTTCAATAAACAAATCTGACTGGGGGCTACAACATCCACGGACACCCACAACTAAAGCTCAGCAGTGTTACATACTGGAACCAAGATCATCTCTATCTGACACTTTACAAAAGCAAGAGACGTCGTGTGAACAGCAGCTTATCCAGACGCCCTCTCCGAAAAACTACCAAGACACTGCTAGTTGTGTATTTCGCCCCAAACATATCAACAAACACAGCCCTCCGCAGCACAAATCTCCGATCAATTAGGCATGAAACTAGTCTCGCAGCAACAGCCAAATAAAAAATCAAATGGTCCCTGGTATCCCTGCAACCAAAAGGTCACCTAGATACGGGGAAATCTGAAGTAAGCCCAGTTTCACTAAGAAAAAAAAAAAACTAAAAAAAAAAAAAAAAAAAAAAAAAACAAACCTGGTGGCTCA
>JAYDZK010000202.1:13726840-13737153 GCA_034509185.1 Euphonia xanthogaster | reverse complement strand
GCCCCCCCCCCCCCCCCGCGCCGGGCCTGCGCCTTCCATCCCCCCGTCCCCGCCGCTGCCAGATGGGGGGAGCCGGTCCCCGCTGCCCCCCAGCGTGCCCTTGTGTCCCGGGATACGGGCAAGGAGCGGGAGCATCCCCGCCGCACTCTCGGGGCTGCGGTGGGGCAAACCCGCCCCGATTCCACACATTAACAGAAAAATCGGTGCTAAGAGCGATGCTGGTTTTAAAATAATATTTCACTTGTGGCTAAGGTCTTTTAGAACAGATTATGTTTGAGTTCAGGGCATTAAATGTCTCTTCATTTGAACATCTTAAGGAAAAAATTAGGCATTGGAGAAAGGAAAGTCTTGGCCCTATTTTAGTAGCCTTGATTCAAGTCTTTAAACGTGGGAAAGGGCTGCTCGCCGGGAATTTTACCTGTGCCGCAGTCTGTAGGATCGGGGCCTTGGAAAAGGCAATATTTTATCAGCTGTTGTTTGCATCCATCAAAGTTTGTGGGTAACTTGATAAATGTTAAACAGGGAAGCAGAAAGTGCTGGTGAGGCCAGACTCGGAGATAACAGCACATTCGATAGCTTAATTTCACAATTAGTTTACTGTATTATTGGAAGCAAATCATATTTCGCTGTGCCTACACTAGTGGTCTATTTTTAGCCATAATCTAGCTAAAAAGGAGGAACCTACTGAGATGTATTATAACATTGAATATGAACAATTCTGTTCTCTCTCTTTTTACTCATTCTGTGTCATACATCTGGTTTGGAATACAGCTCATTTATTAATTGAACAGAACTACCGTGAATGGGCCGGAGGCTGCAATTCCAAGGCAGAGGAAAGTTCCACACAACTCTGCAAGGAACCCGGCAAGTCACAGGCATGCAAAAAGCATCCAAGCGCACTGTCTGCTCTCCCCATAATTGGCATAGCCAGAACAACTATTTTTTATTAATTTTGAATTACAGTGTATTTGGCTCTTCGGTTGCAGTTTTTTTTGTTTTACTTTTCTTGATTTTTTTTTTTCAGGGCAAAGTTATAAATGAAAAAGGCATTTGAAATGCTTGGACATAGCCTCAGTCTTTGTGTTGCATCATCTTTTTTATTGTATTTTTAAGAGCAAAATGGAGATAGAAAATAAAATTGAGGGAATATACCAATGTACTGCCTTAGTACCAAATATTTGATCCCCTCCCTTCCCCCTGTGATACAGACAGAGATGGCTGCTGGAAGAATAAAGCATCTTTCACGGTATGTGCAAGATGCTCACAGTTTTTCCACAAATTCAGTAGAAACCTAATTTGTTTTCTGTTTGTGGTTCACAGGAGCACTTAGCTTTTTAGTGGTTGACACTATATCTATTTTTAGCAGCATTTTAACAGCTGTCACTAACAAATACGATCCCATCTTGAACAAGAAGGGGATTTTATCTGTTTTATTTTGAAAAATCAGACTACATAGTTGTCAGATTATAAAATGTAGTTTGGATCTTTATCTGCAAAGATAAAAGGCTATATTTTCTCATTATGCCAATTCTATGGGGGAAAGAAAAGGGGGATGTATAGTGGGCTTGATAAAGTAACAGGGCTTTGCAAGGTTTGGAAGTAATGTTATTCAAAGGCATACAAATGCATATATAGCACATTTTAGATTTGGTTAAAAGTGGTCCTGTTTTGCTGCCTTCTGCAGCTGTGTTGCGATGGGGGAAGCCGCAAAGAGTCGAGTCATAGTTTTCCAAGTAGGTCAAGAGGAGCAGCACGGACACCTCCAATGAGCGATTCTCTTCCCTCATATTAGATTTTCTATGAGGTTAACTCATGTCACACACATGACACTGAAAGCAGCAGACAGACAAGTGTTAGGGCACTCTTGCAGCAGATGTCATCTCTGTTCCTAAAGATAGGGGCAAATTTGCTATGGATAATGCATTACAAAACCAGATAACGCTGGAACTCGGCAAGTGTCAAATTGTACCTCCTCCAATGCTTGGAAAAGTGAGTGAATTGGTATTAGGGGCTGCAGGAGCAGTGATGCAGTGTAAAAGCAGCCTACTGTACTGTCTTACTTAGAGGTCATGTGCCCTATTTTGAGAACTGAACCAAAGCGGATGAAGTTTTGAGTCAGTTCCAACTAAGGCAGCTGGGCATTTCCCACTTCTTTCCAGCTCCAGCCCAGGAATGCAGGCAATCACATGGTCACACATATTATTCCTTTACCCGACATTACTCACCGTAGATTTAATTTTTGTGCCATTTGGCTCATGTGGGTTTGATTACTTGAGATTTGCAGCTGGTCAGAAGTAGTTGTATTTTGGGAAGACAGTGGAAAAACATTAGGGATGACAGGTGAGAGTTTACTTTCCCTGAGCAACAGACATGAGTCTTCCAAGAGAGGAGTCCACAGTCTTCTCTGACTTGCCAGTTAATTGTGTTAAAGCTAGTTTCCCAAGTCATGCTGAAAATCTTTAGAATTTTTACAAGACTGTAAGTAAGCATGTTTTCTTTATGGTATGTTTATGTTCTCCAAGATATCAGTATTTTATCTATTTAGTCCAATTTTGAACAATTTTGTTTTCTAGTTATAGAGAAACCCTTTAGCTGGGAAACAGAACATGTTCCCTTTTAACCTGTATTCTTTCTTTTCTACCTTTTTTTCTCTTTTTTTTAATGCTCTTTAATGGCCCTGTTGTAACTGTGGTTGAACCACATCTAAGTATAGTACAAGTGCATTTCTAATGCACATTGGCATTAGCAACCACTTGCTTGTGCAAAGGGCCAAGATGTGCATTTAAAAACATCTATTTCCAATACATTTCAAATCACAGTTTTTATTGACTATTAGCACCAATAGTTTCATCTACTTCAAAATGAAAACATCCCACAGAGAGTCGCTTGCTGTGGATAATAGGTCTTGTAGACAGTGGCAGGACAAACAGAGCATAAAGAATAACACGAGGGCAGTACTTTGTATTTTCTGGAGCCTTAATATTGCCACATATGTTTACATTGTTTATAGTCAGCTTCTCTCTTGCACTATTTCTTGTAAGAATATGTAATTTTTTAAAAAATTGTCATTGCCACAGAAAGCAGCCTTATCTCAATATTAATGAATTCCCAACCAATAAAAGGTAGTGGCAGCTAATTGTATCTTAATATTTATCTACTACCTACTGGCATTTCTACAGTATCAAATGGTAACTCACGCCGTAATCTGATAAAAATTTTGTAGTAACCATAATAGTACTGCACCTGTGCCAAAAACCCAGACACGGTGTTTAATAGCAGTAAAAAGAGCAAATAGCACCCTCCAGCACTTAATAAACATATCAAATGCAAATTGGAGGAAATTATTTAATCAGTCTATAGGCTAGTTAATTTTGATGATTATTCACAGTTCTAGTAGCAATAGAAAGTGTGGGATAAGTTAGTAGCAAAATTGTCATGACACCAAGGTCATAAGCAGAATTTGAAACTTGCTGCATAGAGGAAATTATCTTCCTGATTGAATGAAGGTGCAGCTTTAAAGCTCCTACAGCAAAAGGAGAATTCTTATGTAATTTTCCAGATTCTTCTATAATCCTGAAATTGCCTGCTCTCAGATATTATGCAATGTTAGATTGTTTGCTATTAACCTGCATGATCAAAT
This sequence comes from Euphonia xanthogaster, assembly GCA_034509185.1. NCBI lineage: Eukaryota > Metazoa > Chordata > Aves > Passeriformes > Fringillidae > Euphonia > Euphonia xanthogaster. The sequence goes on along the minus strand of JAYDZK010000202.1, from coordinate 13,733,513 downwards.
TCATATTGAGACTTGAAAAACCTTTGTTGTCTAAATTTTTTAAAATCTGTATTTCCTGGAGAAGAGAGATTTTGGCTGGACTCTCCCCAAAGCGTACAGCGAAGAAGAGAATGAGAAGAGCACTGCTGTGAAGCTAAGAGAATGAGGAAGAAACATGTGCAAGACAGAAAAGGGAAAAAAAAATCTATTGGTTTTGGTGGAAGATGCAGAGCTTTCCAAAATAGATGTATTTCGTTGATTTTGTTCATATATTGAACTCTTGCTTCCTTTGTAGGCTATGATTTAGCTCCAGGAGCTCATTCAATGTGTCCCCTGGGCCCACCCTGGGCAGTTGATCTTGCATAACATGGAGAGTTGGTCCTTGCCAGATGCACGTCGATTTACACAGGTTTGGTTAAAAAAGGAACCTTAAGTCAGTGTTCTGAGAACATGTCCTGGCTTTGGAGATCAAGGTCCCACCAGAATTTGTTTGCCCTAGACTAAATATCTGGTAATGAAAAGTCAAGCATTCCAGCATTTTCCCACTGAACTCATCAGCACTTGGCTCACAAGCCAGGAGAGACAGAAATTTTGGCACATTGGATTGGTTTATCCATAGTAACTCACAGGTGAGAGTAGTATTCTCATCAACCCTTTTGCCTGGCTGTGATTCATTCTCTTCTGGTTTAAACCAACCCAGCTTGGTTTCCACAAAGGCTGCTTTCTCTATCAGTGCTTGTGCAATCCTGGCACCTGCAGCATCCAAGTACCACACAGACCCATTTCTTCTGAGTTCTAGAAAGAAGAGCAGCATTATCAACATTTTATAGGCAGGGAGTGGAGGAACAAAGAGATTGCAGGGTTTATCTCAGGCCACTAAGAAGGTTACAAAGTACAAAGATTGTTACTTCCCAAATCACAGATCACCGCCTTCCATTGCAGGACCAGGGTTCCTTTTCAGCCAGGGCCTTCCCAGGAATGCTGAGCATGAGTGACATAGAGATAAAACACTTTTGGTTGTTGTCTGGGAAGGAAAAGGCGCCATGCTCTGTTTGAATGGATTCATTATTGGAATGAATTTTAGAAACCCCATATTGTTGGGGATTTTACCATGTGGATTAGCAGCAGCCACTGAAGATTGATGTTACCTTCCCTGCCTGCTTGAACCTGGTCAGAAGAGTCACATTCCATGAATGTGCAAGAATTTCTGGCATGAATTCTTGTACATGCATATTTTCATTTTGGCTTCTGTGCGTGTTGTTCATGCCCTCACCACTTTGAATTCTGCTGCTCATGAGTAATTCTGACCAAAAAAATTCATTCCTTCATGTATGTATATGTAAAGTAAGCACATAAGAGGCAAAATGAAAGTAATTTCTTTTTTTTTTTTTTTGTTATTTATTAATTTTGTATTTTATTCTCAGCCCTGGCTAGACACTCATGGAGTAGAAATTATGTTCCCTCTCAAGATTTTGTTTAAGAGTCAAAGTTGTTCCAGGGCAGGACTTACAGAGGGTTTAGAAAACAAGAATTTCTCTTGGCATGGTTCATTTATGTCCTCTATGCATGACTTAAAATTGAAAACATGAGCCTATCAGAAATCTTTTGTGTTCAACAGCTGCATGGAAGACGTGACTACTTCCAAATGTAAGAGCAGGTACTGATCCTTTTAATCTGGTTGCTTTAGTCCTTAGGCAGAAGACGCCTGTCACTGCGGTGCTAGTCCTGCAGGACTTTTCAAGTCCTAACCATTACTCTTTTCTGTAAGAAGAATGAAAAGAACAACTGAAAGGAAACACAGGATAGTTAAGGAGCTGGAGGTGCTGGGCTGTATTTGCATTATTTATACTGCTTTAATATAACCACAACAATAGTGATTGTTACATGATTTACACTATCAGGAGAGAAAGAATTAGACCTTCTTTTAGTGGGAATCATTACAAAAATGAATACATAAAGTAGGCAGTACATTCTGCCTGCACATTTTTATTTCAGACCTTGTACTGAAGGGTGTCTGAGCAAGTGCTTCCTTGTAAATCCGTTGCGGAGAGCAAATGAATCCCAGGGACTGTCGCTCCTTGTTGATCACCAGTGGGCGTAGATGCAGTCGATGTAAAGGTCTATGACTCACTGAGCTAGCTAAGGTGAAACCAGATGAGAGGAGATAATTGCACCATTATAAAAAGAATTATCATAGTTTGATTACAGAAAAAAAAATCTTCTAATGGTGCCGTAACTCTTGGGAACTAAAATATGAGATGGGACTGAAAGTGAGAAGTTCATGTCAAGGAACAGCAAAATGCCCTTTTTAATTGATCCATTTTAATCAGACATGCCAAAAAGATGGTTTCAAGGATTGAAGGTATAATTGGTCAAAACAGCCCAAGGTACTTCCCCATGCCAGTTCTGATTACAATAAAAAAGAAGACTAATCAAAGGGACAAATTTGGCAAGGGCAAGAAATTTATGAATCCAGAGATTACTGGAATACTTCGTGAAAGAGATGATGCAACCTCATGCCTTGTGCATGAAAATAGATACTGAGTTAAAAAATTACCCATCTAGTCTGATGATCTGTAAATTGAAGAGTGAAAGGGAAGGGTTGCAGGTAATCCAGACTGATATGAGAAATTCTAATACCTACATCGATATGAAAAATGCATTTCCTTTTGACAGACAGTGAAGATTTGGTGTCACAAAGTCCAGAAAGCATGTATATAAAATGCACAAAGCATTTGGGCAATTAAGAACAAAAAGGAAATGTGGTGTAAATTAATGGGCATCTTTATAGAGCACATGAAACCCTTGTCAGGACGGTTTTCATACCAGTAATGACATTATAAGCTGACTACGATTTAAGCTGCAAAAGCAGAATGAAGAAGACAACAAACATTTGAAGCACATTAACAAAAGCCTGTCATTTTCTCTTTCCATATGTGTCTGCGTGGAGGTTTTAGTAGTGGTGTATACTAAGGTGAGTAGCAATACTTGGGGAGGTACTTGGGGATTTGAAGCATCCCTTTGATAATTTTCTTCTAGCTCGGTCTGAGTCCGCAGCTTCAGGGGTGCAGATTGGCAGGAAGAAACTGGAAGCAGTTTTTCAGTATCACCTTAGGGGTTGTAATGGAGGGGGAACAGTCACAACTCTTATCCCAAAAGTTTATTTCCATTAAGGTGATTCAGAATGGCCAAAGACATATCAGTTCTCAGGTGGGAGGTAACTTTATATGGCTCACGTGATGTGAGAAAGGTGTTTCTTAAAACGCTCCTTCCCAGCCAACATTTGATTTGAGGCTCTCCAAGACTATGTCCCAGTGGCCTTGGTACGGAATAAGACATGATGCTCCACTGTTGTTATGAATCAGTAGAGAGAGCAGTTCGAAGAAACCTCAGCTGAAGGTGACAGATATCCATCAAATTCATCATTTGTCCATCAAATTCAGTCCATGCTCCTTTGCCTCTGTATCCCAGCTCCCTGCACCTCTGTAAGAGCTGAAAGGAAGAGGGAGACTCAGACTTGCATGTTACAAATCTTATCCTAGGCACATCTGTAGATGACAGCCTCTGCCTTCAAGTGTGTTCTGTGCTTGCTCCTTGTTCACTGCAGCATTAGCCATATAATGATGTTTCTTCAGGGCTTGGTAGAACATAATATTAAATATGATTCCAGATATTGATGTGCACCCTCACTATTTTTATTTGTTGGATTTAAAGTTAATAATATTCTGGCATCGCCCTGGTTCAGGCAAATTGATATCTTTTTTTTATGAGTTTTCCATAAGAAAAAAAACAGGAGATTTTTCCCACAGAGATAATGCTCACAGATGGACACGAGCACTGTTCAAAATGCTGTTCACCACAGGAAAGCATTGATAAGGCATTGATAGAGGCAATCAGCTGCATCACAGAAGTTTCTGTCAGGCAACAACACATTCTCACAGAGCAAGGAAGTCTGTGCATTGATCCCATTAGGGACTTTCTGCTTTCAGGGCAGTGCCACATCTGGAAACTAGAAGCTGCACCTCATTAGAATGATGAAAAAACAAAGGGGCATTTTGGGAGTCTGTTGGGGTTTTAGTTAGACTGTAAGCTATAAGGTAAATCCCAATGCTCTGGTTTTCAGGGTGCATTAGGAGGACAGGCAGTGACCAGACAAGTGAGTGGCCCAGAGGATTAGGAGACACCGCTTCTCTGGGTTTTTCCCTTAATATCAGTGTAAGTCCGTTTGCATTCACTGTGAGTACTCATTTCTGAGCAACCTATGCACAGTCATGTTGTGGATCCTCAACTTTGATTTGGAGATGATGTATTTCAGTGTCTCACTCTCACCCTCCATGGTGTGTCTGATAAGTTCTGTCTGCTGAAATGGTCCAGCCAAAAGCCATAGCCCTAGGAAGGGGGCTACAGTGGTTTTAGCCTTTCCCCAAGTTAGCATGGGTTAAGAGCTTCTCTGGCATGGCATGGAGAGGTTTCACTCAGATCTTAGGTTGCTGGTGGCTCTCGGTGATTTGTTGGAGGCTGGCAGGATTTCCTGAGAAGTGCAGGGGATTTCTGCTTAGGAGAATGTTTGGCTGGTGATGTGTTTGCAACTTCTTTGGGAATGTCCACTCACCTCATGTGAGTGTCTCAGGCCCAAGAGGCTGCAAATCTTACCTTAGCTCGGTGCTTGGCAGGTTTCCTTTGTGATTTTATGCCTTGTCTTTAATAATACAGTCAAGTGAAACAACCATGCACAAATATGTATATAAATATACATGTATACTTTATGCAAGTAAAACAAGTTAGAGTACATACATTACAGAAATGCATATCAGTTTATTTTACAGGCTGTGTTAACTCCTGAGGAACCGCACATTGGTCCCTCTCCTGGTTTCGGGAGGAAACTTGTCTCTACAATGCTCTTTTTCATGAACTTGCGTATGCAAAGTTTGCTGTCTGTGTTGTAAGGATATTCTGCTAGGACCAAGAAGAAGAAAAAGAAGTTGGAAAGACTGCTGTCATTTGCAATGTAGGCAGGGAAATGGTTTCAAGCCAACAATTAACACAGATGCAATAACTGAGGCTGGGTAATGCACATTGTTTCTAAAATAAAGCCCAGAGTTCCCCGGAAGAAACTAAAGAACTATACAGAAATCTCCTGGGTTTTCCCACAGATCTAAGTACTGAAGCTGAAATAGTTGATAAATAATGACTTGTTAAGGGCTTCAAATTGCAAGATAGGGAAAAATTCAAACCCTGAGATCCTATGGATGTACAGGGACAGAAGGACATAGGCTCTAATCTTTCCATCAGTTAAATGTCTGATCAGTAAGCAAAAAACTATACATACATAGCTAAGGAGAAAATGCAGCATGTGTAGGTGCTTACTTTACTGAAATCATTCTATAGGTATGTAGTGCCATGCAGACATGCAACAAAATATGTGGAGATAAGTGTGAGGACAGAAAATCCAACCCAGAGTATGTGTTTTAGATAAACGAATTTTTTTTGCTTTGGGTTCCATATTCTAACAAGCATGGTAGTTCTTTGACATGTCATAGCATAGATTAGTAATAGAAAAAAATAGTTATTTTGTAAATTATTAGAATTTTGCTTTTCTAATGCTGATTTTAGCCTTTTTTTTTGCACATCATTCTGTGTTTGATAAAAGTTTAGTATATCTGTATAAATACAATGATAAATGCTAAATTTTAATACTTCGAACAACACGTTTCGTCAAGGTTCCCTCTTTAGAAGAAGAATTTGTTTCTTTGAGAGGCAGTTTCAATAGCATGTGGTAGATTATGTTAATAAAACAAAGTGAGATCAATATCATGGAAGTAGGATTAAATATCTTTAAGAAGATGCTCGCATCATAGCCCTTTGTATGTGGCTTCATATTTTGACGTGGAGAGATAAAAGGAGAATCACAGAATATGATTCCCCTATTCACTTGTATTCAGGAAGGCAAAGATTGCTTGAAATATGTCTGATGAAGCTGGGTTTTTCATAAAATAAAGTAGAAGAGATTATTCAGTGTGCCCAAGAAAGCAGTCTTCCTGAAGGAGACAACCAAGAGGCTGCAGGTGAGGTAAACAGATTATATTTCTTGGAGATTAAAGTGAGGTTTCTGACATTTGAGAGACTCTATTAAAAAATGCACTGTGCTCACTATCATCTGTGCATTATTGATTGCTGAGCTCTTTACTTGTAAAAGGAATTCTTTCTGGTCAAGTGATGCAGTTTTAGGAAAGGAATGACCTCTGCAGGACGAGGGGGCGTACAATTATAAATCATACCAAATGCGATTGAAACTCTCCCACTGGCAAGAGAGAAAATCAAATTAAAGCAAATATTGTATTAAAGAACTTTCAGTGGATGCCTTGGAGAGCTCTGACTTTCATGTAAATGTTCATTTAGTCTGAAGTTTACTGCCTCCTCAGAATAATGGCGAAGAAAAGAAAAGCATATTTAATTGGAAAGGAAGGGAATGCCAAGGAAACAGATGAATTGCAACTCCCTTTCTAGATTTTTTCCTGCAGATCTAGTGGCTATGATAGCTCAGTGTCTTAAATTGTATAAAGGAAAACAGTAATTGAACTTCAATCCATATAATTCAGGAAATCCTGCTTTTCTTCCTTATTTTATTTTATTTTATTTTATTTTATTTTATTTTATTTTATTTTATTTTATTTTATTTTATTTTATTTTATTT
>JAYDZK010000202.1:13709728-13724988 GCA_034509185.1 Euphonia xanthogaster | reverse complement strand
TATTCATCACAGAAGATATTGATATTCAATACCATTATCATGAAGAATCTGGCTATACTTTAGCAATTTCCATTAAAATGAATCTCTGTCATGGGTGCCATAGAAAAATCTCTGATACTGGATATTTATGTATCTTACTATCCCTTTTCTACACCTATATATACATGAACTTATTTACACCTTTATGCTAAATAAATAGTTTTAAGATTGGGACTAAGATATCTTGGATATCTGCAAGTCTCCAATAGGAGCATTTGCACTCGCCATATTGCTGGAACAGATTCTATATCTTCAGAAATTGTTAAAAAAAATTTAAAAAAGGGAAATCTAAATAATTAATTAAATAAAAGCCAGATCTTGTGAAAAAGACCTCATCAGCTACTTAACAGCTCTAGCAGATGCAAAGGCATTGGGCAGTTGCCTATAGCAATTTCATACACGTAGAAGTTTGGGAAAATGGAAATGAGACAAAAATGCTAACTTATCGACTTATCAAGACGGGGGGGCAGGAGGGTGACTGTGACTCCGAGTATCACTTCTCTTCCCAGACATCTCAAAATCACGGGTATGTAAAAGATGCAGTTTCGTGCCCATGTGCCTTCCTCTAAATATTGGTGATGCATCCAGGTGTCTGACACCAGCCCCAATAAACGCCCACCGAACTGTCAGCATCGGGGCACACGTGCATGCCTCTTCCATGACTCGGGGTTTGTTTTTTAGTCATACCTAACTGAGCAGCCACATGAGAGCCGTGGCCCGTGAGTCACTGTCAGACATCAGATATCACATGTGGGAGAATCGCAAAGTATGACAGATACTGTTACCATTATGTAAACTTCCTGTCATCATCGCTCTTGGATGTTCATATTCATAAGTTACCCTCTGCGTGCCTCGAGTTGGAGCTTTGCTTTCTATGTAGGCACAGGCAAACCCAGTTGTTGCTGACTGTGGGATGGAGCCTCTTTTGTTCTCTTGTTTAGACTCTCGGTTCAGTGTCTTTACTGAGGCAGCAACACTTTCTATGTGAACATTCAGTTTCTGGTGCTAGGATTGTCAAAAGTCTCAATTATTAATTTGCACCTGCTGACAGGGAGACTACATATGCAGACCACATATTCAAACTTAGAATCAATTTGACAAATATATAGTTAGAGGAGCTGTCCTAAGTTTCCTGGTATTTTTGTGACTTTATCATATCGTGTAATTCCACCCTCCCTGCCCCCACCTGAATGAACAGATCTTTAATGCCCCTTGGCACTATTATTTTCTCACATTAATAAGGAGAGCATCTGTGTGTCTTGACTCACATGTAACACGTACAGCCTGGTAAACAACAACAACAGCAACAAAAAAGTGAGAAACGTGTTTTTATCTGAAAAGCTGTGTTTTATAAGCAGCATAGACTCAGAACCTGAAATGATATATTGAGGCAGCTGATGGTTGAACTGTGCCATGTGCTGAAGGCACCCAAGATGGGAATAAAGATATCCCCATGGTCCTGGATGCCCATTCACACTTAGCTGGTATATACCCAGCCTCTGGACAGCCATGTATTACACACCAACTTCAACATTCAGAGGAGGTAAATTGGAGCAAGTTTTATAACCTGGCAGCTGATGGTTTTGCTGTGTTTTAAAAGGTTTTGTGTTCCTCAAAATTAAAGCGAAAGGTGTTATCCGATGCCTGGAAATGGCACAGGGAATGGCAAAAGCACCTTTGTTCCCTCAGACTGTCTGAACAATGTGTTAATCCTTACCTTGAGAGATCACCTCTAGAAAACAGAGGAGAGTTCCAATCTTTCTGACAGAGTGAGCCAGTTTTTCTACTGTTGCAGCCAAAAGAAGGTGCCAAGTGACGGCAAAGAAGGTGTAGTTTTGTAATGAATACGTCTGAGCAAACCTTGGCTTTGTGCATCTCCCCAGAACCTGGGAGATGGAAAAAGGGCAGAGTTGTTTAAGAAAAGGTGCCGGAAAAATGGACATGGAAATGAAGCATTATTTTTATTATTGAGCATCTGCTAAAGAATGGTGTCCTCACTCAGCTCTACCTGAACTGATGGTGCAGAAGGTGACAGTGTGGTCACAGCTCTGTGTCAGCAGCTGTTTTGATGCAGGCAAGGCACAGTTGCCTTGGAAAGCCAAACAGAGCTAGGGAAGCTGAGGTCTGCAAGGCTGAGGAGGGTGAGGTATCTGGGGGGGTGGGTAGGCATCACCTTTGCCGTTCTTCCACACCCAGGAACTCAACAGTCAGCTCACACTCCTCTCATGAAAAATGGAAACATATAGTCCTGAAGTGCTCTCAGTTTTATTCAGAAGTTCATTTCCCTAGGGAGGTTGTTGGAGGAGAATGGTCTTTTTTTTACATCTAAATGTTTTGCAACAGAAAAAAAAAATCTTTTTGAAATGTTTCAGTCCCATTTAAATATAAGTGTTAAAAAGTCTGCTGTTAATTATCTATCCAGGATGATGGCATCTGTTATTTCTTTTTAAATGCTTCATTTACTTTAACTTTATAATGAAGTGCAGTAAATCAATTTGCAGTGGTTGTTAACTTCTTGAATTATTTTCATTTTTTTTTATTATAGAGGGTGTTTTTAGACTTTTGCCACACATTGTCCTCTTGAGGGGCTGAAAAGAAAGCTAACATACTTTTGAGGGAGGTTTAATTCTGATCTGTTATGAAACATCTCCTGATGGTTCATTAAAAAATAAGAACTTTAGAAGTTTTGAAGGAAATAAACGATGTCATTTCTCTCAACATTTTTTTTTTTTGAATTGCCAACATTTCATACAGATTTGCACTCTCAAATCTTTCTGCTGGAAGCTATTTACATCAGAAAGGAAGAATTGTGAAGCTGGGGGCTGAAAAACAGAATTTACACTTTTTTTCCACAGCATTTCACATATATTTAATGTTCCTCTTTTTTTTTCCTCAGGTCTTTGTAACACACTGTGTTCCAGATCTCAAGCTGGATAGATTAAGTGGCATGTACTCTATTTGACATGTCAAATTTCAGTTACTGCTGCCTTCAATACATGGGAGCAAATGTCACTTGTATTTTTCGAACATATGCAACAAATTTCAACCTAGAAGTCAGCCCATGAGAGTCTGGGTTTTTTTCCCCCTCACTCTCTTTTTTTCTTCCTTTTATAATGCCAAAGGGCTTTAGAACCAACCTAAAAGTAGCTGACATCAGCTCTGCTGTTCCTCACCCAGAACAGCATAAGGGGGGGACTCTAGTCAAAATGAGAATTTTCCCTCTAGGATGATTCTCCTAGGATCTGTGGCCCTGGAGAGCTAGGAATCCTGGAAGACTCAGTATTTTCTCAGTTTTGTTTAAGGCAGACAGACAAAAATAGAGAATATTGCCTTTTGTCCTAAGAGTGTGCAATTTCGACTCTTAATTAGGTCTCAGCTCTGCAAACCAAGAGCTGGTGGAAGCAGCAGGACCCTGACCTGCTGCCCTTCCTGCAAGTGCCCTGCTCCCACTGATGTGGGGCTGTGCAGCGAGCAGTGGAGCTGGGGAGGGGGGTTAATCTGCAATGACTCCCTCCCGGAGACCATCCAAGGCTGTGCCAAAGCTCGTACTGGTGCCAGTTTAGGATGGATGAGCCCTGAGTAAGTATATGCCTTGGACACTCCTCTTGACCTCTTTTCTTGTTCTCTTCTTGCAAGAGCTCATGCTGTATTTTCATTTAACAGGAGTGCTCTAAAAAACATGCTGGAGATGTGATTCCTACTGCAAAATCTCGCATTCCATTTAAATTGCTGCCGAAATTTATTTCCTTCTCAAAGCCTGTTGTTATATGCAATCTACAATTAGTCAAGGAAATGGGTTATCCTTTCTAATTCCAAATCTGTTTCAACACCTTTCTCATGAGTTTGGAAAAGGATATTACATAAAATATCAGTCTACTATTAAAGGCAATAGTGCAGCAATACTTGTAACCATGATGTACTGTGAACATTGCAGTACACCATATGATGGTCTCTTAGAAGTTCAAAACATACAAAAGTGAAAATTATTCTATACAGAAAGTGAACAAACCCCGAAAAATATTTAAGTGATTTTTTTTCTTGTGAAAATATTTAAATTGACAGTAAACAATTAGTTGAAATATGAAACCCAGCTGACATCTCTTGCAAAACATGGCATTTTTGCAGTACTGTGTAAATTTGCCAAAATAAAGAGAGAAAATCAGTCCACACCAAAGACAATTTTGTATAAGTCAAGACCATACTAATGTGAAGTTTCAAAAATTCTTTGGAGGCTGCTGATTCACTATGAAAAAGTCTTCTCTCTGGAAAGACTTAATAGACATAGAGATACTTGTGAATGTCTTCTCTCCTCCAAAAATAAACAGAACTTATATTTATTTCAACTGGATGACCACTTTCTCTGAAATTTCCTCCAGGGCTGTGGAGCCCTATAGATGTTCTCCCAGTTTTGCTGCTTAGCTTCCAGATCTGTTGGAGGACAGAGACTTCATCTTTTCCCTTCATTACCAGTTTCCTCCTCCCCATACTCCCGTTACCCAAAAACTGCAAAGCTGTGGAGGTGATTTATTTAAATATTAGATCTAATCCTACCCAAGTGGAATTAACTGATGTGAATGCCCCTGATAAGCAGCCTGGTGTCTGTGTGAGGACAGGAAAATCTCTGATAATTAAAAAAAAACCCCAAAAAAAAACAACAAACCCACTTTATTTCCAAAACTCTGTCTCTTTTAGCTGAAAGTAATAGAATTTGTCTTTATATTTTAACATTTTGAACTATTCTTTAAGTCTTTCTCTTTTTAATCCTCTAGCCCTCTTCCACCCCTACCTAGACCAAAAAAAGGAATACCCTCCCTCCAAAAGAAATGGAAAATAAAGCACTTTCTTTAGCAGATATGAAAATTGTACTGCACATAATTTGAACCACAGTTTTCATCTGAGGACTTCTTGCCTCCTCAGACCCCTTGTGAGCTGCCTGCCTGTGCTCCTGCTACCCTTGGCTTTCTGCCCAAAGCTGAAGTACATGTTTAGTATCTTTTTAATATTTCATGTGTCTCCCATCTGGTGGCCCATCTTCTGGTGTCACAGGAGATGGACTTAATGATCTGAAGTCAGGTGGCCATTTCTCACTACATAAGGTTATTATAAGGCAGACTGATGATATACTATGATATATAATAATACCTACCCAGCTCTTTTGTTGTTGTTTTTTTTTTTTTTTTCCAGGATCCTGTTAGATCACTCCACTAAACGTTGCAACCCACGTCTGGATTATTTCTCTTAAAGATCATTATTCTATATTTATCTATACTAAAGTATATTTTCAGCCCATGTCTTTCATCAGTGAGAGGATCTGTGTCCCTTTAGACCCATTTCATTCTGCCCTGCCATTTGCCATAGCTGATTGGCATTGCCATGTTGCTACTTATCCTTTTGGGGATCATTGTGCTACTGCAAGGGTTTTGCTGATGAACTGTGGCATAAATTTTCTTGACCGTTAATTAATACCAAGAATTACATTTTACGGGTGGTTCAGGATGAAACAGGATTTCATCTTCCTACAAGACACATCAAGGATATATGGATTTTACAAATTAGAGACAGGCATGCATGTACTCTGCATAAAAAATATATTCCCAGGAACCAATTTCCTGGTGGCAAATTATTGGCTGAATATATCAGTACAGATGGCTGTCTAAAATGCAATAATGCTAGGCATGTGTCACCATGATGTGGGAACTCATTCAGAAATGGAATACTGCAGCATTGGAATAAATAGATATGTAGCTGAAATTACAGATTGTGGAATACAGAATGGGTGCAGGCTGCTGCTGCTTGGTGCCGAGGCTCTAAGTTCCCTTCCTAGGAAGCAGAGATCTCCATAGGCATTTTGTCATCTACTTGGTGTAATTTCAGCTCTTAAATGTCTATTACAGAATGGAGAAGAAGTTTTATTAAAAAAAAAAAAAAACAGGTCAGAATTTGGCATAGCCACCAGCTGTTGCTTGAGGTCCATCAGCATCACTACAAGAAATAAGGAACCAAGCCAGATGGCTTGGTCTGCCTGAGGTCAGGAGCTAACCTAAGTGTTGTGGATATCCCAGATTTTGAAGAAATTTCTTTCAGTAATTAGATTGAGACTTTTTGATTTATGAGTGTAATCCTTGCAAAGGCTAGAGAGAAGTGAAAACAAAAAACCACTGAAGCTCTTTAAATGGAAGAGGAAAAGCAATGTTTTTCTCAATCTCCATATGTTTATATTTTGAATATGGGTTGTAGTTTTATGTTAATAGAGAAAAAAATTCAGTTTTCACTTTTTATTTTTGCTTCTTAACACAGCATTTTAGCTGTTTATAAATGCTGTGAACCACATAGCATAGCAATAGCTCATGGTTCTGAAGCAACTGTTTGAAATCTTGAAAGGCCTACTTCAAGGACCACATGACAAATTTTGAATTTACAAGAAGCCCTCTTGGATTTTCAGTAAAAAAGAATAATAGGGCACTTCCAGCTTTTGGACTTGACTGCAATTCATGCTATTCAGTGACACCACACAATTGTTAGTGATTTGCTGTAAGAAATGTAATGATTTTTCTTTAATTCTTCTCTATTGAATTTTTGTACTCTTCCTGTGCTACAAGATAATTAAAAAGGGGAAGAGAGATGAGACCTTGACAGTTGTGGCATTATGGTACATGCATAAAATTTCTTAACTTTTCACCCTTTCAAGATATGTAAAAATCTTCTTGTCTTTACCATATCTCCTAAAAACACATGCCATGCACATTGCCACAATGATGGTGTACATGGCAAAGCACTTAGCTTGTCTATGACATAGGTACTAAGCCTAAAACCCCTGAAGATTATGGGTTTGCTTTGATTTAGTGTGAGTAGTGATCAAAGAGCAAATCAATGGTGTTTCTTTGTATGGATGCATAAACCACTAATATCCTTATGCCAAGGTGTCTTCCTCAAGACTGTTTAAATGCAAAAGCTCCCTAAAGATCAGATTATTCTCTCTGTAGCAGACTAATTAGAAATCTTATTTGTAGGCCTGTCAATAGACTATGAAAATACAGATATTTGGCATTAAATTCAACTTTCAGTGACAGATTCACACAATTCGTGGGCATCCAAAGTGTTGCACTGAGAGTAGAATTTTGCTATCCAGCTTTGCCTAGAATAAAACTTGCTCTTTGGATTAATATAATTTTTGAAAGATCACAAAAGGTTTCAGTACACCAAAGATGTTTTAAATTTTATTTTAACGTTTAACCAAGATAAGAGTCCTATCAGAAGCTGAAATTTCTCTCTTACCCCCACTCCCTAAGACCTGCAAGGGTTTCTTCTTGGAATGTAAAATGATATGAAAACTTGAGAATTCATTATATATTTGGAGAATAGCAATTATAATTGCTTTTCTCACTCTCTCTTCTTGTATGGGCTTACTTGTATGTGTGCCTGCTAAATATGGTACATGCATTTCACTCAGATTAGAAAGCAAGCTGACCTTTATAACCATGTGTACTTATGCTCTGCCTAAGGATAAATACATTTTAGTGGAAGACTCTTCTATTCAGTTAGGTAAAGAGGCTTCATGCTGTAAGAAACATGCAATTTTATTTTCACGTGGAATATTTTTTATGAGAAGGGAAGGGAGATTAATCAGTTCAAGAAATCTACAGTTACTCGTTCACCTTAAATATAGAAGTTATCCAGTACGACAGCTTTTTTCCTTAATTTTTGAAGTTAAAAGTAGTTGTAAGCGTTGAACAATAGCAGAAGAAATGTCACTCTCATTTCCTATGTAATCAAAAAGATGTTTTTTCTATGTTTTATTTTCTAATTCAGTTTTTAACTGTAAGAGTGGGGTTTTCACTGAGTTGACAGAGGCATTGATAAAGTAGAAATGGGTCAAAAAATATTTACTACTGCTACTAAATCACCACTATTACTATTTATCTAAATACATTCCTGATTTATAAGAGCTGCTCCCAGAACAATTTCTTAGTTGATCTCATAGCTGGATTAAATCTTACTAGATGATTGATTACGTGTTAACTGAGAGGTGATTAAATCTTTTTTATGAGGCACGGACACGTTAAAGGTTATTTTCTCACTTTTTGAGAGACGTTTTCTCAAATGTCTCTCAAAAACTGTAGGACTTTAAAGAGAGCTTTGAAAGAGCTTACACTTTAAATGGTGGCTGAACTGAGAAACTGCTAAATATAAACAAATGGAGAAAAGCAGGAATGTGTGGTGGCGCATGCGTTTTCCTCCCCAGCACGTGCTCGTGCCCACACACAGGCACAAACTGCCGGGTGCATCCTCACCTGAGATAAACTTCCACAGTTTGCAAAGCCACTCACAGTGCGTTGATTCATCTGTGATGGTATTTGAAAAAGCTTAATGATACCCTTGCTATACAACAGCATGAACGAGGAAGGAATTTAAAGTTGCTGCATTTGCTCTGAAGCAGACTTCCTTTGCTTCTTTAATTTTAGAATCAGAAGTTTATCACTTGGGTGTAGCCCCATATTCCCATTAGAAGTGACCATATCAAATTAGGAAGTGTGTGTTTCCATTTAAAGGCAAATTTGTAGGAAGAAGGATAAATGCCTGCCTGCATTATTTAAAGCTTGGCTGAGATGTTTGTAGATTTATTAGGGAAAAAGTACAAACGATGCGTCCCTCCTCATTCTAAAGGGCTCCACGCTTTCCTCTTGGCTTTTGCAGGCACTTTGCCCCACTACAGGGTAGGGCTCTGAGGTCTCTAGAGCAGAATGAAGGCTAATTCAATTGTTGCATGTTGAGACACTGTGGACTCCAGTCAAAAACCCTTCAGAAACATTTACTACATTGTTGATTTATTTTCCTTGTGGGCACAATTCTCTAACTGAGGAAGCTCACAGCTGTCCTGAGTGACTGGTGACAGTATTTATACTGCTTGTGGGGCATTCTTCTCTATTCTACCCCACTGTTCCAGTGTCTCAGGATCCATCACACCCATCCTTAATTTTAACAAATTATTGCAGTCATTTGGGTTGGTGGGTTTTCTAAAATTGTTTTGCTGTCACATTTTGGGGAAAAGAGAGAAATCCTTAGACTCTATATTATTGGTGCCTCCTGAAGTCTTGACCTAGGAAGCAAAAGATCTGAACAACTTAAGACGAAAAGAATTTTCTTGTCTCAAAACATGTAATCTAAAAAAGCTAATAATCACAAAAGATAAACCTTTTTGTGCTCATTTGATAGCAATTACATGTTTTATACCATAACCTACCCACAAGAATCTTATTTTCATAGGTGAAGACAGTGTGAACCTCTCATGTCTCTCAGTAATTTTACAGTGATTTCCTCTGTAGGAATCTTAATGTCACACACCAGTGACTAGTCCAATCGCTTGTCTCCACTGATATTCATAGGTATTCCATCAGAAGGTAAAATTACTCTACAGTGCCTTTTTTTGACAAAACTTTGCAAAGCTTTCATCCTCAGGGAATCTTTTCCTGACTTTATTTTATGCTTTAAAGTTCAGGGATTGACACTTGTCATTTCAATGTAGCAGATAGAAATGAAAAACTTTTAATCCATACCGCAGTACAACCTTTCCCTGAAAATGCTTTTTATGCCAGTAGTGAGCTTTGCTTGGTTATCCAATGCAGGAAAACGTTTTTCAGATTTATGTATTTCTCACCTTTTCAAAAGCAGTGGGACAGATCAGAGTGGATGGTGCCCAGTTTAGGCTCTGATTTGGCTGCCTGATCTCAGTATTCCTAGCATCATGCTTTAGAGATGGTCTCCCATCTGCAGAAGCCCAGAGGCTGGGTGTGCACACAATGAGAATCTGTCCCTCTGAAATCCAACAGGAGCTGCTCCCAGCTTGGCTCATGAGCAGATCACCCATATAACTCTGGAGAAGATGAGGTTTCCACAAAAGTTTTGGGGGGAACTGCATTAACTAGCACAAGTCGGAAATCAGTGGTTGTGATTTCTCTGACTGACTGTGGCTGGGATGCAAGTCTGATTTAATGGAGAAGAAAAGAAGAAAATGGTTGAACAGACCTGACATGAATTTCCAAATCAGCTCTTAGCCAATGGCGTATTGTTGTGGCATCATAACAACAGTCACATGTTTTTCAGAATGAGAAAAAAAAAGAGCATTTCTTCAGGAAGACAGAAATTACTGGTGTGAAACAGAAACGTGGATGACGTAAAATCCCAGAAACTGAGGTGTATTTGACAGCACAAGACTTGTTGAGGCCCAATCTGATTCAGAAACCGTAATTTGCTAATTCATACACCACAGGAAAATGGATCTGTCATACATGCTAGCGTGCCAGCAGCGTTTTGGCCTGTGATTCCCTTGCCAGCGGGAGCTGCGGTGTGAGGTGTGGGATCTTCCCAGCACTGGAATGTACTCCTGGCCCTGGTCCATGTCGGGATCGACCTGCACTGCCATGTCTGCCAGCGTGCCAAGGTGCGAACCCAGCCTGAAATAAACTGAATGGGAAAACTGGGCAAAACTCCATGGTGGAAAGAGCAGGGAAATGGATTCTTGGTTTAGAATACAGTAGAATAAAATATTTCAGTTTGTAGAGGTTTACAATGACCATCAAGCCCAACTGCCTGATTACTTCAGGGTTGTCTGTGTTACATTGAAGGTATTTCTTGAGTGAAGTTTGGGCTAGGATTTTATTTTGGATGGTCTAAGCTCTCTGATGTGGGAAGCAGGTAAGACAGTTGGCAAAGGCCGTGCGTGTGAAGTTCACCCTCCAGGCTTCACTGCGGCTTTTATCAGAGTGCTATATGCACGTCTAGCTTGAGCTACTGGATTGTATACAGAGACAAGACAGGTGTGTGACATTTATTTTTAGATAGCTTCTGAGAAAAGAGGAGGAAAGCTGCATGCAGTAAAATTTTACTCTGGCAGCACAACATAAAAATAATTTGCTTTCTGTCTGCAAACAAATTTAAATCCTTATTTTGCCGTATTAAAAACAATGTAAAATGAACAGTTAGCATAAATAAGTCTCACTGCTCAGTGGACTCTCAGCTACATGTGATAAAGAATGTAGATGCCCATATGTTTAGATGCTGCAAATTGAATATTTAGCCAACTGGTCCCTGGAATGGAAGCAAAAATATAAAGTTAAGTGCTTGGAGCCTTTGAACAGCACACAGGCACATTGAAAGGGCTTGTTGAAGAAAACCAAATTCCCCACAGCTAAGTGGAGAACTGCCAACTTGAAAACAGTAAGCAAAGGGGCATGGTCCTAATTTTGACCATCTCACGACACCTGGCACCCATGGAGGTGGCTGTTTGCTTGGGGTCTGAATCCAGGCTGGTTGCACTGGGAGCAGGGATGATGCGGGCACCAGGCAGAGCTGCCAGAGGTGCAGGGAGAGGAGAGAGTGCTGTTCTTGCTGTGTGGGGAGTGACTCACAAGTTCACGTTGCAGCACAAGTGAACACAGAAATCTCCCATGGGAAAAATGCGCTTTGTGCCTCTGAGAGCTGCGGGAGGCAGCAGGAGAAGAAAACTGGGTGCTTTGGATGTGTGAGCAATGATGTGGGACAGCCTTCCCAGGGATCCTGCACCTCCAGACTCTCAGTACATCCCTCTGCTGCAGTTCTACTGCCTTTGGGGCTTTCTCAGCTTCTCACTGCCTTGATCTATCCTCAGCTTCTCACTGCTTTGGGTGCTATGGTGGATATCACAGAAGGATGGACCCATAGTGGCA
Source organism: Euphonia xanthogaster (assembly GCA_034509185.1). Lineage (NCBI taxonomy): Eukaryota > Metazoa > Chordata > Aves > Passeriformes > Fringillidae > Euphonia > Euphonia xanthogaster. The sequence continues at coordinate 13,713,247 of JAYDZK010000202.1, read as the reverse complement.
ATTTCTTAATTGCCTTTCTTCTGTGGTCACAGCTTGCTGAAATACTCCTCCAGATTATGGGAGCTGTGGTAGTCAGATTTGGAAAGGAAGTCTGTGTGGTTTTGCAGAAATTTGCAGCTAATAAAATGATAATAGAGAAATTAAGAGAGAAAGATGACTACAGATCTGACTATTTGATGATTAATCTGGTCAATATGGGGAGACATGATCTGTGGATTAAAGTCAGTGGTAATCTCTGGTTATGAAAACTGAAAAACAAAGCTAAATTATCTGTATTTTCAGAATGAGAAAGAGGAGACACTGATGGTGGCATTCAAGAGTCACAAAATATCCCTATGATATAAAAGTATATTAATAAAATGCTGGTTGTACTGCAATTGCCAGGTTCAGGTCATGGACTTGTGGGTCTGGGAGAGGGGAGTATAGAGTCCAGATCTTGAAACAATTGTCATGAACCACAGAAAACAGATATTTAGCATGTATGAAACAACAATGGCATCCAGCTCCATTCAACATCTTGACTCCAATAATTGTTCTCAACTACAACTGCTTGTGTTGCTGAATTCACTGTTTCTAGTAAATATGGAACAAATTGTGCTTGGAATCAAAATATTATTAAACAGTCCATTCTATAGGTTAGAATGTAACTCTTCCAGTGAAAAACTTGAATATTTTATGTTTACTGAAAGAAGGTCTTGGAACAGTAAGGTATTTTTGAAAATCCAAACTGATCTCAAGAAATCCCCAAGATATAATCAATTTACACTGAACTCTGAAGCCATATCAGGCATTGTTTGCTTCCAAGCAGAGATTATTTCAGAGAGCATTGGAACTAGATTTTTGAAGTTTCTTAGATGTTTACTTCCCACTGATTTCATAAAAAACATCTGTAATTCTTGATTTCTCACCTACCTGCTTCAGCCAGTGTGGTTCTAAATACCCTGCACATAAAAGCTGTGGCAGGATTGAGAAACAAACCTGAACTCCAACTGCTCTGCAAAATCCTTTCAAAACATTCATTTCAGGTCTTTTAATAAATAATTACAGAGAAGTAGCATGCCACAATCTGATAACCTGCAAATGTGACAATATTAGAAGCAACTTGCTGAATCTCCAGGCTTTTCCACATATTTGAACAGCATAGCCTCCCCAGTTTGATACCTATTTCCTGTAATACATTTTTCTCAGACTGAGGAGAAGGTTTCTCAACAGAAATTATTTGTTTACAGTTGTGAACAAATTCTTGTTATTGTGGTTTCCATGAAGGCATGACATCACTTTTTGCCACTCATCTGATAATAGTTATTGGATTATGCCTTAAAAAATAAAATTAAATGGTAACCTTATACATTTGTCCTTTTGAGGAGGGAAATATTGCCAAACATTATATCTGTTTCTCTCCTCAGTTAGACTAGTTTTGAGTTCTAGGGAAGTTCAACTGATTGCAATCAAACATATATGAGCAATTTGCAACATGTATGTCTACAAATCAGGAGGAAATCTTCAGTTACTGCATATTTAAGATGTTGTAACCCAAGATATGTTAGAGCAAGAAAGAAATTTGCAGGACTCACAAAAGTACTCCAGGCACTTGGTAAATAGATTCATAGTCTCAGACACAAAGGGGCATACCCCAAAAGACATAGGAATTTTGAAGTCATTCTAGGGGGTCAACGTGCTATTACTTATATGCATGCACGAAACAGAATTGCAATACACTGATACATCAAAGAAAAATATTATGCTAGAGCTTTTCTTTTTAATTAAATTAACAGAAAAAATACATTAAGAGAAAAATAGTTATGTGAGCCTCTGCAGGGATCTTTTTTTCCTTTTTTTTTTTTGTAAAATATTGAGAAATCAGTGTGTTTAAATGTTAAGCTGTTCATAGGAAAGTAAGACCCTGGAGGTTAGAGAAAGTGTTGTCACTCAAATCTGTTCTCCCAAAGAGCAATTACTGTAGTCATTAATGTGCCTTGTTCCAAAATCTAGTCTGACATTAAATACTGCTTGAAATGTTCAGAAGACAGTTAAAAGGTAGGAATGGATCATTTTCTCATGCAACATGTGCTGAAAAGCTTCCCTGTGCATTCAATCATCTGGCTTCACAAATCCTAGTGGTGCTCTTCTGAAGCTGTTATGGAACATATTGGTTGCATATTTCATTTGTTTCTGGCAAGAATAATTAGATGAATGTTTAATTAGAAGTGATTTTCTTTCATGAATCATGGCCAGCTGACTGAAGGGTTGATGACAGTCCATATTAACCAATAATACATACATCAGAATAACTCTGACTTGCTAGTATAACAAAATTATAGGTAGTTTAGAAATGCCCCAGCAGAAGGATAAATCCCTAGTCAGTATAAATCAAAGATTCACTGAAGTTGACAGGACTATTTTATTAGAAACCTCCTAAGAATCTGGGAAAATTTACTGCAATATTATTCAGAAAGATTCCTGCTTTGCTGTGCTCTCTGTCTTGGATTCAAACCCCTGTGAGGCAAAACACAACTCCCCCTCACGCCTCTCCCTGCACGCAGCTTTGTCCACACATTCCCATTCCTTCAGTCCTGCTCATCTCTCCCATCTTGGGATGCAGGTCCTCCTTCCACCTGCACCCCTCACATCCAGAAAAAGCCCCAGCTCTTTTGTCCCCTGCAGGTAAATATGAATGTGCAGCAGCATGGCCAAGACAAACTCCCCCTCCCCACTCCCACCATGCTCTCACCTTGTGATGTCATCGTGGGGCCGGTGGGATGCAGGGCATGAAAATGAAGCAGAGGATCTTCAGGAGAGGGACCTTAAAGCTGCCTGTGGCGAAGGCAAGCAGGATCTGCAGGCAGCTGAACCTCTGAGGTCCCTGTGCAGGGCTGCTTCCGCGGTTTTCCCCACAGCTGTGTATGGAAAATGGCTGACTCCTTGGTAAAGCTGGTTTATATGGCTTTTGATGCATTTCTGTGGTGATTCAGGGATCTTTCATGACCTGTTCTTTATATAAACACCAAGTAAAACATGTCTATTTTTATAGTACGCTGGAAACTTCATCTCCTTTTGTGAAGAAAATTCACTTGTTTTACATCCCACACTTCTCCCCATTTTTCCAATTAACCTTACAAGTTATAGTTAGCCAGACCATACATACACATTCATTCCCAATTGTTACCAATTACTTTGGACCATGGAACATTTGCTTGCTCTGGGGTACCAGCAAGGAAACAGTAATTAACTGAGATAGTTGCTGCTTTCCCTTGAAAGCTAAAGAATGGGATTATGCTCTTGATAAACTAATAGGCTTAAATCAATTCAATGTAATTAATAGGAACCCTTGATAACAGGAAGACACCTCAAAGCCTTCACTGTGAACTTTTCCCATTACTTCAAAACTGCAGACAATGGAGACAAATGAAATTTCAATTCTGCAGTTGTAATAGAAAGGGTAGTGTCCTGGGTTGACTGTATGATGCTTTTATCCCCAATCGTCTTGTTCTGTTTATGCTGAATAATAAGTTTTGCGCC
>JAYDZK010000202.1:13671327-13709628 GCA_034509185.1 Euphonia xanthogaster | reverse complement strand
GTTCGGAGCAGCAAGGGGTTTTGTTGTTTAATATTGTTTGAGTTTGATTGTTTAATAAACAGTTTTTTTCCACTTTTTCTCCAAGGAGGTATTTTCTCCCGGACCGGTTGGGGGGAGGGGCCGATTGAATCTGCTTCCTAGAGGAGCCCTTTGAGGGGGTTCTCTCCCAAATTTGCCCTGAACCAGGACAAATACAGAACAAAGTAGGCTGAGAATCAAAGCCTTAGTTGAATGATCATATTCTAATTAATGATTGTTATAATTCTTCTGACATCTGCAGAGCCCTCTGCAAACTTGAGCTTTCCTGTGTTAGGCAAGTGCTGCCCATGCTGAACTTGAACCTGCTCTTTTCCTCAGAGTCTCTTAGCCTTTTTCCATCTGAAAGGTTTGATATCAGATTTAATGAAAGCAGGAACAGTGGTGAAGGCAGGACACTGGTCTCCTTTGCACGACTTGTTGAAGAAATGGGACCATAGTTTGTGATGCAGCTTCAAGGGCTTGTCAAAGATACATCTTGATCAATAACATGGTGCCTACAGGAGGATTTAAATGGATTTTGAATCCTTGTGTCAAAAAAACCCAAACTTTTTTTTCCAGTGTTCACCTGGAATTCAACACTTTCTCTGTGTGTGTCTCAAATGTTGAAGGGATGGGCACCTCACAAGGAAAACAGCTGTAGCTGCTGTGTTTTAAATTGCTGCTGCTGCCCTCTCTGTCCTCTTTAAAGAGTCACCCAGCTGCTGAGACCTGTGGGTTCAGCATCTTTCAACAGGAGAACTCTGTCTCCAGCAGCTGGGACCACAGGAGACGTTGGGTGACTCACTGGCACATCCTTTCTTATAGAACAAGGATTTCCAGGGTAATCCAGCTGGATAGCATAAAGGCAGACAGGAATTGACACTACATGACTAAGGCATTAGTAATGAATACCTGAGATCTAATCCATGATTTTAAAGTTGTATATTATCCTTCAAAGAATGTAAAATGAAAAAAAATGTTCTTACAAGTACCAGAGTCCATATGTCCACTGGTCTGTGGGTTTCAGGAGAAGACAAATGACTCTTAAAGCCTCACCTGAGGTGACTGAGACCTTGGCAGACAGTGGCCAGCCTCTCACATCTCAGTTTCTTTTTTGTCCCTACCCAAAGTGACACATGTTTAGGATCCTACTCAGAGCTTTTCAAGGGTCCAAGCACTTCACCTGGGGCTACATTTTGCTTAGTCCTTTCTCTTTTGTATTTATTTGTTAACTGTGGACCTCCTACAGGACCATTAGTTCCTGTAGGAGCCTGAAGTTAAACTCACATCCCTAATCTGGGATGAGTAGCTTGCTATGCAAAAATACTGTCTGTCCATCTTACTCTCTATAGAATTTCTTCTTTTTTCAATATCTGTTTATTACCATGTCTAATTTTACAGAAACACATTTCCCCCTCCTTCCTTTGAGTTGCCTACTGGTTGTTTGGGTTTCGGTCTTTCTAACCGCTGGCCAGATAATGTCTGCTTGTACAAAATCCTTTTATTTGGTACCCAGTTCCAGCGGAATCAGGAAATTTTCCCAGTAATACAACATACAAACCCTGGTTCCTTGCTTGTGAAATTGGACAAGGAACACTTTGCTACTCCACAGAAATTTTGGAAAGGTTAATTAATAAATACCAAGAAAACCTCAAAGTTAGTGGCATAATACTAAATAAATAACACCGAAATGATTAAAAGCTTATACACCAGTCTGAAGGCTGAAACAAATGCAGGGAGAAAGTGTTGTGACAAGGCTACAGCATGGAGCAGAAGGGCAGCTGGGAGGAATACAGAACCATATTGAAATATTTTTGGAAGGGTATCTCATCCCATGAATTAAAGAAAGTATTGCCATGTGAAAATCAGAAAGATTTTGCTTCTTGTCAGCTGCAAGAGGGATGAGGCAGGAAAGCTCCATACAGTGATTTACTGCTTCTGCCTAATTTTGTTTCTCGTAGATGGTGGGGAGGGAGGAGGGAGGGCTGAAATGGAGGGCAGTGATCTAAAATACAAACAACCAGCACAATTAGCCAGCTTTATAAGGTTAACCTAGCTCTGCCTTCAGACAGAAGGGAGGCAAAACAGCATTATTGCCTTAGATTGCCTCTGTCTATAAATCTTAAGCACATTTAACTCCACCCTGTCTTCTAGGCAATAGGTAACTGTATTAAGTACATTCATTTAAAGCTTAAGTTAAGGTAGGCGCAGAAACCACCCACTGGTTAATTGCTCCTGTGCACTATTAGGAAGAGGACATGCTCCTAGAAAACCTTAAGGTCTTGTTTTTCAGGGATTTGGGGTGGGGAGTGGTTTTAGTTTTGGTTTAATTTTTACTTTTTACAGTATGTACTTTTTGCACACTCTAACCTGACAAGAAGCATGTCTCAAGAGTGAGGTTAAGCAGGTACAGCTGCCGCGCCAACAAAAGAGCTGCTGGTGCTTCTCCAAGCTGCTGCTGAAACAGTGTTTTAAATTCTCTGAAAGCTACTTTAGCTTACCATGTCCAAATAAACTAATATTTTTATGGCAGCCATTTTCCCATGCCAGTAGAAATATAAATGTATCTAAATAAAGGTGGCTTGAGTAGAAAGGCATGGTTGCTAGGTAGCCACTGTCATGATAGTGAAGGTACCAGTGAAGCACAGAGAGGTGAGTCCCTTGTAATTGCTGAGATCCATTTTTCATTCTTCTTGAAAATGAGTCTTTTTTTTTTTTTTTCCTGTACAGATGACAAGATCATCAGCTCAGCAGGAAGAAGTCTGCAGAAAAAAACAAAAGCATGAAGCTGTACTGTGTCTGCCCATGGAGACACAAGGATTTTTCAGATGTATCCTGGAAGTTGGGGGACCTAGGTGAAGGAGCCATGCACTTTAGTTATAGGGGAATGGTCAGATATGGTAACAGGCAGCAAACAAGCCCTGGTTCTAACTTCCAGTGCTTCGTGATTGCCAGTACAAACTGATAGAGCAAGGAAAGGAAGTCACCAGAGCATAAATCTGGCTGCTCTTGTTTCAAGAGCTATGGAAGCAGCTATGGCCTGGGGCCCTCATGTTAATCCTGGCTTCTGAGGTTCTCCTTTGCTGCTCTGGGCAGTGACAGTGTTCAAAGAGGGCGGTGTACCTGGCTGTGAGAAGAAATGCTGCTAATCAAGTCACACCTTAGCTTAAGCCCTTTCTGTCATCTTTGGTGCAAATGGGTAACAGCTAAACCATAGGTTGGCTAGAAATTAATTCCCTTTTTTAAAAATCACATTAAGCCCGTGGGGCTGGGAATATGTGAAATCACTGCAAACTATTTACTTTGATCCTGCTAAAGTCCTCCTTGGAGCAGGGGGCTAGGGCTTGGGTGTTCTGGGGCTCTGTCAGGCTACAGAACTCATCCTCTGGACAGTGGAGATAACTTTGCTCATTGCACTAAAAGGGAAATGAGATACAGGGAAGATTAATTGGTCTGCTAATAGATGCACAGAAAGTTTGCAACTATTTGAGGAACTGAAACCAGCCCCAGATAGATCTTGTAGCACAAGCAATTATTTCTATTTATTTACAGTTTGTGTGCAAGTCACATTTTATGGTATGGTCTTAAGAGACGGCTGCTTTTTTAAACATTTACCAACTGAAACAATAGACCATAATTGCTCTGGTACAGAACCCCTTACTTTGCAACTCAGTTTAAAAAAATCCTACGCTGTCTCCCGGGGTGTGAAAGACTCAGTAAGATTTCCCCCACAGGAAAGATTAAAACAATGTATGAATAACAAGTGCAAGGAGTCAGAGATCCCTTTGCAGAGTGTGTTTTGCACAGGCACACTGTAAATGTTATGATGTAGTCCAAGGACAAGTTGTTGATGGTTAGGATGGAGCTATCAAATATTTTTTCTCTGCACCTGATGACTTAATATAAGCTAGACTGCTGTAATACATACAAGGTGGATTCTTGGCTTTCTAAGTCTGCTGGTGAGGAGAAAAAGGGCCATATTTTAAACAGCAAAAGTTGCTCTTTGCAGGTTTGAGGCCCTGTGTGGAACTCTGGATGAGCAGTTGGAGAAACTGAGACTTGTTATTCATCACTATCCAAGCACAGCAGATTTTGTGGCAAAGGCTGGATGTTTTGCAGGGGGGACCCTTTACTCTTGGGATTCAACTGGACTTTCAAAGCGGTCTTGTACTGTTTTGTTAGATTTTTTCTGTTATCCTGGCATTGTGCCTCCATCCTACCTGAAAAGACCCTCTTGGGTCAGAGGAGTGTGTCCACTCAGCCCATGGTTTTCTGAAAAGACAGCAAACAAACCTGACAATTATATCTCAGTCGGCCATAAGACCACAAACTCTAACCCACCCAACCCTAAAGGTTTGATGGGATTTGCTTGAGAGCAAATGGGTTTTAATAAGGCTCTGTCCTGGACAGGCTCTTTCAGGATCTTTGGGAAGCAATGTCTCCATGCCATCAGTGTAGTGGCTGTGTGCAATATCTGGAGGAGACAAAAGGCAGAAGTGCCACATTTTCATTCTGGGCACATCCAGAAAAATCTTGAGGACTTGCACAACTCCTCTGGGTGAAGATAACTGTGTCCTGACCACTGTGGTTCTCCATCCATGTTGGGTTGAACTGTGTTTTTCTTGCTGTGAAGGAGAAAAGAGGAGACAAGAAGACAAATAAGAAAGTACATTCTCATGGACTGTAGAATGGTGGTTCAAGATGCCCAAAGGGATACACACAGCTGTGGTGAAGGTTGGCTGCAGATGCCTGCAGAGCTAGTTGAAACAGATGAATGTCAGGCTTTAAGCTGACACAGTGGGACATTTACTCAATAAATACTTGGGAATAGTTGCAAAGGCCTGCCCAGCATTTCAGGGAGCCTTAATTTCTCCCCAGCGTGTTAAACTCCCTGGTTGACTGGCATGTAGGGAGTTAATGAAGTCACTGCTCAGTTAGTTTAGTAGCTTTATCAGCTTAGTGTCAATCTCTAGTTGAGACAATGGTTAACCACTTATCTCACTAGAAGTGTGAGGTGTGGCCTCACGGGCAGTTATTTTCGAAGGAAATAGTATCCAGAGCAAACACATTGATCATGCAGCTCCAGCAGATGATTCAGCAAACACAGATAAGCCTCTTGATCTGGTGAAGGCATGATGGAGAGGAGAGCTCACAGTTCTCCCTGGTGTGTGCTGGTCCAACCTATGACTTAATGAGCAGGCAACCCTAGTTTATCAGTGTCGTTGATCTCTAGCACAGCATTAAAGCAGTAATTCAGGGAATACTGAGTTTTCAAAGCACTGTAACACACTCATAAAATAATGCTCACAACATGAGTAAGAGCTAAATATGCCCTATCAGTATTTTATGGCTGGTGAAAATAAGCATAAGAGGAAGAAAATAATGCAGCTCAACATCTTGGGACCAGGAAAGAGGAGGTCTCCAGTTCCACCTATCTCAGTGCTCACCATGTCTGGAACATCCTGCCAGTGTGGAACTGCCCTCTGCCTCTTGGTTGTGGGCCTCAGATAAAAGAAATAAATGGACAAAAATGGCCTCAACCGTGTCAGTGACACTTTGGCGTGAGTCCTGCATGCCAGGTGCCCTCCTTTCCCCTCTCAGCTAAGGGTACTGCCTTTATCCTGGGGCTTGTTTCTAATACCATGGTACCCCCGTGTCCTGATGGTGCCATGTGTGGAAATTCACATTTCTGGTGATGCAAAAGCTGACTGGAACGTATCTCAGCAGGACCACAGTTTTTTTCCTTCATTCTGATGCTCCCACCAGATTAATCTCAATTCCAGAGCTCTGTGAAGTATAATATCAGCATCTGAGGAAAAGGCAAGCAGATGCTGATAGCTGAGGATCGCACATGTGGTGACTTTGTGGTCTTCTCACGGGTAGGAAAAGCCGTGATTTCCAATGGGATCACCTCTTGCACAGCAGTGCTGAGCATTTCCAGAAGGAGATGCCCCAGCTGCAGAGGAGCAGCCAGGGGCTGGTCTCTGCCAGAGCTGCTGGCTGTCTCACGTTCCCCCTCCAGAGGAGCCAATTGATTACCCTGTAATCAGTTTGGCATCTGGAACCTCTCTCCACCTAAATGCGCATTTTGAAGAAAGTATCCTTCTGATCAAACAGTGCCTCCTCAGATTACTGTCAATCAGAATGAGCTTTCCCTGAATGAGCCTGATCCTGCCTGACAGAGAACGATCAAATGTCTCCCAAACCGCTTGGACAAAGTGGAAAAGCATTAGGGGATTTGACAACAGCCTCAGCAACAAACGGCTCATTTTATAGGGACTTGTTAACCATGAGAAATCTCTGCTGAGCACATGCATAGGTGACCAGATGCTTGTCAGGCTCCCGGTGGAGTAATTTTAGGTGAAGTATGGAGATTTCTACTTAAGAAACAACATGTATTATAGGTATTTTGCATGTTTTACCTCAGAACAGCAACATTTGTCAGGACTTGCTAATAAATAAAGTGGGATAAATTCTGTGAGTCTGAATTCATAGGAAAGATTATAGAAAAAGCCTGCTGCTAGTTAAGATGAAAAATCTGTCCTCAGCCACCAAGACATTAGTGATTACTAAGGCTGGAATCTGAAATCAATACAATGTCTCTTAAAGGAGTGTCTCTAGCCAGAGGTATTTATTTTCTATTTACCTGCTTCTATCACAGCCTTTCACAACACTGGGAATTGCACTACCCCGGCAAAACTTTCAACCAAAAGAGGAGATCTGTGAACACTAGGGACGGAACTTTCTCAGCAGCAAGATGCAGACCATAAAACTCACCTTACAGCAGGTAACACTGATTGTTAAGCTCACCATACTTAGAGTTAATAAGCATCTTCTTCCTGTGATTTAGCTTTTAGTAGAAAAAGTTATTCACAGGCACAAATAAGAATGACAAAAGACAGCTAGTAATTATTATCAACACAAGAAATGTTTGCATTTAGCTAGGGAGAAAGGAAGAGATTCTCATTGATACTTGCATATAATTCTGACAATTAGACATCATGTCACTAATTACCTGCCTTTATAGGATTTTAGAACAATTTTCTAATCTCTCCCCATCCCACGTCTTAATTAGCTCCTACTTTCCTGTCATTGACTCCCAGCTGTAAGAAGCAGCTTAGGTGAGGATAGCCAAATTTCAGCCTGCTTCCTCCAGCAGCTTGTCATAAAGGCTTGCATTAATGTCACATTTTACTGCATCCATCAACATTAAGCAGATGCTAGCCACCAGGTAGTAGCCAGCTCTCCACACTACCACGTGTCCTGCCACTAGTTCTAGGCCAAGTTTCTAGAGAACAGTTTCCTCTGCCGTCGCAGCAGGGTAACAAAGGGTAATGAGTGTAGACTTTCAAAATGAAATCCTTCCCACAGGAAACTTCTTGTCAGACAATGCTTGGTGAAAAAATTAATTAAATTTGAGATTTTCAAACCTTCCACAAATGGCGAGCAAGGATGGTCATAATCCTGCAGTTATAAAGCTTGTTGATTTTCTTGTAGGAAACACTCATGGCTCACTTTTAAAATGAGGCAACTGGCAATGACTGAGGGTCAAAGAGTTTGTGGGAATGCCTGCCAAAAACTTTTTTTTTTTTTGATCATTGATGCATCACTTTGAAATAAATGTTAGTTTAAAAAAGTCACAGGTTTTGGAAATGAGTTGAAGGGGTTTGCTTAAATTACAATAAAACGAAAATGAAAAATAAGGTCTCAGCAGAATTTCCTGCCCCCAGAACACTAATTTAGCATTATTATATGAGTGAACTGTGAAGGTCACGGGTGCAAGACACGGCACTGAGTGAGTGGAGTGGGCGAGTTGTACATCCCAGTAATGAGGAAGCCCAAGTCAGACAGCAAGTGATTATGAAAGTGTTTCATACACTCTAGAAAACGAACACAGAATAAACCAAATGTGTAAGAACGACTTCGGTACTTTCAGTATTAGCCGTATACTCTTAGATCTGAATGCAAAAATGAGTCATCGTGCTTGAACATCTTTCCCCCTCTTAAAGCAATTTACATACATTGATAAAAGATGCCTATTTTTAATAGCAGAAACTCAGGGTTTTTTTTGTATAGGTGTGGCAATTCCACTGTGTGAGCTGATGGTGCAGGTGGCAGTCCTGGACCCTCCCAGTGCACTTGTGGCCTCTGGGAGCTTCTCCCTGACTTCTCCACGCCTTTCCTTGCAGCACCTCCCCACTGTAGCAGCACAGTGATGGTATTTGCTCTTGGACATATTTGGGCTTTCATAGTTGCATGCTGTGGGATTCAGTGACACAGGTCTCAAAGGTGCTCAACAGTAGCTCAGCTAAGCAATCCTGGCTTCCCTCTGTAGTGCCTTTGGCAGGAGAGAAGTGCCTTACGTGGGAGTGCTGCATGGTGCCCAAGTCAAATGGTGATGCTCCTCCTGAAGTCAGCTGTCGTTGCAGGCTCCCTTTTTTAGCTTGAAACTTTCTAAGTAGACAGATGAAGGTTGCCTGGGAGGTTCTGTCACATTTTGGACAATGTGTACACGCACATAGAAAAGCCAGCTCCCAGTCACACTTAGATCACCATGATTTTGATAGTAGTTCCAACACCGAACTACTGTGACTGAGATGAGATCCTGGTGCCCAGTTGCACTGCACCGGTGGTTGGAAGCCTGCCTTTGGTTTCAGTGTGGCTTTTCCTGTTTCACCCGCTTCTTTGCCTTTCCCTGATGCCCTAGAGAGACTGGTGCATAGCATGAAGTATAGCAGGCCTTTGCCAATGGCCCTAAGTAGGCCAAGCAAGTCCACTCTGCTGTACCAAGATCCCTGACAAAGGCATCAGAAGAAGGCGTGTGGGACACCCTTCCATGGTACTGTTCCATGGAACAGGTTGCCCAGAGAAGTTGTGAATGCCTTATCCCTGGAAATCTTCAATTGGGTGGGGCCCTGAGTGGTAGTGGGCAGCAACCCTACCCTTGCTGTGGGGTCTAAGCAGACAATCTTTAAGGTCCCTTCCAACCCAAAGCATTCCAGTATTCAGTGATCCTGTGCTTGTGGGGCTCAGGTACACGTGAGAAGCTGGATTTCCGGAATTTCTTCAGCACTGAGAGCCAGGGCCAGATATTCAAACAAGTTCAGTTGCTTGCAAATTTTCTTTTGCAACTAAGAAAAAAAAAAAAAAGAGCCTGACTAGGACCACAATGGGAATTACATGTCGAGGGCTTTACAGAGAATTGCCCACTTAGTGCCTCAGCAAGAGGTGGGCTCATCTGAAAATTCAGCTCCAGATGTTGGGCTGAATACTTGAAAATTTAACCCGGATCTCCTTTGAAAATCTGGTTCTGTGTGAGAACATCTGTCACTGAAATGGTAATCAGACTATTATCCATGTACAATTTTACCATTTACATATTTTAATGACTCTTGACTCTTTCAAGCAACTTTGAGAACCGATTTCCTTCAAGTGCAAGGGATATATTTTCAAAGGCAAACACAGCTCAAATGTTAAAGTTTGTAAAATCTGTCCCCTGGACCACTGCAAACTGACCATGTGCTGTTACCTGGGGACCCCTCTTCTCTTGGGCATGGGGATGGTGGAAGTGGGAAGGAGCATCAGCAATGTCTCTGGCCGCGTCCAGGGAGGAAGCTCCCAGACTCCTGACCTCCCAGCCAGCTGACTCGTCTACCCTGTGGGGACCAGAGGCAGGGCTGCTGCTAGAGCCTGCAAGGGTCATCCCTGAATTCTGCAGGCTCCCTCGTGGGAAGATGCTGATGCCTGCTTGTGCCAGGGAGGGGGCCATCTGCCGCTCCAGTGACTGCAGAGGGCGTGGAGGAGATTAGCCTTACCTTTCAGGTTTTTGTGAATCCCTCCCCACTTGCATCATCTGGCAGAATATCAGGCAACAAAGAGAATAAACTAATTCCTGGAAACTCCTCCCTGCACATTTTCTCTGAATGGGGCTCTATATGGCCAGGGGCAGGCTGAGCCTTGTTCATAATAAAGGAGGGACGCCACCGCAGTGCCTTCCTGAGACACTGACTGCCAGCAACAGGCAGGATTGTCTCTGCTGTTGTATTCTGCAAACTGCTGACAAATACAAAGGCATTCTGCTGCATGAGAAGGATTTACATACATGTTTATTTGTATAGCTGACATCTCCTTTGTTTGTACAAAACAAAATTTCCATATTCAAGTCCCTCATTAAACACACACCTTTATCCAAAAATGGCATGCAAATTGTAGCATAGCAGGCATTGAAGATCTACCACATAACTTTTATTTTTGAGCAGATCAGACACGGAGATGCCCAGAACTCAGAGGCCAGTTTGTGCTTGCTGAGCTGACAGTTCAGAAGGAGAGTATTTTTATTTATAAACAGTACAGAATATTATACCTGGAAGTAAGTGAAATATAAAGTTTAAGCAGTCTAATACAATTTTTACAGTCACTTTTAACCACACTTTAGATTAAATAATAGGCCTTGCCTTGCTTAGCTATAAAATAAAAACCAAATAGGAACATATGCCAGTTGTACAAGCTTCCTATTACCCTACTTGGTTGCTGCATTAATACTCCTTTAAGCATGCCATTTCACTCATTTTATTGCTTCTTTCACAGTTTATGGTCAAATAAACACCACAATTCACATAAACCTTAGTTTGGCTCACGTATTTACATACATTTACCTGCATTTGACCTTGACCTGACAATCATGTGCACAAGTCTTCATCTCAGCACTTTTACGAAGCTTTGTTGCCTCCAGTGGTGTGCTGTCCAGCACATCAGCATCTCCTTATGTAAATCCACATCTTTCCAGTCTAGAGACAAGGATGCTGTGTGGGACAGTGTCAAATGCTTTGCACAAGTCCAGGTAGATAACAATAATCACTCTTCACTCCTCCACCAACGCTGTAGCCCCATCATAGAAGGCCACCAAATTTGTCAGACATGATTTGCCTTTGATGAAGCCATGTTTGCTGTCACCAATGACCTCCTTATTTTCCATGTGTTTCACAACCTTGCCAGGCACAGAGGTGAGTCTGGCCAGCCTGTAGTCACCCAGGTTTTCCTTTTTTTCCCTTTTATAAAAATGAGGGGCTACTTTTCCTCTTTTTCAGTCAGTGGGAACTTCACTGGACTGCCACATCTTCTCAGCCATGATGGACAGTGGCTTTGCCATCTCCAACTCAGGTGGTGTGGCTGGAGCACTGAGTAAAGACTGAGGCAGGAACATCGTGGAGTATGTCAGCCTTCTCCATGTCCTAAGTAATCAGGTCACCTGTTTCCATCCAGAGGGGGCTCACATTTTCCTCAGTCTTCCTTTTGTCACCAGGGTCACTTAGGCACTTGGGATTGTGGCAGATGGCAAAGCACCTGACAGCAACATTATGTTACAGCACCAATCTCCTCCATCATTTTAGCCTAAAATGTGTGTTTACTCCTGTGCACCCCAGCTTATTTCAAACTTATTTCTGAATGTGCTAGAACTTACAATAAATGAGTTTATCAGTGTGCTTATTAAGCTCTCAGCTGAAGATTAAAAAAAGGTGAAAAAAACAGTATACTTGTGTGGTATGATGAAAGAAAATGGAAGATGATAACTGATCTACATAGGAAGCAAAAAAGCAAAAGGCGTTTATAGGCAGTCTTCAAAATGCATTAATAGTGAGCATCTCATTGATTTCAAGTTTTCACAGGTCCAAATATCTCAAAGATGACATTCAGATTTGTATTGAAGCACTGTTACTATCCAGTGATGTCTATTATTAGCAAACAAGCCAGCCCTGACACTGGACACAGAATCAGTGCAGGGCTACTTTAATAACAAAAGTCTGCCAGGTACACTGCCTGAAACAATCAGGCCCTGTGCCTTTTTTCCTCGGAGTGGGGGAGCCCTAGCACTCACATTTTGTTTTGGTGTGACACGACCTACCACTCTGCTTGCTGCTTCCACCTGAGCAGCGTTCGCCGTGCGGTTTGAATAATGCAACTCGCTCAGTTATGCTGACAGCATGTCAGAGAATATTGGAAAAACTGATGCCTTTTGATAACATTTTATAGAGGGCCCTGGTCAACACAGACACTGAGGATGAAACAATATTTTGAAGTAAATGAGACAGCACAAGAGAAAAGAGAAAAGAGTTACAGTTCAATTGCAGATTGCAGGATGAAACTCAGTCTGGGGTTTGCTGGGTGGTTTGAAGGCTCCCTAGGGCCCAGCTAATACAAGATTTGCACAGATTATAATGTTTGGATAAACTTCAACCCTTAGTTACTGATGAGGAATTCAGACTTCAGAAAAGAAATCAGCACAAAGTTGAAGCCATTAAGAAAGATGACAGCATGCCAGTGTTTTTAAAGCAATGCAGGTTAGCTTAGAGATTCCTGGCTGAAAACCTGGTGGAAGCAAACATGTGAGGCAGGACTTACATTTAAGTGAAATCTTGGAATTCCTTTCTGTAGGTGTGATTGCAGCTGTAACAGATCCAGTAAAATCAGAGAGAATGAGGCATAAAAATTTTGTGACCAGCAAGTGCTAGAGGCAAGACCAAGCTGGGAGAGACACATTGATCAAAAGAAAAATATCCATACTTTTACTGGATGCAAATTTAGAGACAATTAAGATAGAAGGTGACGTAAAAAAAAAATCTATGAAACTGCTTTTTGAGGAAAAGAATGAGCTGAAGAAGTGAGTACACTCAAGAGGATGATTACAGAAAAGGAAGATAGAGCTGATATTTGAGTTGGCTGGAAACTTTTCAGTCAGCCATTAAAAAAAAACCCAGAAGAAATAAAAGTATTTTTCTAATTATGCTATATATTATGTAGGTTTTCCTAGAAAAGTTTATTTTAATAACAGTTCCTTAATTAAGAACATGCTCTGTCTTCTCCCAGCCAAAATGAAAAACATTTTTTAGAAGCTAATTATTCCTTTGAGGTGGAATGAAAAGGAATGGGGAAAGTCTGTAAGGAGCATGGCATGATAGGAAATACCTTTGCAGAAGTTTTTTTCTTACATTGTTGATCATCCCTGGTAAAAACCAAAAATCAAAAAAACCAAGATAAACCCTGTGAAATCAGAACTTATTTTGCATTTTTTAGCTGTTTTGGGACTGAAGGAAATACATTAAGCAAAAAACCTAATTATTGAAACTCTTCAAAGACAGAATTTTTTATGAGTCACTAACACGGGTAAAGGCAGACATGCTTCCAGAGTAACATATTTTCTGTGCTACACACATGTACCTTTGCATACAACACACAGAGTGGGTGTGAGCTCTTTTATATCCACTTTTCATAGGTCTAAGTGCATGGACTAGAGGAAAAAAAAGAGGACGATCAGACTCTAGTGCTACTCACGTTTATTGTTCTCATTTAGGTCAGTGAGGCAATTCTGATGCTCATTCCCCACTGCTAAAGCCATGTAACGGCAAAATGATTTCTGTTTGACTGGCGATGGAGAACACCACAATAACTTATTTATCTGCTCTGCACACAAGTGGGAACCAAAGCGTTGCTATCTGAGGCCATAAAGGGTTCTCAGACTTCAGCAAATTTGGCACTCGGTGACGGTGCTTCAGTGGCTCTTGCGGCTCAATAGCTGCACAAATAGCCCGAATGCAAACACGTTACCTAATCAGGTATCTGTGTACTCAGAGATATCACAGCCTACAAATATATGCTTTGATAAAGGAGAGTTCATGGTCCAGATATTCATTCTTATAGAAATGGATTACATAAGGTTGAAAATGAGGAAATAAGGATGTGACCGCACAGCGTGTCAGCAAATTGCTGCAAGCAAACGTGGTCTTGAAGATACAAAGATGTGCGACATGCGTTTCTTCCATAACAAGTTTCTGTCCATGCTTTGAAAGTATGTACACAGCCCAAAGAAGGCAAGAGAGAGATCTTCAGAGAGACACAAATGGGATTTTGCACCTCCAAAATATTTGTACCAATGTAGAAGCACAGCAGAAATGATGGGGCCACATATATTCCGGAGGGAAAACCCCAAAAATAAAAAAACCCCAAACATCATAGGAATGAAAGAAAATTTTACTGGAGATCTGGTACTGAGAGCCTCAGAGCAACTTGTGCTACTCTACAAAGCTCTGTTTATGAAACTTTCTGGTAAATTAGTGGCAAGTCTGTCTTTATTAATCTTTTGCTATCTTCAGCTGAGATTTAAACAAAAGTGGAGGCCTATATTATACTGCTTTTCCAACAAATAGATGATTACACTTGCAGAAATGCACAATCTCAGCACCAACTTTTGAATAACAAAATCAGCAGAATGTATTTCCCTCCATCCTTACGTATCAATATTACTCACATCAGATTATTAAAGTGTCTCCTACAGATAAGAAGATTTAGAGTATTAAAAATGTGGAATTTTCCTACAAACATGAATAAAGAGAATGCCTGCATACACACACTCATTTCAAAGGTGAATTTTCTAAGAAGTGGGGATCATGGACATTTTATTGATCCTCAAGAAACATAGAGATTCTAAGAGGAACAGAGAAGCTACTTAGATTGCATCCGTTAGCACATTCAACACTGCAGCTGAAATCAGGATTTGGGCAGTTTGGTGGTTCCTGAATAACATGGCCTTGATACAGTCAGCCTTTACCCAAATACTGTACATCAGAAAATGACCACTGACAAAGTAACCTGAAAGAACTGTTTCTCCAGGACCAGCCTGTAACAGGTGGCTGAAGCAGTCTCCCCACTGCTCCAGCTTCCTTTTCTGTTAATATGCACAAATCTGTATGGCTATTTCTTTCCCAGACTGGCATATTTGACAACATAAAATAAGCATGAACTATACACTTTTTTTTCTCTCACACATTCAAAAAACCCGTTCCCAGTTCACTGTAACTCATATTCCTTCTCTCTTGAATAGCAGTGAGCTGAAGAAACCAAGGCAGCATGCTTTGTTTCCCTGTTTCTGCCTGGCTTTTCTTTGGACCCAGTGAATCTATTTAATCCTTTCTGGGCTCAAAGGCTTCTTTGGCTTTTTTTGTCTGGGCTTCTGACTCCAAGACAATTCGCCTCAGGGCCCTGGAGGAGTTTTTTTCCACATTGCAAGACCCTTTGCTTGCTCTTTTTTGCAACCAACAACACTGTGATTCTGGGGGAGTGGTGCCAATTCAGAGCCTCACCCCACCTAGCAAAAGCTGTCTGTGAGCCACCTCCAACCTGGAGCCATCCCCAGGATGGTCAGACGGCAGAAGCTGCCAGCAGGAAAGCCACTGAGCATCCTGGATGACATGGCAGCTCTGGTCCTGGGGATTTGGCCAGCACATGTCCATCCTCTTGCCCTGCCGGGTGCAGGTCTGCTCTCCCCCAAGGAGAACGCTGCAAAGCAGGTCAGACACTTGCAGCAGTTCAGGGCCGGAGCGGTGCCTTGGCTGGTCTTTCCCAGGCTGCTGACAGAGAAGGTATTCCAAGGACCTGATTGGAGTCATGTGTCTGGACATGCACCCTCACTGTGGATGCAGCTCATGGCAGGGTACCACAATCCCCTTGAAAGGCTCCATGGATAAAAGGCATGGCCGACATCCTGCCCTGATTTTCTGCCTCATCTGGCCGCTGCTTCTGAAGTCCTTGTTGCCAGTGAAGAAAAAGTCCTCTGATCCTGCTGCCGGTGCTCTTCTGGCCTTGTTTTTTCAGTTTTCAGTCTACTTTTATCTTTTGAAATGAGGGGTTAAATGTTGACTGGAAGACTGAAAGCATTTTATTTACATTTAATTCTCAAATATTACAATTTTAGAAGTTAGTACCCTGAGGGTAAATTAGCTGATTGCAAGCTTTGTTGACGTGGATGTTGGCTGGTCTAGTCAGCCTATGACATGAGATGAGTTGTAATGAAAAGGAAAAAAATCAATGTTAAATAGGTTCTGCACTTGTCTAAATATTTATTTTTCATAAAGTATTTGTAATGCTACTGGGAAATTTTTATATATGGGAGATTAAATATACTGGAGGCTTACAAACACTGTTAAAGCAAAAATTAAGGGCTTGGTCCTGGAAGACTTGATTGTGCTGGCCTCAGTGGGGATTCTTTCTCTGAATAAGAAGTTCATGAGAGCAAGCACAGTTTTAAAATACCATTGGGAGAATACAGCCATCTTCTCTTTCCTGAGCCTGTTACACAGGAACAATAGCACCATAACTTTACCGACAAATTATTATTAAAACAATAAATTTTTACATACATATGTTTTATTTTCTGAACTACACGTGTGTTTTGGATTTTCCCAGTGACTATATATACATACAAATGCATAATAATGGGCCAACTGTCCATTCTATTTACATTTTTGATACTGTGCAAAATGCCTTTCAGCTGGTTGATTTTACTAGACAGCATTATTTTGAAAGAGCATTGTTGGATTCTGGCTTGGTGCACTGAAATATTCTTGCTGCAAATAATCTTTTCAGTGAACTCCGCTGTTCCTGCCAAAGTGGCAAGTTAAGGGTGAGCCAAACTCCAGTGCCTGGTACCAAAGGAAGGCATGGAAAATCAGGCAACCTTGTCTTATGAAGCAGCAGGAGCTTCACCAGCATGGGTTTTCCAGGCATTAAGCAGTGCCAGGCATTAGGCAGGGGATGAGGGGAGCAGAGGTGCAAAGCCATGCTGCAGCTGATGGAATGCACCTGGGAAGATAACTTTCTTTCTCCTGCTCCAGGTCTGCCCTATCCGGTCCTCAGGAAGGACAAAGATTCTCTGCAGAGTGGGCTCTGGAGTTGTCCTCAGCTAGGATGTAAGTCTGTATTTTATTTGGTTTTGCATCCTGTTTCACATTTATGATATTTCAAGGGGAGCTGGTCAAAACACCTAAAAATGTTGAATCTGCATCTTTACATCACAACTCTGGTTAATTTTCCCCATTTACAGAAGAACAGCCTTTTAATTAAATAACTTCCTTGGACAGTTTGGTCCAACTGTAAATGCAACAGCATCCAGGTGGAGTTGTCATCATGGCTATTTTCTGGTAAGTAGGGTATGTGGTTACAAGTGGCTACCTGAAAACATGATACAATATCTATTGCAGAAGCTGCTCTTATGTCTGAGTCCAAAGGAGGCTGGTGTCCTCTCTGTGAGACTCTGTCCTGAAATACCTGTATTTACTCTCTCTAGGACATGGCAGTTCAGCAGGGTTCGGTGCAGCAAGGTTCATTTGTGATAAAAGAAGCTGTGGGAGCAGCAAATCCTCCATGTGGGCATGGGGGAGAGGAGAGACACATATCACCTATCTCAGATACACACCACTTGCAAATACCTTCTCTTAGAAGAGAGCAGTGTGCCCTGTCATTCTAATTACAAGTCAATGGGAACTTCATGGTTACCTTCCCCAAGGTAGGAAGAGTCTTTATGTAACATGCAGCTTCATCCTGAATCATCCTGTGGCCCTTCAATTCAAAAAGACATCTCCTCTTTTTAGGCCAACTCCTCACTTGAAAGCAATTAGAATATTTCTGGAAAGCAAAAGAGAGAAGTTATTTTTGTGTTTGTGCGTTTATACATAACAAACCTCAGAGCTGATACAACATAAATGTAATTAGGCCCCGGCAAGTTCTGAAAGTATTATTAGGGTGCTTTTAAAGCTAAGCTAAACTCAAATCAAGTCCCATACTTAAGGCTTTTAATTAATTACTTTGGAAACATACCTGGGCTTATATGCCAGAGTGGAGGTGTCTGCCTTTTCAAAGGTGGTGTTACAAGACTCTGGCTAATATTTTCACAGGAAGGGGGGCAGGCCAGCATCCATGCATATTTTCAGTCGTGGAGGTGTTGCCTCCTGTCAAATGACATTTCTTGCTGATAGTTACCAGCATATATCTGGTAACTATCAGCAAGAAATATCTACAAGAATTGATAATATTATTAGTTTTGAATAAATAATTAAGGTTTAACTGGTTTCTATGATTTTTTTAAAGTTTCTATATATATATTTTACTCACTTACCCTTTTTATCTGTCAGGGTCATATGCCAAAAACATGACATAAATAATTAATCATAAGTTTCTATTAATCTATTATTCATTCACTTAAGTGGGGCTATAATGTAGCAATTTCCTTTGTTATGTTTATGGGAGGGGACCTCTCTTAGGTCTTATTGCAAATAGTCAAAAAAATTTGAAGGACTCCCCATAAAAAAAATTCTCAGACATGCCACTAGTTCTTGGCTCTGCTGCTGGGGGGAAGGGAGTGCATGCAATAGCCAAAGTAAGCAATTCATTTCATATCCTCTTCTAAAAGGAGTAAGATTGTGTCAGCCCTTTTTGAGGAACCCTTTTGAAATCCTTCACAATATTACACAGATGTTGTTTCCATACTTAATTCCTGTAAGCAGCAAGGGAACTTAAAGAATTAAGAAAAAGGTCTTAATATATTTTCCAGATTATATACTAATTTTTTTTCTAAAAACCCTACTCTATGGCAAATTCTTTGGTGGATATTTGAATACTCAAACAAGATGTTAAATTAAGCAAATTACATAAATGTAATTACTCAAGTTCTGTAAGGTACCTGTGATGGGGACAAATCAGTGTGTCAAATAAAGGGCAGTTGTGGCTGCACATCGTTTCAGTGCCCTTAACTTTAGCAGTGCTTTCTCTTAGTGTGAATGATGATCAGAGAGGCACATGTGGTAATCTGGCACTTTACCTGTCTGGAAAATCCCTCAGCTCCTCTTGAAACAAAGGTAAAGTGACCTTTATTAGCAGCTCTGTTTTCTAAGAGAACAGTTAAATACATCAGCTTGTTGGCACATCCAGAAATGAATTGACTTGTCTTTTGGATGGAATTCAAAAAATGACCAATGTCAGCTTCTGTCACTTTTAAGCAAACCAAAGACTGGGGCAGCGTGCCATCCCCAAGCCCTCAGCTATGCCCTGGGCTTGGTATGTGAACCAGTGATTTAGTGGAAATAAGTTCAGCTGAAGACTGAACTCAGCCCTAGTTGAAGTCACTTCTCACCAAGACTGGATTCGTACCAGGGCAGAGTTGCATGGAAAAGGAGAAGTGATCAATCATATTTTCAGCATGAATGTTACTCGCCTGCTTCTGGTGATTCTTTCACGCTAACACTGCCCTGCTGGCAGCTGTTGAGTTGCTCTTTGTAGTTTCACCCCCATAAAAATGTTATCAAGATGGAGTTTTGGCTGCAGCCTCTCGCAATGCCTCCTTCAACTTCTACCTCCTGGGATGTGTGAGAATAAAACCCCAAACAAACATTAGAAAACCAGGAAACACTCCGTTAAGGTCTCCCCACAAACCGCAGGGTTAGGGAGAGCGGCAGCAAGACACAGTGCTGCGCGGGTTCTCATTTTCACTCACCAGGCAGGGGCAAAAGTCATGGGTTTCAGCCTCAGATGTTTTGAGAGTAGCTTAGTGTCTACAGGATCCTTCAGAAAAGCTGCTGTGTGCCATCAAGCTCCTGGCTGTGCAGCTGGAGCCTGGGAGAGGCAGTGTGCTGACTGCAGTGTGGCCAGAGAGTCAGCAGCAGATGCTACTTGTGAGAAATGCTCAGAAACCAGGGAGAGAAGTTAATGCACCTCCTTCTTATTCCTTTTTGTTTGTTTGTTTTCTAATGAGGAAAGTAAGACCTAAACATGCTGGTTTGGATCTGTTTTGCATCCAGCACTAGTTAGCTCCACTAAAACAAGCTAAACCCTGAGTTTGGGGGGATAAGTCCCACATTGAGGTCTGACACTTTTTGTCCTTGCTTCAAGCTTCCTGCAAATCTGGAGGAGAGACAACCTTGACCTTTCATTTCTTTCTGCACTGCAGTTAAATTTGGGATAAAATGCATTGCATGGAATAATGTATATTGAATACCTCCAGGAAATATCCCTAAAAGTGAACTCCACTGTTTAGTTACCTTCCTATTTTCCTGACACAAGGCAAAGACAAGACTACAAAATGGCAAGCTACAAAACAAGTGATGAGGTATTGTGTGCTGTGTTTCTTCTCCAGCTTATTGTCAGGAATAACAACAGGCTTTATGAGCACTTGTAGAAACACCAGCATGATGCTGCAGGAGGGAGATTTTATTTGCTGCCAACACAGCCAAACTGGAGATTGTGAGGAGACCCAGGGAAATTACTACAAGTGAGGAACCAAGGCAGCAGTCAGTAAAGCTGGTGCTTAGCCTCCTGGTCAGAGCAGGGCACTGTCAAGGTTCCTGCAATTTCAGACCCCACTTCCAAAAGCCAGCCTAGCAGCCAGAACAGGACAGAAGGCAGCCACCTCCTGGTACTGTGTGAAAGGCAAATCAGGGGAAGATAAAATTTCCATCCTGAGCCTGAAAAATGCTGTGATTCTGTGAAAATGTTTGGGTCTACTGCCAGCAACACTGGAAATGCTCAGATGGGCCATTCTTCAAGCAGAGGCAAATGAACGTGCAGATTAGCAACTGGAAGAGGAGCAAGTGCAAAAATGTTCTTCCTGGCAGACACATCCGCTGCATAAACACTGACCTCCCACAGGAAGAAAATAAGAATGTGGTATGGTCTTAGATCTGTGAAAAGCGGCGTATTCTGATTCTAAGTAGTGCTTATATTTTTGAGCTCTTCACATATTTCTGCTGTTCCACAGTTGCTTGTACCCAAATCTCTGCTGATGGCTTTTGGGGAAAAACATCAGAGATCTTTTTCTCTAGAGTGTGATCATGCACACATGGTGCAAGGTGATCATGCTCCTCCAAGGTGCTTTGCCATCAACAAAGGAGAAGGAACAGGGCTTTGGTGCTGTTTCATGTTTGGCTTATCTTCATCCATTCAGAAATGAATATCATTGTGCCTTTCTGCACTGTGTAAATGGGAAAACATAAACACTTGCTTTCAAAATTACAGAAGAAAACATATTCTGCCTTTAATACACAGAAAACTTCTAGTGTAAGATATCGATTTCTATTTTAATGTTTTGAATCCATAGAAAAGGCATTTAAATCCATACCGGGATTACACTATCAGTTGCAGTCTAAAAAGAGAAACTTCACAAAGAGTCCAGCTGTGTTATTTTAGAGTAAAAGTGCAGTAAGTACAGGAGAATCAAGTTTGATGGAATATAAGCAACTCTTTACCACCCTTCTTTGCTACATTAGCAGCATATGAGTCAGACTGGTTCTGATTATTTTGCTTCTCATATTGATCAACGCTTCTTCTTTTAAAATTTCTTGGGAAAAAAAAATACTCAAAGCTTTGTTCCAATTCCACTGCTGTGATGTGAGGCTGGACTGAAAATTTTAAACTGTGCTGGTGTCACAGTTACTGATGTCTCTGACTGAAAAGCTAATGATAATTAGTCTGTTTCAGAGAGGAGAACTATGACCCCAAATAATTTTGGGTTTGTGCCTGTTCTTCTGTTAGATAATGCATTTCAAACCCAGGAATAATAGTGCTGCATTACCTGAGTGTGTTTCTGGTCCATGATTTGGTGTTATGGCTTTCTGTCTCAGCTGAGCAGCCCATGTTCTGACTGCTGCAGAGGAGACAGAGTGCTGAGGGGTTGGGAAATGTTGCACATCTCCAGCAAATGCTCCACTGCCATGAAAACTCACATGTCTCACTGACTTATCTGGAGTCAGAAGTTGGCTATAAGTGTGAAATCCAGGAATCTGGGCCTCTGGGCCTGCTGAGTTTCTCCAGGTGTTGCTTTTGCAAAACTGAATAGCACATCATTGTAAATTATCCCTTGGAAATATAGTAAGCTAGAATCATGGTTTCATGAATTGATTATTTTCTTCCTGTAAATAAAAATATCCACTGGTATACAACAATGAATGAATTGAAAGAAGATTTGTTTTGCACCAAAGCTGTGCTACACATGCACAAATACAGGATAAGTCTTTTGTTCTATCACATGCTGATTATTTGCATGAAAAAAGATTAAGAAGAAGTTCACATGGGTTTTGCTAACAAGAATTTAGAAAGAAAATATTTAATTACAGATATACAGAAAATTATATGGATATTTTGTTACATTTTTGGAAGAAACTGACAATTTGCACTTTGGAAAGGAATTAGCATAATGACCTCAGCTTAAGGAACCTGAGTGACCATGGATCAGGCCCTCTGTCACAAGAAAGTGAATTATCATCCCAACAGAGTGTGTGGTCCCTTCAACGTGGTGAAATATTATTGATGAGATGTAAGATCCATGCAGCTGGAATTCACTTATCTGGACAAAGCCCATGTAAACCACTAGGAAAGAGCCAATCCAATCTATACAGCTCGTTGGTTCATAAGCAGAGTCTAAAATGTGTAAAGCTGGGTTTTCATAAGTGTGAGGGATCTTTTTTTTCTTTTATCTGATTGCATTCATGAAAATATTTAGTCTGAAATATACATATATGCAGGCATATCTAATATTTCAGGAATCTTTTGGATCATCTGGCATTATCTTGGCGGTTCACAGCTGAACTGAGACTGCCAGAAATCCGTCTGGGCTTGATACAGCTTGGAAAGAAACTGACCCTTCAGTAAAGTCAGCAATTCAGACACAGATAACTTTTTTTTTTTCCCTCTGTTTTATGATTTTTCTTTGACACAAAAAAAAAAAAAAAAAAAAAGAATTAAAAAGCCATACAGAATGTAAAGCTAAAAAGAATAGAAAACAAGTAGATATTAAACTTAACCTCCTACCTTAAAATGGTGCAGATCTTGATTGACGTTCTTACCTTCAGGGGATTAAAAGGTTTTACAGAGTAGTGTGCTTGAGATGTGTATAGATGCACAGAAAGTTAAACCACGGCATGTGTGGAAAAAAGCTTGTAGAAAAATTTCTATTTCTGTTAAACTTCACAAAAATTTTAGGGGGGGGGCATGCATTTCTGCCTGCTCTGTGTTCCATTTTTTTTTCCTTGTAAAATACATTTATGGGTTATAAACCTACTAGTCTACACTAGGAAAGAATCCAGGCTGTTTATGGTAGAATTGCCAGGCGAATGATATGTTTTAGTTCCACTGTAAATTAGCTTGATGGAGCAGTAATTGCTTGCATCAGTTAGGAACGTGGGTTTATATGTTTTATGGTATATTAAGACAGTGACTGCACTTGTGCAATGCAATATGAAATCTTCCCTCAGATGAAGTCTGCCTGGCCTTTTCTGTGCTTGCTCTTGTCTATAACTAAACCATCATTTCTAAGGATTTCATGTCATTCAGGTCCCATGTGAGCAAAACTTGGCTCAAATAGCTTTCATATGTCACATATTTCATATATCCGTATTTCATATTTACCATTTAGCTTTGAAAGCCCTCAAAACTGGAAGCTACATGGCTTGCCAGGCGAGGAACATCAGTGGCAGAAATTCCTTTAGCTGTAAGGAGCTGAGGGTGGTTCTGCTCATCTCAGGGTTTTTCCAACCCACCACAAAATGTGGAAGCAAATCCTTTGTGTTGATCACAGTGGGCAGTGTACCTCCTGTTGCCTCCCAGGCGGTGCCTTTTGCTCTGCCAGGGGCGCAGCACACGGGAAACAGGTTTTCTTCCGCTCCATCCCAAAAGTGTGCTGTGGAGCAGAGGGAGGGGTGCTCAGTGCAGCTCTGGCAGCTGAAAAAAGACTTGGTCACAGCCTAAGCAGGCTGCTGGGAGGCTGCCCCTCCTTCAGGACATCCCATTTGCTCTGTGCCTCTCTCATTACTGTACCAGGTTGACTGGTATCACAACAGAAACCAGAATGCAGCTCAGTCAGTATCTCACACCTTCCCATTCCTGATTTTCTTTCATTACATGAAAGTTCCATAGCAGGAGAACACACAACTTTTCGATTTTTGTCTCATCTGACCACTGCTAGTGCACGTGGTTGTGAAAATTCAATCTTGCAGATCATAAACATCCCTCTCTAGAGCGGATGAGGATACCTTTTGGAACGGAATTCTGGTGCTGGCACCTATATTTCCAAATGAAAAATTCATTACCCATATATATTCTCTAATACTTGCTTAAAATTTGCTGTTTCTACAAGCGTTCTTGCCAGTAAATGCAATAGCTAGAACATGCACAGTAAGCAAACACAAAGAGGGCATTGAAACTGTTGAAGAGAATATGTTTATAAACTGAAATGAATATTCATTGGAAACTTTTTTAACAGTGCTCACCAGTTCTATATTGGAATACTGTGTAAAGTTTACACTCCATATAAAGAGTTACACTGTTCCCTTGTGAAATCCGTCTTCTCCACTACCTCCATATTGGATATTTGCATTTTTAGAAATACCATCTGCCAAACCCCACACAGACTGCAAGTGATTTCCTGGTTATATATTTTGGATATTCTGTGGTTAGAAAACTATGGAGCCATATTACATGTCCTAGCCTCCAGAACATCTGTGAGACTGAAACCACATGAATATAAGCAAGTCAGCAGGATAAAAATGGAGATTTTTAGTTATATTGTATAGGCATGCTTGCAAATTTTTTTCAGTTTTATAAATTTATCTCTGTATGTGTATTATTTTCTTATTGACTTTACAAATGACTTTTAAATATTACTTTCTGCATTGGATCAAATCAGCTTCAAACTCTTCTCGCCCAAAAATCTGCACTGTCTCTTTTCCCTCTGCATCCCAGGCCCTTTTGGCAGCATCCATCTAAGGAAGGCACCCAAAATTTAGTAGCTGGACTACTCACTAAGCAAAAATTGGTTTGACTTTCACTTCTGTGTTTCTTTTCTCCACTTGCAATCAAAAAGTGAAAGGCACAAGGGTGACTGAAACTCAGCTTTTGGCAGACCTGGTTTTACTATGGAAAGTGATAGAGGCATATAAATACATTAAATATAATAGGCATATAGGCATATAAATATAAATAGGCATATAGGTATATAAATATATAACTTTAAACAGAGCTTTAATGTGAATGGGGTAAGCAGCTGAATGCTGCCTGTGGAGAGCAACTGGGAAATTCACAGATCTTCTGGTCTGGTAAAAGGTGGGGCTAACTTCAAAGCCCACTTTTCCTCCCTGAAAAATGGAGATTTTGGACCTAGTTTCAGTTCTGTTGTGGCATTGCCAGGTATTCACAGAATTATTTGGGTTCAAAGGAATGTTAAAGATCATTGAGTTCTAATGCCCTTGCCATGGGCAGGGAGATCTTCCACTACCAGGCTGCCCAGAGCCCCATCCAAAATGGCCTTGAACACTTCCAGGAATGGGGCAGCCACAACTCCTCTGGGCAATCTGTGCCAGTGCCTCATCACATTCATAGTGAAGAATTTCTTCCTAATATCTAATATAAAACTACCCTCCTTAACTTTGAAGCCATTACTCCTTGTCCATGCCCTTGGAAAAAATCCCTCTTCAGTTCTCTTGTACCAGTTCTCCTCTCCAGTACTCCTTTAGGTACTGGACAGTGCTCTCCCAGGACTTTCTCAATCCATTCCATGTTTTTCCTGTGTTGGGGGCCCAGGGCTGGGCACAGAACTCAAAGTGGGGTCTCATGACAATGGAACAGAGAAGGGGAATTACCGCCTCTGCCCTGCTTTTGTTTTGCCCTTAGTGAAGCCTTGTTGTCTGCCTCCAGTCTCCTCATCATTTTCCAGGTGCCTTAGCATGGTTTCCAGGAGGATTGGCTCCATAATCTTACTGGACACTGAGGTAAGGCTGACCAGTCTGTAGTTCCCTGGGTCTTCCTTATTTCCCTTTTTTAAAATGAGGGTTATCTTTGCCCTATTCCAGTCAGCAGGAGCTTTACTGGACTCCCATAACTTCCCAAACATGATGAATTGTAGTTTAGCCACTTCTTCAGTCAGTTCCCTCAGGAACTCTGGATGCTTTCCATCAGGTCCCATGAACTTGTGAACCTTCAGGTTCCTTAAATGATCTCAAACCTGAACTTCTCCTACAGTGAGCAGTTCTTCATTCTCCCAGTACTCTCTGGTGAATACTGAGGCAAAAATGTTATAGAGTATCACGGTTTTCTCCGCATCCCAGATAAGCAGGTGTCCTGTTTCCTAGTGGAGAAGGCTCACATTTTCACTGGGAAAACTTAATTCTACCAGGCTTTAGCTTTCCTAACTTGATCCCTGGTTGCTCTGATAATGTATTTGTTCTCCAATCTGACTACCTGCCCCTGTTTGCACCCTTTGTAGGCTTCCTTTCTGTGTTTGAGTTTGCCCAGGATCTCTGTTCATCCATGCAGTCCTGGCATTTTTGCCTGACGTTCTCTTGACTAAGGAGCATCACTTCTGATCTTAGAGGTGGTGATCCTTGAATATCAAAGAGCTTTTTTGGGACATTCTTTTCTCCAGGGCTTTGTCCCATGGTGTTGTACCAAGCAGACCCCTGAAGATGCCAAAGCCTGCTCTCTTGATATCCCTCCTTGCTGCCCCAAGGATCCTGTACTTCACTCATCAAGTATTTGCTGCTTTGACTTCCTCATTTATGAGACTTGGATAATATTTATCTATCCTGCAAATCTGCTGGGCTCAGTCATATTTTTTGTCTTAGGAACTGTTGGAGAAACAGTTGTTCTGCTGCTGTGTTTTTCACTACTTTGGAGATTACAAATTGGTAAGACAATTGAAAACCTTAAAAAAGGTAAGTGCATGTAAGGAGTCCCATCCTGCTACATAACTTAGAGCAAAATCACTGTAAAAATCCAATGGATATATGTCCACTTAAAGAATAAAGGAGCAATCCAGAGAACGTAGCAAAATATCTAAATGTTAAGAACAGGTTTGATTCTCTCATTTGTTTCTGGGAGCATTTCAGAAAAAGCCATTGGGAGGCAGAACACAGAGACTTCACAGAAGGCTGCAGTAATTCATTAGAACAAAGGATCTGCACCTACAAACATGAACATTAGTCATTATACTAATGTGATGGGACTCTCTGGAATTTATGGTGGTTTTACAGGGGACCTTAAGCTCTAATTTTGTCATGACTAGTTTGCATGGTCATGCCTCTGACCACAGAATTATTCATAGAGCCACTATGGTCTCTCAGTTTCATTAAAAATATTGCAGAGAACTTGTCTTGTTTAGGATTTCTTTTTTTTTTTTAATGTTACTGTCACATGTATATGTTCATATATACAAATGTATATATATATGAGTGAAAAAGATTCAGGGTTTTAGCTTATATATATATATAAATAATGGCTGTATATACATTTACATGCTATTTTTAAACTATTTTATTTCTAATTTCTCTGGGGAAGATGAAAATTCATTATAAAAATAGTGTAACTGTAAAAAGAAAGATAACAGCCTGCATAACTGGATTTTAATTAAATGTATTTGTTTCCTGAAAGAGGTTTAATGTAAACTGTATTTATGCATCTTTTATATTCATATATGTTTGTGCATCCATACAAATATTTAAATATATAAATCTAATTGCTTGCAGTGGGAATGCTATAGCATAGAAGATGAAACTTAGTTTAGCTAAGAAATTAAGTACCTCCACTATATATAGAGGTTTCAAAACCAAATTATTTCTATTAGTTTGTTGCCTTTATCAAAAAGAAGTGTGTGAAATATGGCCCTACTAAAGTCCATGGCAAATCTCCCACTGTCTTCAAAGGGATCTGTATTTCACCCTGTGTATTTTCTCAAAGAGAGCTGCCAATAACATCTGCCAGCTGGAGATCCAGCTAGATGTGGGTTAAGACAAAAGAAATGTGTGTCAGCATTTTATTGCATGACAAAGGGTGAAGGCTTTGGAAGTCTGCTGTGGCAGATTAGCACATAAAATGTACTTTTTCCTTTAAAACAAAACAGGGGAAAACACTTGCCTGATATTTCTGTTTTGGTGCATAGTTGTAGGCATGGCCACTTAAGGCACAGCTGTGAAGTGAGGGTCCCCCACCTCAGCTGCCTAGTTTAAGAATGTTTGTGGTCCCATTTCCCTTGAAATCTCAGCCCTGACCCCTCTGGAAATTTTGTGCCTACCTTTCTGTTTTGTACTCTCTAAAATTCCAGGGTATGGCCCTGCTTCCTTCAGCTTGATACATGGATCATCGCTGAGTGAGCACAACCTCCACAAAACCACTCGAGGGACTTGTAGAAAATCAGCCTCACCTAGGAGAAGTCTCTCTCCTGGCCCTATTAGAAGTGCTGTTACTTCACTTATCTCCAACATTATTTTGTAAGGAAAGAAAATAACATATAACCTTAAGTTGGAGAAGCTGGCACTGCAGTAAATGTGCTCTGTATAGAAAAGGAAACCTGTGACACCCAGGTTGGAGGTCTGGATTTGCAAGGTCCCTCCTGTGTGTTCAAGGACAATACTGATGTTGGCTTCTGTATATTTTTACTTCAGTGTCTTTAAAATTCTACACATAGATAATAGTAGCTTTATAATATTATTTTTCTGATTAGCAGGCAGCACATAGGTAGGAAAAATTGGAAAGTGTAAAGTCTGTATTCCTATGGGCCATGAATTAAAAATGAAAACCACAGGTGGTTTGGGTTTTCTGCTTCTAAATCAAAACATGATGACTGAGGCTTAGCCAAAACCAAAATATGGCTGCCCATAGTCGTTTTTTAATAAAAGCCCCTCAGATTTGTTATACATTCCACTGAAAATCTTTATTGTTAGCATGTTAGTCACCACAAGCGCCTTGCCCAGAATGAAGTTTCTCATTTTACTGGTTTTAAACTTTTTTTTTTTTTGCTTAATATTCCTAGTATTTTTCAAACACAGTACTTTCTTTTTCAATAGGATATATCTCTGATATTGCTTTCTGCATTACATCCCAAAACTCCTTTAAGAGAGAAATCTTTGTTTTGGCTTCTAATAAACATTATGTTATGATAGCCTAAGAACCTTGAAGTCATGCAGCTAAAGCATTACAATGATAAGAATTCATTCTTTTTATCTTTGCTTCATGCTATCAAAAGATGTTTTGCTTAGTTCATTCTGTCAAACATTTAATAAGATTAATCATTTTCTGACCCTGGAAACTCAAGCACTTCAGTACATTGAAAAAATGATCAGGTATATAAATGGAAAAGATTTACATTGTTTGTTGTGTCCAAGAAGATAGAGTTTTATGCAGTAACAAATATTCAAGCGATTGCTCATCAATATGAATAGTAAACTGTAAGCCTTAGAGGGTCAGAGAAAGGCAAGTGTTGACTTATTTAATCATATTCCAACACAAAAAACGTATCAAGAATTAACTGAGCAATAATCCTGCTTAAGCTAGTTAAAAAAAATTAAACTCACTAAGGCTACTGGAACAATTCCCTGCAGGAAAAAAACTTTGCACACATTCCCCCCTTCCACTTCATAATTTCCACTTATTTATTTTATTAACACATTGTTTAAAAGCTCATAGGAACAGACTTACAGAAGACTTTGGAAGTTTCTTTTTGAAGTTTTCTTGAAAATCGTTAAGTTTCTAAAAATCGCTCAAGAAAGTAAATGACATCCAAACCATAAATGAACGAGAAGCCTGGAAGTTGGAAACTGGCAGCATTTACAAGATGACTGCCTTTTTTACATCTATTCAGTAATAGAAACTGAGTAAGAAAAATATAAGCATCTTTCTTCAGACAAGTGCCAAACATCCATCCCTCAGAGCAGTGAAGATGAGATTGCAAGTGCTCAGTGTACTTACCCCTTGATCACAAATGTGGGCCTTTGACATTAGACACACAGACTTGGTTTATTTTGGTTATAATAATATTTACCTAAATGCTGTCATTTTCCTAGATGTTAAAGAAGAAGGCTGTCATTTTCCTAGATGTTAAATTCCTAAAGAGCAAATTTCACCTAGAGAATTCAAAACCATTTGGATCCCTGTGTTTGTTTGAATGTTGGAGACTCTCCTAAAGCTTCCCCTACTGCTCTCATGTCCCTGCTGATTACGCTGCATTTTCTAGCAGTTCTAATTACTGGCAAATCAACCAGTCTAAGGTAACCTCAGGTATACCAATAATATAAAAAGACTTCTGCATGCCATAGTTTCTAAATTTTCCAACCACCTTCTCCGCCTTGGTGATCAGAGGCAGGGCAGCCAATCCAACCAATTGCCAAAAAATATTCCTGTAGCTTTGGCTAAAAAAAAACCTGAGCTATATATCAAGGTTGTTCCACTGTCTGACAACAAATTTAAAAAAAAAAAAAATCAGTGTCTGCTATTTTTGTAGTGAGTGTAAGACCTGTTTTTTATACATAGGTGCTGCTTTGGAGCTTCTTAGATGTTTCATAGGAGAGAGGAAGTCAGGGAAAAGTTCTAATTGCTCATTGTTATATCTTCCTACAGCAATGCAAAAGAGGTGTTGGCCTTCTGCAAGGGCTTTGCTTGCATTGAAAGCTCTGACCTCACTCCTCAGTGAGGAAATTTCAAGACTTGTAGATAGAAAGGAAACATTTTACCTGTGGTAGAGGCAATGACAAAATATTTTTTGAAATTCTTTTCAGGGTTTAAAATCAATAAGTTCTGCCAAACTTTAGCCTTCAAGTCTCCTTTGCTTTTTAAAAATTAAAGGAGCTTCCAGCAGGAAAAGGCAGGCTTAGAAAACAGATTTTACTTTCTAATAAATAATTTAAAAAATCAGCTAAAATACTTTAACATCTTTTTTAGATTTTATTTTAAACCACAATAATTTGCAAGGAAATGTGTCTGAAAAAATAAAGAATCAGCAGCTTCATGTGGATTAATGATAAACTTCACTGTTAGAGTAAGGAGTGAGATTTTCAAAATACTGAGTTGGGTTCTTTTTATTTATTTCTGGAAATTGAATGCTTAGGTATCAAAACTGACATCAACTGGTTCTCTCTAGGAAAAAGACAAAAGCCCTTGTTTTTAAAAATTTGGAGTTTCATGAACTGAGACTTTAGAAACCATCAACTAAAGAGAATCACTGACATCATGGGAAGTGGCAGCACTGTACACTGATTTAAAAACATCCAGTCACTTAGGAATGTAATAAAATTTTCAAGATATTTAAAAGTTTTCTAACTTTTTGTCTTGTGTCTGTTAGAGAATGAGAATTTTTTTTAATATAGGATTTGATTGACTGACTGTGTTGATAGATGATGTTGTTGGAGGTTTATGTGACTATATGTGGACTGTATAATTTTGTGTTTTAACTATACTGTATATCTGCTAACATATGTATTTTTATGTAGTGAGTAATACTGTAACATATGTTCATGTTTTAGTACTTTGGAGACAGTTCAAGTGAAAAGGAAACGGGATTTTATATCTCCTGGATGTTTATTTTGACCTTTACATGTTCTTCAACAAATCTCAGAGGTTGCAGCTAGCGGGCAGAAGCAGTTGTGTGAGTGATGAACTGTCTTATTTCCATAGCTTACAATAATCAGGATTTAGTTTCCAGTGTAATGGTGTTATAGGCAATTATCCTGAGATCCTGTATATGCTGATGTTGGCTGGACTTGGTTAAAACCTGGCACTCTCCCATTCCCACATTACCCTTGGCTACAGAGCAGGTTCAGGGACTTGCTTCTGGGGCAGGACCGTCAGGGACACCAGTCTACCTGTCGTGAATAACAGATCAAGAAGTTTTAAAGCTTCCTCTCCATCCTCAGGGTGTCAGACAAGAGACCCAGTCTTCTATTTCTCATCTGAGCTCCCAAGACCCCCAGGTCTAGGAGCTTGCCATCTCTGGTATTTCAATAGAGGAAATACAGATCAAGTGGGCTATGACATCAGTAAACCTCTTTTCCTGGGTATTTTTTGATGGCAGTGATAAGGGTGAAGGAACACCTTCCTTGACAAGAAAGTAATTTGCTCAGTGAGAGGCACATTAGAAGTATAAAACCACAACAGTCTTTGCTCTAAATAAACCCTCAGGTTTTCCTTGAAGTCAGAGGTGCAAGAGTTCCACTGTAGAGACAGCTCTCTCTTGGAAATGAAGGAAGAATGTCCGTTCAATGCTTTCTCTGGCTGCTGCCAGCTCCCTCCCTTGTCTTATACCCAGCATCTCAAAGCATGTAGCTGTGTGCGGGAATGTTTGATGCTATCAAGCAAAAATTGCCAGGACAGGGGGTGAACTAATGTTATTGTTCTTGCTTATCCTTTTTGAGTAATCCGTGATATCCTCCACCATGATCCCTTACATTTGTCATAAATTTCCTTTCCTTTTAGGCCTCCCCTTTTGATTTAACCCAGTGCAGCATGTACATGTGCACATATCTGTTATGAGACAATTCAGGTTAAAATGTGTTAAATTGAGGTATATGTAATGTTTATTTTTTATATATGTAGATTACATTGACTCCCTGAAGCCTTCAGCGTGCAATTTGATTGACATTCCCTTTTACAGTCAATTGAGCTGTACTGGTTTCCACTTGCAAAGTAAACAGCTGCTGTTGTTATCTAGTTCAGGCTTTGGACAAACATTCTAGCACATAAATAATTTTTGATTAATTTTTTACTTCAGTTTTAACTTTTAATTAATATCATCACATATTTTAGAAGAAAGACAATGGCCTTAAAAAAAACCAAATCCAATAACAGCATAATGAAATAGTTATTGATCTCATTGAACAAATTTCAATAAATGTTCAACTCAAATAAGTGGTTTTTGACTCTCTTGTTCTGATTATTAATAACATTGCTAATATTCTCCTGATAGAGTATGTTTTTGATTCTTCTAGCATGAAGGGAATATCCAAGGCAATGTCTCGGCTAGCACAGTGAGAAAGGGTTTATCACAAGAAAACAGAAGACCTGTTGTTCTTCAAAGTTCAGATCAATCTGTTTGATCATTTGCTATACAGTGGAAGCTGCGACGCCAATTAATCAATTACTCATTGCACATATTCCTATCTGACATGGATATTCCTACCTGCCTTGGATTTCCACAGCTGAGTCCCCTAGAATAACTAAGATTGGCACTACCTGGGGGACCGTTCTCCTCCTGTGGAAATCATCCTCTCACATCATTAGGAGCTGCAATTGGACAAACACAGGAACATTTTTGCTTTTGGCCTAGAATGCTCTGTATTTCTACCACATATTAAAGAAGGATTAAAGCACTTATTTACATCATATAATTGAAATTAAGCTTGTTGGCTGGTTTTCACTTAGTTTTGTGAGGCTTTTTTGCTTAATGCTGGTGTGGTTCATAGGAAAGGAATTACTCACAAATAGCAATGTAACCATACCTAGAGTACCAGTGTTTTCCAACACTGCTGTAACAGCCTATGCCAGGAGGAGGGGCTGAGTGATGTACCTGCATCTGCAAAATCCCTGCTGCTTCTGAATTTGTCATAGGAAAGTTGCACTTGGTGATTATATTTTTCAGGGTGGGAAGGAAGAAGCTGTCCCTGCAAACATTAATTATATCATTGCAAATAATATCCATTATATCATATAGTAATGCAAATCCAAATGTTCTATTCACAACCCGGCCTTAGGGAAACACAGAAAGCAGATGAGAAGTTGGAAAGTATTTTTTGTGACACAGTAGAAAAAATAAAGGGACTAGCTATCTGAAGTTATCTTTATTTCAGTTGTTCCATCCCCACAGCCCCCATTTAATCTTTGATTACTTTGATTGCTACTTGATGAGCAATCCAACTCTTCTTCTTTTGTTGAAATTCTGCATCTGCACTGTGATCTGGAAGCTGTGGAGGTCGTTCTCCATCAAAATACAGGGAAAAAAAAAGGATGAGGAAAAAAAGCAAATGCAGGCTTTCTTCTGACACTCTGCTCAAAATGGTTCAATACTATACGTTCTGTCCATGACAACAAATACAGAATTAGCAGAAATCAACAGAATTTATGATATTTGTTAATTATTTCCTCCTTCCATCCAAGGGGACTTCCTTTACAGATCTCTGTATCTAGTGTTATGAGAAAATCAAACATTTTCTTTCCCTATGCCACGTCAAGGACTGCAATTCAAGTAGTATAAACCAAGAAAAAACTCCCTTGAAGAGAAATAATCTGTAAAAGATTTCTTAAAGATATCAGCCTTTGAGGAGACTTGCTTTCTCAGGTGCAGGTTATGATGCTCAGGAGCGACAACCCCTGGGCCCTGTGTGAAGGTGGGAAGCCTTCTCTAACTTGCTCACGGGTTGTCCTTGACTGCTTTTTGGGTGTGCAGTCATCCTGTCCTCATGTCCTATTCACTGTGAGGAGAAAAGCTTCACAGTCTGCATTAAAAAAATGCCCTACTAGTGTTACTATTTTCTCACCCATGCATCTCTTGTTTTATTTGCTGCAGGTAATCCAGAGATAATCCTGGGCTCGTGACAGTTCTTGCCTTCACCTGTCCAACCCCAGCCTCTTCTCTAACACACATTCTGGACTCTGGTGTCAGTTTCCAGGGCAACCACAAAATCCTCTGTCTATCCTTCAAATTTATCATCTAGGTTCACATTGCTTCCAGGATCCCTTTGGGGGAGGACTTAAGGTCTAGGAAGTCCCTTGTGCTGCCTGGTCCTTGCAGACTATTGGGAAAGAGGATCATCCCTCAAAGCCTTGGGAAGCACCAGTGCTGTGATGGAGGAATCTCTCACTGTGCCTGAGCACCAATTCACCATGATTTTTGTCACTAAGAAAACAGAATCACCAATGGAATAAGCACAGGTTAGAGATGACCCCAGTGACACCCCTGAAGTGTCAGTATTTGCTAAACCCAGTCTGGCACTGTCCTTGTAAAATAGTCGTGAAGGACAAGAGAAAGCACAGCTAGCACCAAACCAGCAGTATGATATGCAGTAATATAAGGCTGAACAGCAAATACATCACTGAAGTCTTCCAGAGGTTTGCAGCATTTTCAGCTTCTCTTTCCTTAATTCTTGTCTTTCCTGGCATGGGTGTGTTTTGCACTTGGATCAAATTGATCCTGCCTGAAGGCTGGGCAGAACTCACGCACTCTGCCTGAGAGATGATGTTGCAGTAGTAGAGAAATGAACAATTTCTTTGCTCCCCACCAGAGGGAAATACATATTTTCTCATGTGTTAATGTGCAACAGATATGGTCATGAGAACCCATTCTTCATGGGTTAAGAATTGGACAGCTCTGGGAGAACAATTTTGTGGAGAAACACTGCATCATAAATGTCAAAAACACTCTTACAGGAAGATAGGTCAAAAAACCTTAATTAAAAAATGCGTTGTCTCACAGGAGATGCTGAACAAGGAGCTGGGATTACTATCAATGAATATGCCCATCAAGACTTGCTCAGGTGGGTGGGCGTGAGAGCTGGTGATCCCTGTCTCCACATCCCCACTGGAAAGAATGTAAGGGTGTCATGGCCAAGGCCAAGACCATCCGTGACCGCCCGTCATCACGTTGTCTTGCACACTGTCCACAGTTTTGATGTAGGGGACACAAAAAGCCCAGCATGTTTTTTTAAGGAAGATATGACTTATTCTCAATACCAGAGCTATATGAGGTCTTTCATAAAGTAGAAGTATATAAGAGTAAAAATAAAAGTAAAGGTTCCTGACTGGAAGCATCAGTGATGTGAGGTCCAGTCTCGCACTGGAAGGCAGCCTCCATGCGTGAGGTGCCCACCTATCCCCTCTATAGGAGTCAGCCTTGGCAGATGTGTAGCCAAGAAACCAAAACAACACTCAAAGCATGTACCAAACATTGTAAGAAGTTGCTTTGAAGCAGAAGTAATCAGGGACATCATTAGAAAAAAAGCAAGATTTGTTTTCTCTGCAGGAGATGGCAGAAGCAGCAGAGCTGTGTGATTTCCCAGTGCTCTCCCTGAGTGACAACAACTGAAATTATTGGGCAGGGTGCTGCCTGTGTGGGTGACACTGTGCTGTAGTGCTGGGGAGGAGGATGCTCCCACCTTTCAAACAATCTTTGTAGGAATGGAGAGAAATTAAGTGTCTCACTGTGAAGGAAGCTAAGTGACAACAATGTGTATAGCCAGGAAGTTGTTTTTTCGAAAAGAAAAGCAAGTTTTTACAAGCAGTGACCTGACGTCAGGATTTTGAACTGTCTGCTTCTATGACCAATGACCTTTCCAAGATGATCACATCTTCTTAGAAGAAGAACATGGTAGCAGGGCTGGAGCTGAGGGCAGGTGGAGCATCCTTGGAAGTCAAAGGCACTGCCTGCAGGGGCTGGGGGAGGCTCTGGCACATCACTACTCCCCTGCTACCACAGCAGGCCTCTTCAAAAGCGTCCGAGGTGACTGAGACAGCTCCACAGCCCTGGGTGATCTCAGAGTACAAACCACTCTTGAAGGCTACATCCATAGTCAGCATCAGATGTAAATCTCTTTCAAAAGGACTAAAGATGTTAATTAATGTAATTATCCCTTTTAGTGTAGGCAGACATGGATACAGACTCCTCTGAGCCAGAAATACTGTCATGGAAGGCGTCTCTTTGCTCAGTAGCGGATTTTTTCTGTAACATTCCTGAACTTTCCCTTCCCAGCAACATGACTCAGCATGATGACCACACTCTCCAGACCACAGGGCTCAGTGGTGCAAAGGCAGCAGGAATGTTTGAGACTTATCTCCTGGATATTATCACAAACAAATGGCTTCTTTTGCCACTTCCTGGTGAAAACAATCCATCTAGCAGATGTTAGGTGGCAGCTCTAGCAAGGAGACTTAGGGAAGAAAAATCTATTTTTTGTATTGGTATATCTAAACTTGTGTAGCTGGAGTATGTAGGTCACCAGAAGCTGAGCTTCCATAAAAGGAACAAAGCATTAGATATAAGTATATAATTTTAAGAAAAAAATGCTTATAAGTAGGTAGACCATAAGATCCTCCATCCTTTTCAAAGCAAAGGTGAATCTATCTCCAGACTTGTAGGGGTGTTGGCACACACAGAGGTTGCTTTAAGTGATAATTTCCACACTATGGCTTGCAATTTAGTTGAATTTGTCCTTCAGCTTTTTCAGGATGAGTACCATTTTTCTTAATAGAACACTTTTCACTTTCTCAAAATTAAAAAAGCGCCTTCTCCTACAGATCCAGTGGGAGTCAGGTCCTTCAATTCATTTCTCCCAGAGTTCAGCTTTGGTTTGGGAGCCTGCGTGACTGACTCTACAAAGACAAGCTTCAAATAAAAATAATTCATGTAATATTTCTGAGAGTTTTATTGTCACCAAGAACTTTTCTTCTCTCAGATCTGGTATTCACCCCACTGACTTTCTGACAGACTTCCTGCTCCTGAAACATTTGAAAAAGGTTTTATCATTAACTTTTATTCCTTTAATGAGTTTCTTTAATAAGTTTCTCCTTACTAAATTGGCAGGCCTTCCTGAGGTTTAACATTTAACCTGTCAGGATTTATGTGCCTCTCCTTTTTGGGGTGTGATTTGTTTTTACTGAGGCCATTTTTACCTGTAGTCACCTTTCCTCTTCCAGTGGCAGGCTATAAGGCCAGGTATATCTTGGGTACACCAACACCAGGTATAACATCCTCACCAGGCAGCTGCCGTTCCCTCGCCCCACCTGAAATCCTTTTCATCTCATGTGTCATTCAGAAAACTGAAAAACAGCCAAACATGTCTAGATTTTTTTTTAAATTTATTTTTATAATAATATAATCAGGATTAAAAAAATGTTCCAGGTTGGGATTTTGCATTCTGAGTTTCAGTATAGAGTGAGGTTTTATGACTGAGTTGTAAACTCCCTAAAATATGGTTTTATAATGGAAATGCTGACACAACCTTTATACAGCCCCAGCCATAATTTTAGATGATGTAAAATACCCATTATAGAAAGCCAAGTGGATTTCTGCTATAGAGTGAAGAGAAGATGAGAAGTACACCTTTTAGCTAAGTATTTTCATTCTTTGTTTTAATTTTGACCAAAGAGCAAATCATATATCAGGAAGAGCAGGTTTTTATAGTCATACTTCATGTTTGTATAAGACTAAATTATGTTTTTAATCTTTCTAGCTACCTAAAGTAATTCTTCCAGGAATATCACTGTTTCCCAAGGCAAAAATCAGACTTATGCCTGGTATTGATAAATAGCCATTTTCAAAGGAATTTTATTAAAAAACTGGAGGATATCACTGGAAATACAAAGGAGTGTTTTCAAATAATACAGCACTCAGAGAAAAGTGTGTTAGAAGTAACAGACTGGATATAATTGAAACTGACATCATAAAATCTACAATGTATTTTTGTGATGCTTCTTTTCAAGGTCATTTCAGGACAACTGAGATCTGAGAAGTAATGATACTCATCACCAAACAACACTCAGAGTTTATTTCAGCTATAGATCCAAAACTCTGGATACTTACTTAATGGTTATGTGCAATAACAGAATCCCTTCAGTTGGAAAATCACCATGATAACAACGGAAAATATTAAACAGGTTACTCTTGTGATTTTCTGTACTTTATCCTTATTTCAAAGTAGATTTTTTTTCTAAAAGCAATGT
>JAYDZK010000202.1:13649140-13671302 GCA_034509185.1 Euphonia xanthogaster | reverse complement strand
CTTCTGTATGTAATCTTTTATTTATATTCATAAGGATAGGAAAGGCGAAAGAGAAATTTTGGGCTTTTTGCTAACGTAACGTGCAAGTTAATTTCAGACCTTGGATTGCATTGTATTTCTACATTTACCATCATCTCAGTTTTGGGGGCTGTTCAAGAACACATTAAAAAAATCCCTTCTGTCTTAAAACCATTCAGTTTTAAATGTATAAAATATTTTAATAGCAACCCGTAAATTGATTTACTTGGTCAGATTTGTGCCTCAGCGACCTTTTCAAGACTGTAGATTTTCATTGATATTTGAGAGCAGAACCAGCTGTGAAATATTGACTGTTCTTATCTTCCTGACACCACGGTTTCTGTCATCAGCTGGGTGGAATTCACATCCTCTGCATCACAGAAGAGTTTGGGCTGCTGATCCAGCCTCCAGCCTCCACTGGCTGGGAGGTTTGCAGAGCATTTTGGACTCTGCCTACAAGAGTCTCACTGAAATAAAGGAGGGACTTCAAACTTGAGGCAGCTGAGCATTTGTTTGCCTTGGCCTGAGCAGGTCTTCCCCCACTGCAGTGAAAAAAACACAGGCAGGCTTCAGAGAAGAAGAAATGGAGGCACAGAGAGATTATGTCACTGCCTCCAGACTGTGCAGGAAATCTGTGGTGGGGCCAAGAATCAGAGTGAGGTGCTCGACTTCTGCACCTCAACCACAAGACCTTTTCTTTCTTCCTCACACTTAGTGTCACTGGTGATGTCACTGCCACAGTGGCTAGGGAAGAAGGTGTTGCACTGTGCCAATCAGTTGCTCTCTGGTGCAGACTGGAGACAAAATACTTCTCCACTAATGTTCATCCAACCTCTGAAAATTTAATTGAGGGCTGCATATGTTGACTGCAACCATGATTATTTGCTTAAAGAAAGATACATAAAAGAAAATGTTTATTCAAATTAGAACAAACTATTTTCTTCTTTACATGAAATTTAATTTCTTAGGTTTTGAAGCAAACAGATACTAATACAAAACTAGGATATTTTCTTGGTTTCAGCATACACTTTTCTTGTGGGTTGACACAAGCCCTTAAAAGGCTGACAAAGCAAGCCCTTAAAAACACCTTTCCCACACCCCTCCCTCCTTCCCAGCTCTACCACCTACTCCAGTGGCACAAGGAGGCAGGGAATGGGGGTTATGGTCTGGGGAAACTTGAGACTTTTCTCACTGCTCAGGGCAAGGAATCGTTCCCCTGCTGCACCATGGGGTCCCTTTCAGGGGAGACAGTGCTCCATGAACTTCTGCAATGAGAGTCCATTTTACAAGCAACAGCTCTCTGCAAATGCCTGCAACTTGAGTCCCCCCCACGGACAACAGTCCTCCCAAAACTGCTGTGGTATGCATCAATCTTCCGCGGGATGCAGTCCTCCAAGGACAGGCTGCTCCAGCCAGGAAGCTGGGCCCTCTCTCTAGCAGGTCTCCCACTGGAGCAGAGCCTCCTCCTGGCTCTCCCACTGATGAGGGCACCTCCCCCACGGGCTGCGGGTGGATCTTTGCATTCCCTGTGGATCCCCATGGGCTGCAGGGGCACAGCTGCTTCACCATGGTCTCACCATGGCCTGCAGGGGAATCTCGGCTCTGATGCCTGAAGCACCTCCTCCCCCTACTTCTCCACTGACCTTGGTGTCTCCATGTTGTTCTCGCTCCACTCTTCTCTGACTGAAATTACAACTGTACCATGACCTTTCTTTTGAATTTTTCTTAAATGAGTTATCACAGAGGTGTTACCACCACCTCTAATTGGCCCAGCCTTGGCCAGCAGCATGTCCATCTTCAGAGTCATCAGGGATTGGCTCTGCTGGACATGCTGGAAGCTTCTGGCAACTTCTCATAGAAACCATCTCTTTTAGTACCTAAAACCAGGCCATGCAAAACTAATACAACTTTCAAATGCTAATTTATTGTCTCTCTGATTTTGAGTTAATAATAAAACATTCTCATAAGGAACAAATGTTCCTATACAGAAGGATGCTGCAGTTATAGCAGAGCCCTTGCCCAGGGCTGGTGGTGCAGAAGACGCACATCTGACTCTGGTCCCTCCAGAAAGTGCGACACCATCAGCACTCCCTGGCTGCTCTGCTGCCTGCCAGGAGCAGCTCCTGTGGAGCTGGGAGAACAGCACTGGGGCAAGCTGGAGTTTGTGACAATGACTGAAGCCTGCAAGGGGCATCAGAGGTGAAATTACTTTGAAGCAGTGTAAGTTGGGGTGAAACTCAAAAGCTGATGAATTCCTTTTGGGCAGCTCTGCGTGAAATTCTGTGCGAGGTCATGAAAACTGACTATACATTTTTATTCAGCTGAAGACCGAGAGAGCTGTCAGGTTGCTGCTCCTGAAACATCCAGGTGTGAA
This sequence comes from Euphonia xanthogaster, assembly GCA_034509185.1. NCBI lineage: Eukaryota > Metazoa > Chordata > Aves > Passeriformes > Fringillidae > Euphonia > Euphonia xanthogaster. The sequence goes on along the minus strand of JAYDZK010000202.1, from coordinate 13,668,910 downwards.
GTGAGAGCTACTGTCAAAGTGTTTACAAAGAGCACCAAAAAAAAAGGAGTAATTATGAAAAGCAGTCAAATATCCTTTGAGGGTTGCACCCCTCACAAAGTAAGAACCTACGTTGATATGGACACTGAAGCATTTGCTTATACTTTGAGATTCTAAAAAAAATGTATAGTTGGCTGACACTACATATTCAGGGAAGTGTTATCCAAAAGAAATTACGGAAAAAGGTGAAACTGTTAAAAGCTCTAGGTTATGTGCTAATGGTGCAGGTTTTGCAGAAGACAGACTATAGATATTTCTGACAAAGCTACATTACTTTTCTACCAACGAACATGCATTCATTTGCTGAACCAACAGACCAGGGAATTACAGCGGCCTGTTAGACGCAGCCCCGCGCTCTGCTCTGCTGAGGCTGCGCGCTCCACTGGAGCCAGCAGCGATGAGCGCGCTGTTGCACTGGCAAGGTGCTGAAACTGTGTCACTCTGCAGTTTAGGAGAGAAACTCGCCTCTCTCCGCCCCTTGTGGAGGCTAAGGAGAAAGGGTTCTGCTAAAACTACTGCCTCCTGTCTGCGTCAAGCGTGGCAGTGCAGTTTATTCTGGGCTAGGAATAGACTTCATCTAACTAATGTGACAGAGGCACTTCCCGCATTGGCCAGGGCCAATGGAGGAAAGCAATATTTTCCCTTTTCCATCTTCATATATTCTCACATTTCACAGCAAAATACAATGATTTGTATTGTAGGTGATGGAATCAACTTCAGAAAGAGTTGAACTCTATTGGTGCCTATCCTGAAATTCAAGAAGCTGTTTTTATCTTTAAATAGAATAATAATTTTTATCAATTGTATTGATGTTTTGAAAAAGTGCTTAAGCAATTCTGGCAATATTAAAAAAATGTGCAAAAGTCTTTTCTAGTTTTGCAGAAATGAAGGATACTTCATGAGGGCCCTCCTAGAAACAGTATGGAAAGCTTCCAAGTTTTTGCATTAGGTTAAGGTTAGTTACTTGGGGCAAAGAACTGTGTATGGCCTTCATGTAGACTGCATAGCTGTGCTGCTCAAATATTCAATCATCTTTATTGTCCATAATGTACATAGTTATTAAAATTAATTTATTTTAAGAACAGAGGCCTTTTTTTCATTCTGGAAGATTTTGATTCTGAAGGAATTATGGTGAAAGTAGCACAGGATGAAAGCCTGTACAAACTTCTTGTGTTGCTTAAACTGTTTCTAAGTAAGAAAACAAGAAGTTTTAGGCAGAAATTGTTACAAATAATGCAGTCAACCTCTGGTCAACAGTATTTCAGCCCCTTGGTGACCATAACAGTGGCATATTTTCTTTCTGTGTTACACAAAACTGCAGGTGATTTGTATTTGTTGTTCTCTACTGGTTAAATTATCCTTAAAACCATTAATAACATACATGTGGTTATTTTTTTCAAGAAAAGCAAAATAAAAGTTTGGTTCAGCAGTGGAATAAAATGAGAATTTTACAGTCTTTGGTGCTCTGCAAAATACAGCCAGGATTTGGGGCAGATTCTTGGATGCTGATGAGTGTATTCCAGGGCTGCAGTAGAAGTGAAGCGTTCAGTAGCTCCCAAGAACAGACTTGATCCTGAAGTCACTATTTATGCATCACTCTTATTCCAATCTGTGGGAGTTTTGCATGACTTAAGTGTCAGTCACTTTGACATTTAGCCCAGCTGGTTGAATGATCTACCATGACTATATGGCACATTTTAATCTGATTTTTCTTCTCCATACAGTATTTAATCTCTTGCTTTGTTTCCTCTCCTCTAGGTAGTTTGTGAATGCCAAAGGCATATTTTGACACCTCTAGATTAGAAAACAGCTTTGGAAGAAGTTTGCTGGAAAGAAATGACTGGTAGGTGGGTAACAGCTGGAGGGGAAGTCAGCTGGATAAAGAGACTGGGATTTCAGCTTTACCCCTGAGGTACATGTGAGTGCACCCAAGCTTGGCATGATTCAGCTCCCTGGCAGTAAAAAACAAGGACCAAGACTGTGGGGTATACCTTTGCTCAGAGAAACGTGTGGGCTCAACTGGAATACCCAAAACAAACCACATTAGTACCAGAAACTATAAGCTGAAGGAAATGTTTCCTGTGAAATGCTGCATGACAAATCCATACAGTTTCCTTTCTGTGAAGTGAACATAACAGCTTGCAAATCACAAGTGTATTTACTATAAAATTTGTGGTTTGCCTCATTACCTATCCTTTTTTCTTTTTGGTTTTTTTCTTGTTTTGTTTTTTTTGGCTTTTTTTTTTTGTCCCCTGGCAGGGGATGTCATTTTCTTAGTTGGTTTGAGACATCTTGTTTTATTTGGGCTCCACAGATCCTATGATATTGTAGCACATTGATGGGGTAAATGTAACTTATGTGATGAAGTATCTCAAAGGAAAATCTCATAAAGCTTAGTGAAAAATGCCTCTTCAGCAAATGCTCTTTTTTGTTTGCTGAGAACTTTCTCCACCTGAATGAGAATTAGCTAAAAACCTCTCAAATTTTCCTTCCCAGAAAATAGTTTCAGGTTCTTACCCCATGCTTATTCCTGTTGATTGATTGAAATATCTTGCTTTCACCTTCTTGCACTGGTTTTTCTTCTTATTCTACATTTCCGTGAACGTGTCTTTCTTGTCTCTGTTCTATGTGTATTTTCCTTGGCTTCAGCTTATTGTAGCATTTAAGAATACGTTTATCTTGGAGCACACATTCAGCCCTGTTTCTCTGTAGTGAGATTAATTATGTACTCAAGGACTTTGTTTAGCCAAAATTTTGCTTTCACTAAGCTATTCTATTTAAGAACTGAAATGGTGTGGTAATTTTCATCCAAGTTACATCACCATCATACTTTTTCCATTGGAGACGTGAGAATGTCATGGAGCAAGCTTGACAAGCAATAAAATGTCAAGTGTCAAAACATTACAATTAGTTTTTAGATGTAGTCTACTTCTGTCAAATTTTGGGTAATATGTCCATAGATGCTTAAAAAAAGAAAGGAAAATATTACTTATATAAAAAAAAACCTTGCAGGTGACCCAGAGGACTATTCAGGACTCTCATATAGACACTTATTGTCATTTTATACACCCTCTGTGTCTGACACGTCTGTGTAGAGCTGGCAGATGTGACAAAAGACCTATAGGTGACCCATTCAATAAAGCATCTTGCTGGGCAATTAAAATAGCAATAAACAGATGTGCTTAGGTATTTGCATTCCACCCCATATCTGTCTTTTAGCTCTCTAGAACACTTTTGTAATGGAGATTGTTCAGTTGGAGAATATTTAACATCTTTATTTATTAGGATCATAAAACATAAGCAATCACCAAAAAAATTATAAAGACAGTCAAAAAACTCACCACAAAAGTACGCATAATTTTGTTGTAAATATTTTTAAATATGCCTGCACTGTTCTTTGGGCCCAAATTCATGATTTTGCACTCCAAATCAGTGAGTGCACATTTTAAGTTATTCCCTTTGTAAATCACAGCTTGACCACCAGGTTTCTCTTGGGCTAATGAGACACTTTGGTATCATGTGCTCAAGGGTGTCTAAAAAGTGAAAATCTGACCTCCTTAGTGCGTTCATCCCCTCTTTCTGGTATGTGATTTAGCATGGGCTTAACAGACCTTCAGCCTTCTTGCTTTGTAGGAGTTATGAATCATGTGAAGTCTGTCTTGAGACTCTAAATCAATCTACCCTTCAGCAGCCATCAGTGTGTTTTAGTGTTCAAACTGAATATGTCTTTTGCAGAACAGCACTGACAAATACATAAAAAGGGATCAGATGTCATGGCAAAAATCCTGGTGTGCAAGCCCTGCAAGTCAGTATAGCAAATTGAAATGAATCTTCATTTTCCCTCAAATAGAAAACATTCCGCTCCTATATTTGATTCCAGGGCCTTAACCTTGTTACTACAGTAGAGCAGCATGTAACTAGCAAGTCAGAAAGAAAAACCAATGTGACCTTCCATCTCTGAAGCAATTTCTTAGTAAAATGAGGTACTTCAAACAGACCACTGTGAAAACAAGACAGTTTGTTAAAAACAAGGTTATTTGAAGATTTGCATTAGAACTCTTCACCTCCAAGGAGCCCACCACAAGTCTAATATATCAGGATTCAGAAGGCATTTTTTTTACAGTTTTTACATACTTATACACATTTATTTACATATATATCCATATACACACAAATATATACAAATATACATGTGATATAAGAATGTAATTATTTCCAGCAGGGATACACAAAGCACATACCCTTCTTTATCAGATGATTGCCATTTAAGGAGAAGAATTAGGAAGGAGACCTTTATTCAGAAAGTGTAGCAGAGTTCCAGGCTGACTTGTTCAACAAACTTCTTCCTTTCTGGATACCTTTTGGGGTGTTATTATTCCCATATTAAAAAGGATGGAATATTGTGATGAAATGGGGTACTGTTATTGATTAAATAACAGAGGCTACAGAGGCAACTCAGAGGCTACAGAAGTGAGAAATAAAAGCAACCTCTGCATTAAGTCAAATGTGTTGACTCCTTTTTTTTCATATTTCCCTTTATTTTCCCAGCAGACACCTAAAGCATTGTGCCATTGTCTGTATAAAACTTGTTTAGCATATATCTCATCACCAAAAAGTTAAGTCATTAGAGGTTCAATACTTGTGGTTTAAAATAGCTGTTTGATAACTAAATTGGCTCGCTAATTTCTGCTGCTTCACAAAATGCCTCCTGGTCTGCCTAGCTCTGTCCCATTTCATGCACCCAAGCAGGAAAATGTAAGGTGGAAAAGAAAGTGCCATATGGAATATTTATCTGCACTGGCTGCTTGGGTCTCTTCAGAGGGGAGCTCGTACTGACACATGGCAATTATATTTTAAACAAAGATGTTCTACAGACCACAGATTCCTGTAAATCTCCATTGCAATTCACATAAGCAAAATATGGATGGAGGGTTATACAGATGGCTAGGTACAGTGACTTCCTTCAGCATACAGTTTGAGAAGGCCAATTAGGAGCTGAAGTCTCAATTTAAGACACAGTTTTTCTCCACTACCACTTAAACTTTATTAAATATAAATACTTCATTCTCATTAGTGGCTGAAAGGAGGTTTTATTTTCCAATAAAACAACACAGAAGTAACGAAATCTCAAAATTATGCAGCATTAATATCTCTAGTACACATTGCAAAGGTGTTTTTTTTTTTTCCAGAACACAATTCTTGAAAGGACTTGAAAGGACTCTGAACCTGAAGTGGAAGAGTGCATTTAATAGTCTAGTATTCATACCACATGGTGCTCAGTTCTTGTTTACAGTACCACAATCAGGGTTCTGCAGCCCACTGTGAAAATTGACTGTGACTCAATTCCCCCAGTTCATGCTCTTAGATGACTGGATGGCCCAACTAATTAAACAACTAGCCTAATTCTGTGGTTCTTGGGCACATCCTGTCCCACTCAGAAATCTCTCCTGCCCCACTCAACACAAGGAAGGTAAGCAGGTAGAATTAGCAAAATATGCATCCCTGAAATGGAGGAGTATCTTTGGTTCCTTGTTAGATTCCTGCATGTTTGATGCAAAGTCCTGTTTAGATGGAGGGAGTGCAATGATCCAAATCTTTTCCTCCAGCCACTAGAGTTTATTTAACAAGGAGCTGCTGCTCTAGTTTAGAGGAGCTATATGCTGGAATACAGGCCACCTACATCCCAAAACAATGACCAGCAGGTGGAGAGATCTTGTTCCAGAAGGATGTGATGGCTGGTACCTGTCAAGACTGAGATTTCAGGCAAACCCTTGTCAATCCTGGCAATGGGCCAGGAGGATGAGGAGCATGCTGTGTTGAGGTTAATCCCTGCCCATGGTGTGGGATGTTTTGGTTCCTTTCATAATGAAACTTGGTTTCTAGAAATTCTAAGCCAAACTCCACAGCTGCATGGAGAGCGATCTGGTCCCAGGGATTCTCCATCCAAACTAAATTACTTCAGGTAAAAACCACCCTTCTCTTTTCAGGGGAAGACTTCCTAACACTGCAGCAGAGTTCCTCTACCTGGGTGCACCTCCCACAGCTGCACTCACTCTGCTGGCTGGTACTGACACAAGAGCAGGGGTCAGTCCCCCTGTAGCCCTGCAGCCTGACTCCACAGGCCGCAGGGACACCCCTGGCCCGTTGCCTTCTCACTTATTTCAACACACTGCTGGAGTTTTGTCTTTTCCTCCTTGCTCAGCTATGTTTTTTTTTTTTTTTTTTTTTTTTTTTTTTTTTCTCTTTGTTCAGTTGTGTTTTTTTTTTTTTTTTTTTTTTTTTTTTTTTTATGGTAGCCTATGATCATTCCTGTCACTTTTTCCCCTTATTTTCCCATTTTACCAGGTGTAGTTTGGCATGTTCAATATCTGTAAGCGGGTCTAGGTCAGTCTTGATGCCTGCAAGCACAGCTCCACTGACATCAGAGTTAGGGACACTGAAACAGGATGGACTGGGCACTGGGGATGCACTGCACCTCCCAAGACTTTGTTATCTTCTTTATTTGTTTCCCACACATCTGCTGCATCGAAACCCAACTGTAAAATCACATTTAGATCTTATAAAAATGAAAACTTCCTGTAGCTCATTCCACATTGCTCTGTTGCTGGAATGGCTTCAGATTCCTACTCCTCCTGGTGATGTCCTCCACAGTCTCACTGCAAGAACTTGGGGAGTCAAGGCAGTTTGACCTGTGTCCTGGTATTCACCTTCACCCTCTCAGCAAAAGAGACTGTCTTCCTCACACTCTCCCCACCAATTTCTCCCTTCTTCCTTCCAGTTTTAGGAATCAGGAGAAGTAGAAAGGCTAGGTTTCTCCTCAGGAGAAACCAAGTATGTGTATTTTCTGGGTCTTGAATAGAGAGAAGATACCAAAGCAAGTTGTTTGTAAGACTTCCACTTGCAGAATAGTGCATAATCTCTCTTTATTTTGAGAATATTTCAGCATTGAATTTACCAGGGTCACACAAACTTGGGAGGTTGCCAGGTGCAGGGGATCTGACTTCCTGCCGTAAACTCAACTCAGCAGCAACCAGAAGAATAAATTTATGTGATAAGTAAATTAAAATAATAAATACATGACCTCTCACATTAACTTGTGACATTAAAGTGTGAAACCACATATAAAGGAGTAGAAAACATGAAGAAAAATCTGCAGATTTTACAAGAGGTGGGGACAGAAAAGGGAGAACAGGAAATTGTGCAAACTTTTATCTCAACTACTTATGACTTGCTCTGGGGATTGCATTTCTCTATAGTCTTCCTCTACCTTGGCTGACACTCCCTATAAACATTTTATGAGACATGTTAAGTATTTTATGCAAAAAGTGAGTTGTATTGCATTGCACTGTAGGTCAAGGTGAGGAGGACACGTTGCCAGAGTACTTAGTTAATCTCTTTCATCTTTCCCGTGCTGTCATTAATGCTTATCTGTTCCCACAGGTCTTGCAAAGCCATCCGTTTACTCCAGTGGTGCAGTACAATAGTAAAATCCTTTGATTTCACATGCTAACTGCTTTTGATGCTGGTTTTGTTCATGCTAATTTTTAGATCAGATTTGTGTTTTCTTGTCTGTGATGTTTCTATCATGCTCTCATGCTTTTCTTTTCTGGGAGTTCAGGAGTTTATCTTAACTTTTTTGTCATCCCCCTGTGTAGGAGCAGTTTGATGTTGATGCGTACGTGTTAACAGCACTTGCTTTAGGTCATAGTATTGAAAGACCCTATTAATTAATTGAGTCTGTTTGTGGGGCTTCTATCCCAGTTATTGTCTCAAAGTCTGTCTTTTGCAATCAAAACCTGCCTAGGGCTTCCCTACTCTCATTACGCTAAAGTGGGAACTCACCAGCGGCTCCTGTGTCCTGTTCTGGTGTGAGAAGTAATCTTTCTTGATTCATAAGGAGTCCTTGACCAGCTCTGTCAGCGTTCTTGACAGGGAATGTCTCATTTGGGATAGTAAAAGGTTTATCAAAAATTATTTAAGGCAAACAAGATAGCTAAGGGCATTAGCAGAAACTTTTCCTTAGCAAAACTTTCAAATGCCTCTCACTTCCGAATGTCCAGTTTCAGGAGAAGACTATGCCCTGCATTCTATTGCTTTTGAAAAATCCTTCTAATATTATCATTAATAAGTCTGGGAAGCAGATGTTATACACATAATTTACTTCTCCAGTTGCTTTCTTAACTTGAAAGTTGAGGCCAAGGATTGGGAAGGCCCAGCCATGAGGAACGTTATGTGCACTCCCCAGACTACAGGCAAATATGTATATTCACAGGCAAAATAGGCAGCTTGCCACTCCAGAGGTGAACAGGAGATATGAAGATATTGGTAAAGGAAGATGCCAAGAGTGTGTGAGATTATTATACTGCTAAATTAATGAGAAAGTAATTTGATCTTAAAATTCAAATCTGAGCTTTAATAACTCCAGTAATTCTCAGCAAATAGAACAAATTAAGGTAAATGAAAACTAATTTCATACTAAAGAATAAATGCTTGTGAGAGGGGGCTTTTGCCCCTGCCTTGTTTGTTGACTTGCAAAGGGAATGAAATTGAATATTTCAGAATGTTTTAGTAAAATCCATAATTTTAAAGCACAAGAGAACTTATTTTCTGTTCCTCAGAACTTTGATCCTTTAATTCACTGTAAGTAATTAAGAAGCCATGTCAGCATGAATTTCAATGTGAGCACCCAGTGAATATTTTTCCAGTCTGTACAAAGGAATCTAAATATCTTTTTTTTTTTTTTTTTTTTAATATTGCAAAACATGATTTTACGCAAATGACTCAGGAGAACATTTTTGTATTTTTTCCCTCTTTCCAAATGCATCTATGTGTGGCTTCTGTTTTTCCATTACTGCCAGAGATATGTAGCAGAATTGGTCATTGCTTCTATTTCTGATCACAGTTTTGGGAGCTGAGGCTTAATATGCAATAAAAAAGCAGACATGGGGATGATTCTTTTCTTTATGCTGAAATGGCTGCGAGAACTTATTTCAGCGCCCACTGCACGTCAAGAGCACATCAAAATGAGTTTTGCTGCTTTGTTTAGGCTTTCACACAGAAGTTTCCTCAGAGGTAACTCAGTGCATAAATGGAAGAGACATTTCCTGGAATGCCAGGAAAATGAGAGCCTATGGCATGACTCCTCCAAAGGACATAAAAGTAGAAAACAATCAAGTCTACCAAACACTGCTGGGTTTGTTTAATACAGTATATAATGGCCTATTTGTACTAGATAGAGCAATATTTTCAGGCTGCCCTGGGAGGGGGAAAACACCCCCTTCAAAAGTCAGCATGAACATCTAAGACTGCAGTAGTACTTTCATACATTCAGAACTGGCTTGTTTTTTCATACATGTCCTAATATATCATATTCTAGTATACCTTGTATGAAAACATCTTTATTGCTGTTTTTCAGTGGTGTTAACTCAACAGGTTGGGTTTCATTCCTGTTAGTGAAAATTAATTACTTTATGTGACCTCTGCTCAGTTTTAATTTTAAGGTATTTTAGGAATTTAAATGGGGGGTGGTTTTTTTTTTTGGTTTTTTATTTTTTTAATCTCTAGTGTAAGTTTTGTTACTCTTCTTTGCTTATTTTGTATTTTTAAGAGAAGTCCTTCATGCAAATGAAGAAGAAACAGATATTCACAGCAAGGAGGGTAGCTACATTTCATGGAGCAAAATTTTTCCAGGCAAGGAATAGTACTGTTGTCTTTAGGAGCCAGAGACCTTAGCAGTCACTTCTCTCAAGAGCAAAGAGATTTTAGTTTATTTTTTATATCAGTAGTGATTTTGATTTTCTTAAAAACTTATTGATCAAAGTAATTGATTGTTACAAGTTCCATTTACATGGATCATTATCATCACTATGTAAAACCTGCATTTGTTAACCTGCTTGTTTTGTGTGTCTAGTTCAGCCCTGAATGTGAAATTAAATCGTGCGGTTTCTCTGTAAATTAACACTTGAGAACTGTGCTCCAAATGTGGGAGGGAAAAAAAGCATCACAGAGCCCCACAGGCTAGAAGAATGATTACAAAGGGCTGATAATTGACCCTTATGGAACAATGAGTAGATATTCATATGGATGATCTATATTTAAAGAAAAAAGATGTTTAAAGTAACTGGAACTCCACTAAGTTGTCGTATGTTATGAATTCTCTCCTTGGCCAAAAACTCCTTAATTGCCATTATATCCGCAGGTTCATGATGATGAATTCTATCAGGCAAAGGCTATTTAATCTTTGACTCCAGGGCTATGTTCAACCTTGAACAAATCCATGACTGTCACTAATATTCATATTTTTTTTCTTAAATACTGATATATTTGATGATATTAGGTAATAACAAATGCTTCCCATCAACTACTTAGTCCTGTTCCTATTTCTGCTCATGCACACTTAAAATTCCTGCCTGGTGCTGAGCACTGAACAAAACAGCCTGAAATATGCAGGGCAGAGCTACATGCAGGAATTATGATCAAACAGTCTTAAACAGTATTTGGGATGTCGCTGAAAAACAGTCTCCATACAGAGACTGGGGAATGAATTTTGGAGGGACTTAAGTATGCTCTTTGTATCAGCTTCTGTCAACTCTTTGTATACTTTCTTTGCAGTTCGTCTCACCACTTTGCCATGTCCTTTCTGTATAGTCTGTGAAAAAGAAGTTTTATGATCAAATTCAGGTTATTTTCTCCCTGACATACTTCCTCTTTTCAGTCTGAATTCTGTGTTTTACACTGAGTCTTCTAGAACACAGAAGCAGTCTCATATGCAATCTTCCACATATGTAAATCCAGCAAGGACTGAATCCTTTAGATTGAAAACACACAGCAAGTTTTTTAAGGACTTAGTATACTATGCAAATTCTCTTATGGAGCCCTAAAGTGAAAATATCCTTCTGTCTTTGATAGCGTTGACTTACAGCTTTGACTTGGTAGCTTTTTTTATTTATTCAGGTAGTGCAGTGAACAGGTGTACTGTAGATAAGGCTGTTACAGCAGTGCAAACAGCAGTAAAAGTGCATCATTTGATGAGTCAGTTTGTTTCAAGCAACAGATCAGCCACAAAGTTGTGGAGATCATTGTAAAATTTCAGCAGGTCAAGAAAAAAATCGCAAAGTAAGAAAACTAGATCTGAGGGTGATATTTGTTTCTTGTTCAATAAAATGTTTTTTCTGGGGCTGGAACCTGTCCCTTCTACAAATCCCTGGATGGCCTCTTTTCTCTACCTCAGAGTATCTTGGATACACTGCAGTCTTTGCAGCCCATTTGATTTATTCCTACCTTGAATTGTGATTTTCACGTGTTAATACTTTGCTCCAGTTCTTCTCTGTATTGCAGCATGTGGCCATTATCACTTCCCTCCCCCAGGCCCATTTCCCTTGTTATATATCTGTTTCATTCTCTTATTTAAGTTGAATGTGAACTTGGGGTCAAGAACAGACGAGTCATGTGATGGAACTAAGGTATAACTGCATTTTCCAGTTTTTTTCCACTGCATTGTCTGAGGGTTTGGAAGCACAATCTCACAGACAGTGCAAAAACCCTCAAGTTCACAGTTCAGCTGTCAGTTATGAAGCAGATTGATGAATTAATGTCCTTAAGGAAGCCTGGGCTGGAAAGCTGTGGGATGCAACCTCCCCTTAAGGAGTACTTGCTGACGTGTGAAGCCTCCTTTTGAAAAGCACACTGATTACATTCCTTCCATCAAATCTAAGTTCTGGAGGGCTGGGGCCCTGCCATGAGTCCATCCTGGAACTAATGGCCAACTAATGGCCAAGTAATGCTTTTTAGTCAGTTTTCCAGTCTTTATAAATATACCCATCATGGCCTCGATGTATGGAGGGAAGCTGAACCTCATACTTGTGACAAACAGGAAGAGACAAACCAAACAACAGACCTGACGAGTTACTGAAGCACTGAGTGTGGCTGTCCAGGGTGGGCTCCACGAATGCATCACAGTTCTGAAGATTTTTTGGACTAGCCTGCTATTATGCTGCCATTTTGCCTTTAATAAGTAATAATGGGTCACCTTAATGTTGAGCTTAACAAAACATAGTTGGAATGCAAGAACAGTAATTAAAGGCTTGTAATAAAATAATGTGGCATTTACCTAAATGACAGCATTACTGTTGACAACCTGAACAGCAATGACATTTAAGTTTTCCTGAGACATTTTTCATTCAAATTATGTCACTAGTTCTGAGGCTCCCTTTTGTAAGACTTCCTGCCATGTAGCTCTATAGTTATTATCCCTCATTGTCAATATCGCCAGTCATTTCTTCTCCACATCAGTTTTGATTGAGTTCTTCCAGTTTTCCCACACACCTATCTGTGTATAAACCTTTCTGAGTGATTGATATGGATTCATGCTTTTATTCTAACTTATCAATTTTTATCTTTTTTTTTTTCTTTCTGAAGCAACTACCAAATTTCTGTCTGCATAGCGTGCAAATCCAGCCAAACCTGGAATTAAAAAGCTGCAGGCTGAGTATGGGTTTAATACCTTGTTTTCATGTATTTTGAAAGATAATACATTTCTGGTGCACACTGTAGTATCCTGTCAGTCAGGTATCTCCACTGGTGAAATTCACATGACCTTGACCACAGTAAATTCTTTGCTAAAGCAGAAGGGGGAGGAGCAGCCCTCCAAAAAACCAAAATACTGGACCATAAATTTCTTTGACAACATTGCACAATGTAGCAAAGCTTCACCGCGTCTCTCCAGTGTGGAGGGCATTGCTGAGGAATGAGAGATACAAGGAGGCAAAAGAACTTGAGGACAAAAGCAAGTCTTTGTTCAGGCAGATTACCTGGGGGGGAAATACAGTACATGATGTACCATGCGACACATCAGTCATGCAAGCTATTTCTAGGAGGTTTTACTTACCGGAGAGCTGTTTTTCATTTAGAGAGGAATCCCTTCCTGGGCAGAGGGCTTGGAAAAGGCCCATGTGACTCAGAGTCTCACTGAAGCCATATTCTGGCATGGAAGGTACACAACCTCATAGAATACTCCTGCACATGGATAAATTTTTCCTGTGCTTAACTGACAGTCTAGCTTTCATCAGATCTAAAATAATGCAGAGGATTTATAAAGACATTAGACTCTGCTCAGCTTTGCACAAAGAGCATCAGTCAGGCCTTCATCCCAAGCTCTTCCTGTGCCAGAATTGAATGATTTTGTCCTGCCTGACATTTCTCACGCTCTGCTGGGCACCTGTTGGTGCAGTGCAGGAAGCTCTCCAGCTGACTGGTCCTACCATGCATGGCTGCAAGGCTCAGAGAGCTTGTGCACAGCCAGCAGGGACATTAAAGGAGCTGCTGATTTGCCAGCAGCCATGTTCTGCTGGCCGGGTGATGGCATGTAGCTGCATGCTGGTGTGTAAGGGCATGCCTAAGGGCAGGATGTGCCTCTGTGCTCCAGTGTGCATTATTAACATGGCTGACAACCAGGCAAGGGCATGGCAGGAGAGACTGACCTGGCATGTTGCACCTCACCATAAGCCCATGATGCCTACCTGAGGCTGCAGTGAAGATCTGTTGTTTTTCAGCTGGGTTAAAACCACAGCCTTTCTCTTACCTCTGTTGCAAACCAACCTTCAGCTTCTCTGCAGGGGTACAAGATTTTAAATTCATCCTGATAGTCAGAAAACACCCTCTATAGGGGTAATTCCATCATCAGGGCAGGTGACAGACCTAGAACACACCTAGACTATGAATTCCCTCACCCAGTCGCTGCTGCTCTTGTTTTTATTGATGCTCAGTTCTTGAGCCACAGGTCAATGTACCACTTGACTTTGCCTGGTCAAACCAATTGTTATGACTGGAATGTTGATTCAGCTATAAGCCATGAATATTCTAAGAGAAATACTATTTATGCATAACAACCTTAGCCTGTACTACTAGTTCTTACCATCCCTCCAAATGCATTTTGAGTATTTGCTTTAGTCGCTACCTCCTCAAGATTAAATTCACAAAGCCTTATACTTACTGTTTAGTTCAGCATCTGTACAAACCCGTAAGCAGACATTTCTGTTTTCAGGGGCCCTTGAAAGGTAAAGAATTGAATATGGTGATGGCAACACACCACCTCTCTCCAGATTAGGGATATACAGACAAATGTAAGTGTTGCTCTGCAATCAAGAACTCCCCTTTCCTCTCTTCTCCCTTGGGTATGATGAGAGGATGACAGTGGCTCATTGTTTAGAGGATGAAAACTAAAGCTGGGTGCGGCTTTGTGATCTGGAATTTTAAAGCTGCCTTTGTTTTAGAGTGCTACAGTGAAGAGTTCATCATTTACATTAGTGGCAAATCTGGATTTTCTGTCTTAACTCTATTGTTTCTCTCTGAGTTACACAGGTTCTACTGTGTACTTCTGCATGAACTTTAAATGGTGCAACAACACCAGAAAGTGACTTGCCATGTATCAGAAAACCCTACTGCCTGCAGGGGGCTTGAACTGAATTTCATATGAACTGGTGGGAATATCCAGGATCTGGCACAAATAATGAACGAAATTAATTTCCTTTTGTACCTAGTTGCCCTGAAATCTTCATCGGGAAATAAGAATTCTCTAATTCATCAGACCCATCGTGCAGGTCAAAAGAAGTCTTAATGAGGGCTTTAGACAACCTGAGTCTGGGGGTCCTGAGGTGGGAAGTGATGAGCTAAGACCCTCCTACTTCTCAGTTATGATGATAATCGGGATTTTCCAGCCATTTTTATTTTGAATTCCTACAGCCTAGTGTTCACCAAGCATTAAGCCTCTAACACTCTAGCCTGTACCTGCAAGGGCTGGCATTTTCACACGGTGTCATTTTCGCACAGGTTAGGGCAGGATTACCAGAGCTGCCGCCATCAGCCTTATTTTGCTAAACCTTATTGTCTTGTAGTGCCAATGAATACAGGACTGGAGGCTGTTGAACCTGAGCCAGGAGGGCCAGTCTGCCTTGATGGACAGCTTGCACAAGAGCGGCTTCTGGTGCCCTTCACCTGGGGGATTTCTCGGTTACTGTTAAGGGGGAAACAAGCAATTATGCAGTAGTCTGTTTAGGGACTTATATCAGGATTGGAATAGAATAATTTCTGACCAAAGTCTGTAAGGCCCATTTTTTTTTAAATATGGTTGCAAACAACTCTGACAAATTCAGAACCTTCCAGGAAAGCAAGACATGCTTAACTTGCCCCCAGGTCAGCACTTTGCATATAATCTTGTCTCTCCTACTGTCCCTATCAGGAACAAGCCCTTTTTAAATGATCCCTAGATGCTTGGAGGTTACATCTCTTCTCCAACTTTCAACTCTCAGAAGCCTCTTGGAGAATTAATAATTTATCAACAGCAACTTGAAGTCATGCGGCCCACCCACCTCCTCTTGGCAGGATTGTTCACACTGCTGTGTGAAAGAAAGTGTGGAAAGAGCCTGATTGTCACTCAGAAGACCTCATGGTTAGTTTTACTGATTATGCTTGGCATGTTGTACCTACAAGAGCAACTGCTGCATGGCAGGAAAGCCTGGAGACATGACGCAGCTGAACCGCCTGCTGGGCCAGCCCAAAGCTTGTAGCTGAAGTTGCCCAAAGGTTCTCCTCTAATTAAGGATAAGTTGGTTGAAGAACCCTCTGTGCAGGCCAGAAGACTGAGACATTCCACACTGATGTGACTCTGCCAGTGCAAAGACCCATATTTCTACCCCAAAATCCCTCATGCAGATCCTACTTGGTGTCTGAGAGGGACCTTGAACCCAACTGCTCAACAGCGCCCTGAAATCTGTTCTTTTTGGAGTAAGCTTGCATCCTATTCAGAGGAAGAATCTGTGTATGCTGTACTCCTAATGAAGCCTCTATTTCAGTTTTGGAAATGTCGGTCCTTTCCATGTTTTGGATAAATGATTGAAGTATCCCTGTGTAAAAGAGTAAAAAAAAGCCTACTCAGGACCAGAAGCTCTCCTTAATTGTGTGCCTATAGTATTTAATTGCCTTTGACTCACAGAGGGAGAGAAGGCGACGTGATCACAGAGAAGGCTTTTTTGGGGTCAGTGCTACCTGCAAATCAGCTGGCAACCAAGAGGCTTCCTTCAGCCAAACAGTGTATCTCATCTGGCTCCAGAGCAATGACATCAGTGAGACATCAGTGCTCACCTACTATAAACACGTGGGTGAAAAGGGATTTTCATATGCAGCTGATGCTCTAAGGAGACTCATGCATCAGGGTGCTCAGAGGATGAGTAGCTCAACATTCTGTTCACATCTTGGATCCCAGTTTCAAGGATACCCAGTGTGTTTCCTGCTTCCCTGCGGGGAGGAGACAAGAGGCAGCAAACCACTGATTAATGTGGTGACTCAGCGCGCAGCGGATGGACTTGTCCCACACACTAACCAGCATGAACAAGGACAGCAGCCGCTGTGGCACAGGGACCCCAAACACAGGAAAGCATCTAAGGCATGCCGAAGGGCACACCAGCCCCTGAGCCAGCTGGAAACATGGGCTCACCTAAGAACTCCACCACTTCCCTGGAGATCGGAGCTTTTGTCAATTATTGTGAAATGGCAGTGCAATTTCACCTTCAGTGAGTATTTGGACAGCATGCTGCAGGGGTTCTGATTCACCTGGAGGTTAAATTGCAGGCAATTATAAAAATGGACAAAACCCCATGGATTGCCATGGATTCTCCTTTGCATGAGAATGTGGCCATGGGCAATGAGCCCAAGGTAGGCCCAGGATGGCTTCAAACTCAGGTGCCCGGTTCTGCCTCTCACTGTGCATGGTACATGAAAAAGACCTGCTGCCTTTTCATTTTACACTCACCTATCTGATTTTTTTTTATTGCAAGGACTGTTTTTCAAACTATCCTAGCACTTAAATCTTTTTATATAGCTTGTCATCATTATTTTTTGCCAGGACATTTGCCATATGACTAGAGGTTTAGGGTTTCTTTAGACAAAAGCAGGAATGCCCACAGGGCTGGAGAGAAGCTGACCTGTTTATTGACTTTCATTTTATTGTCTGCTGCTTGGTCCCAGTTTAAAAAAAAAAAAAAGAGATCAAAGATCAATTGGAGAAATGGAGCATTGGTTAGAAAGAACCTTTTTTTTTTTTCACCTTTGAGAGTTTATGACAGCCAGCAAAAGCAAATGTTTAAACTGTAAAAATATTGAAACAGAAATCTTCCTTTTCATATTTCACTAGTTTGAAGATACATTATGTTATTCCATATCAAAAAGAAATTTATTTCAGTTTTAAATCTCTCTCTCTCATCAATCCTTTCTTTTTTTTTTAAATAAATGCTAACTTTTCCCATTTCTACTTAGAATTCAATTAATAAGAAATAAACAAAGGAAGCCCCATGGGCACTTTTGTCTCCCCATCGATGTAACAATTTCAATTTAAGCTAAGATCATTTCCCATAGGCTTCATATACATAAATTTCCATAGGAGAGGTTGATAGGTAAACATTTCACTCTGTGCAGGGCCATTCAGGCTATCAGTAGGCTGCAGGTTTTTCAACGTCCTTTTTGACTCCTGCCTGATGTATTTCACACATGTTCGCGTTATTTGCTGTCAGCACATGTATTATATTTTCATTTTTATTAAGTTTTATTGAATTTGGACATTATTTTGATGTTTCTTCATCACTTTAATTATAAGCAGACATCTTGTCTGACTCGTTCCCCTGAAATATAATGGTTCACAAGATCAGGTAATTAATAGAAAAAGCTACTAAAAATATTAAAAAAACCCCCACACATTTAGAATTATAATTTGATTGCATCCTGTTTTAGTTCTGCCATGCCTGTGAATGAAGAATGACTTTTTGTCCTACTCCTTCCCTGCCACCGGAATCGACTATTATGTAGCTTTTGGTATTTTCTTCATTCTGTCTTTTGAAGAAGAGGAGGGACTTTTTATCAGCCTCTTTTTTTTTAAAATATTTTAAGTCAAAGGTTGCTGCCTAGATTACTTGTGCTTTATGCATGCAACTGTGGTTAAAATGGAATGGCAGTTCAGTTTTGCCACAAGCCTGACACTGTGTTCTTTGCTCATCTTAGTCCTTCCATTCTTTTTAGGGGGATTTGGATACACTTAACAATTTGCATTCCCTGGCTTTTAAAATATAAGCTCATTTTTAAAAGTTTACCAATTAATTATATGGTTAAGCGAGACCCTATCAACTAGAAAATTGTATTTCTTACTGCAAAATGTGAACCTACAATGGATTAATGCAATTCTGGAAATTAATGCAAGATGAACAACACTGTGAAAAGGTTATTTTGGAATCATATTTCAGTGTATATTCTTTTCATGCATTTGGCAATTTATTTTTTTTTCACATGTATTCCTGAGTTGTCATCTCCTGCTTCAAAGTTTACTAAATTTGATTACAAAGGTCATAGATCAGACTCTTAATTTTTCCTGGCTGAAAAAATGATATGATTAAACAAATAAAGGATCAAACCCAAAATCTAGTATATGCTGTTTACAAACTGTCTAAAGCACAATTAAAACACAACACAAAACCAAGTGAGCAATTGTCCATTTTTGGAAAGTTTAAGTTGCCTGTATCACTTTAATTCCAAACTCAGACAGAAGCAGACTTCGAACACTTTTCCTAAGGAGTGCAAGTCAAATCCTTAATGCTAATATAGAAGGGTTTTTTGTATTTAATTCGACTTACATTTTGTTATCGCTTGGCTCACTGCCTTAGGAGTCTGAGCCAAAGCTGTTATACTGTAATATCCATGAGGTTCAGTTTTCTCTTTCACCTGCAATACTGTACTCTCAGTGTAATGCTAATGTGACTCCTGCAGTATAACAAAGAACCCATAATGACAGCAGCAGAGGGGCCTGAATGTCATTTACACCTATTTGCTACATCCAAGGTCAGCAAGAATGCACCTGCAAAACACTCACACTGCACCCAGACTGGATACAGGAAAACTGTCTACTGAGATGAGGTTATTTTGAATAACAGATGTTTTTTTTTCTTAAACTCCTGAAGGTCTTTGTGCAGAAGTTTATAATGAGTTATTCAAGGTAAGCATGTGCATTTCTGAAGAAACAATGAAGGAGACTGCTTTTGAAACAATGCTAAAGAATCAAAAAAAAAGGTTCTGAGGATGCACTTAGCATATATATAAATACATTTCCAGACACATTGTTTCCCCATAGCATATTTCATACTCTGCCTGTTGATGGAGGATTAAACCAACCTATTACTTTGGAACTGCTGTAGCAGAAGCAGGAAGACTGATCACTGCCTTCATTGCAAGGGTTGTAGCAAGTTCTTAGAGTTGTGAAAGGAATGAAAAGCAAAGCATATTCTTCTGATGCAGAACATTTATTATACTATGCTGAAAGAGATAATAAATAAGTTTTTAAAAATCAAAACATTAAATTCCTTTCTTTTCATTCTCTGTACCAGTCCAGAAGGACAGTCCTGACCAACAAACACACAATCAGCCTCAAATACAACAGTTTTTGGTGCAGCTGAACAATAAAAGAATGAATCCCCACAGCAAAACGCAGGGCAGGGGCAGCCATTTGTACCTCCTTGCTGCGGTAATGGGATCTGTGCATTAGGTGAAGCTTGTCTAAGCCAAGGGATGTGCACCACAGCCATGCAGATGCCACAGAGAGGATCCCCCAGTGTCGTGTATTAGCCACGGAGGCCCTGCTTCTAGCCGGATAGCTGAGCTCCTGGAGGGTCAGGGTGTCCCAGGGAGCAGGCAGGCTCG
>JAYDZK010000202.1:13635722-13649040 GCA_034509185.1 Euphonia xanthogaster | reverse complement strand
GTTTCTATGACTCAGCATTTCCTTGTCTCTAAGCCTCCGCCCGCCACGGGGCTTTAGCTAGCCCTGTGTCTGCCACACCCCAGGCCCCCATGCTGCTGGGGCAGCAGCCAGGAACCATCTCCAGTGCTCCTGTTGGAGCTTCTCATATTGCTGCAGCTCTCCAACACCTCACTGATCAAAGATGTCACCACCTCCACCTCTGTCACTACTCAAGGGTTAAACTGGTGGCCTTTGGCAACCCTTGGTGCCTTGTTGGGAATAGATTATGCAACTGCCACGTGCATAGCCATGCCCATCACTGTTTTCTGGACCCACATCTATCTCAACTCACAAATGGTTGGAAATGAGGAGAACTTTTGGATTAGAGTCTGTACAGATTTTGGCTGGGATAGAGTTAATTCTTTTCAGCCAGTATAGGGCTGTGTCTCAGATTTGTGCTGGAAACAATAGTGACTATAGAGAGGTGATTTTGGTACTGCTGGCAGGGCTTGCATCAACAAAACGTTGAGGCCTTTTCTGCCTCTTGCGCCACCCTGACACATCCAGGACAGCTGACCCCATCTGATCAAAGGGACATTCCTGACCATGTGCAGTCATGCTCAGCATGTAAAGATGGGAGGAGAGGGAAAAGAGGGGGGAATGTTGGGAGTTATGGTGTTTGCCTTCCAAGTCTCTGCTATATGTGATGGAGCCCAGCTTTCCTGGGGATGGCTGAACACCTGCCTGTCCTCGGGAAGTGGTGGATGAATTCCTTGTTTTGCTTTGCTTATGTGCGTGGATTTTGCTTTCCCCTTTAAACTGTCTTTATCTCAACCCACAAGTTTTCTCACTTTTCCTATACTCTCCCCTATGCCACCAAGAGGAGTAAGGGAGCTCCTGTGTGTGGCTTATTTGCCAGCTGGGGTTAAACCATGGCAGAGTCATAGGGGAGTTTGGTATCTCCAAGGATACAAAGACTGAAAGGGGATCAATTGGCATCTCCCTGTCTGCTGGAGCTCCAGAAGAAAGGCTGGGGAGTCTAGACTAAGATTTCAAAATTTAGATCTCGCCTGAGGTAATAACTACAGCTAAGAAATAATTTATAGTCAGAAAAGTTACGAGAGAGGACGGTTTTACTAATAATATATACTGCTTCTGAAAGGAGAGGTCCCACTGCAGGGGATGAAGTCTTTCACCTGGCATTTGGCTAGGCAGAGCTGACAGTGGTATCTGGGTGTCAGCAATACCACCATCTAGTGACTCCCCAAAATACTGCACCCCTACCTACCTCCAACCTCTGCTCTCCCCACTGCCATGGTGGGGCCAAATTATCATGGCTTCAGGAGCTCAGTGCCTGCCTGAGAGAGCAAATCCCTTTGAAATTAGAAGTGAGGTGGGTTTTAGACAGTGCTCTGCTAATATTTCAGTGCACTACATTTTGACTTTCAATAGGAACATTTAATGTCGACTTCAGAGCAAATATTCATATATTCAAGCCTTAAGGTGGTTTCAGAGTACAAGCAACACTAAATGGTAACAGATATTTCCTGAATCTTTCCATTTCTCTGTGGACTGCACCAGAAAAATTCAGAGGAAAATCTTATCTAACCTGAAGATATTCATGAAAGGTAAAAGGAAGTACATAGATTACAATAAGGTACTAATTTAAATTTGTAAAATATTCTTCTACTCCCAGTCCAAAGAAAATTCCTAGTAGGCAGTTTAATGTTGTTATTTTCAGATAATATATAAAGACTGGCAAAAATATTAATTCCTTTGTATACAATTATGAAGAGTTTTGGGACTACTTTCATCTTTTACAAACAGTAAAAACAACTGCATGAACTTTCGGTGATCATGGACTAACCAGTCTTTCATGTATATCATTCAATTCATTATCCATCACTGCCTTGTTTGGAACTAGCACAGATTTGAGGAACAATTACTGTCTGGAAATACAATGTTCAGAGAATTTGTTTCAATTAACACTCTGATAAAATATTTAGAAAAGAGCATCACTGATGATGTGGCTTAAATGAAACCCTTAGTTATACTGCATTTATCACCTGCCTCAAGTGGTTTCTCTGTATGATTATGCCTGGCCACAGTCAGTTTCAGGTGCCAGCAGTTGGCATATCTGTCCCTGAATCTGAGTTTCTCTTCATTGCATTGCTCCTTTTCCATAGCCATAAGATTATTATCTGGAGACTGGACATTGCCTTGCCAAATTGAATAAGGTTTTAGACAAACACAGGCATAACTTCGCTGATGGAAGTGCAGCTTAAATGTCCTCTTTGTTGCACATCACGTTTTCCTGAAAATTTGGGATTTGTTTATATCAATAACTGACTGTTCTCTTGGTCCTATTATTCCCAAGACTATGTAAACAAGTTCACTATTTGTCCATGCTTTCATCATAAAATAAGGTTATACTTGTTTCTGGTTTCACTTACATCAGGGTGCAATCCTGCTGCTGGATTTTTGTTTAGTGATGCCAATGAGCGCTGTAGCGTACGGCTCAGCCTGTGCTTGTGAATAATCCAGGAGCTTTAAAGAGCTCAGCCTGGTTAAATTATGCTAAAGAAAAATGATGGCTGCATGGTCTTGGGGGGCGATGGGGATGATGAGCACACCTTCCCTCATTGGAGGAAAGCTACCGAGAGTCTTTGGAGAGAAAGAGCTGGCTTTGCCACAGCTGAGCATCTGAGACACAGTGTCCTCTGGAAAGTGCCGGGCAGACAGGAAATTTATAGACTCAGGGCAGACAAGCAATAAGATTTAAAAGCGTGTAATACACACAACAATAAACTAGAGCTGTATTTACATCCATCATCTGAAATATTTAGCACAGCCTAAATTGCATATATAAATGTATATACAATCAGGTGCAGTCATTTAGATATAGTCTTGATTAAGGACTTAGGTGCAGTTACAGCTCTCCCATGAATGCCTTTTCCTGGTTTTGGCATGGACCTTTTGTATGTCTTTTACTCTCAAAGAGTCTTGCTGGCCTATCTGCCTTAGTGTAGGAGGGATATTTCATTGGTGCTCATAGTGGAGGATTCACTTTAATCTTGTATTCCCCAGGAAACTGCTGGGCTTTATGAAATGAATCTCTGTATCCTTCCATTACATCTTCTGGCTTAATGCTGGTAGCACTGGAAGTCAGATAGTTCCCAGTCTTAATATCTACACGATCAATTTAAGATTCAGGCATGGTTTGAAAGCAGGCAGTAGTGGGACATTGTATCAGCAATTTAGAATTGTAAATATTTTATCTGCTTTAATGCATACACACATCTTGTAGATTCATGACTAATCTGCAAAATGGGCCTGGTTTTCAGGCAATGACTGTGGTAAGCTTGAATAGTTTTACCTGTTCAAATATCTTCATGGATATTAAAACACTATGTGCACTAAATATCAACTAATATTTATCCTAGTGCCATTTCTCTGTGCTGCTAATCTTTGTGACTATGATGTGCTGCTTCATATTTTTGTTATTTCTATTTCATGCAGCACTGTGTGTCCACTGCACCATTCCTTCTGTTCTGTGACCCTGAGCTCTCCACGTTGGCTCTCAGAACTGCACATTTCCAACACGCCAGCCCTTTTTTTAGACATTTATCTGTGTTTTGTATTTCCACATACCTCCCCCTCCTCTTTGTTTTCAGATTAATTTGCTGCTCGCTTTTGGAATAGATTTTTCTTCTTAATCTACATAAACATTCTGAAAAGCATTGTCTTCTGTTTAGATCTGGATTTTCAGTGGAATTCTACATGTTGTAACAGTGGCACATTTAAATCTGTTGCATTTGAATCTTGATTTACTTTGAATGCAATGTAGTTCATGACTGACTCATAAACTTCCAAGGGACTTGTCTTCTGTGAACACTATTCCATATACACCAATAAAAGCACACACCTCACCCTGAAACTTTAATTATCTCCCGAAATATTTTGTCGGGGCACTCAAATCTTACAGTCTTACAGACTCCTTTGCTTCTGAACACTGGGATCACTTTTGGGATGACAAGAAGATAAAATCAGAGAATGGTTTGGGTTGGAAGGAATTCTAGAGGTCATTTAATTCCAAACCCAATGCCATGGCCTGTGTTAAGCCAATTAATAACACACCATCATTAAGAGGCCTGTTATGGTATGTCACTGGCTACTTTTTCCTCTTCAGCTAATATACACATGTAAATGTCTTTCCATACTTCAAAAAAGATTAACCAGAACCATTTGCCCTTTTCAGTTTTGAATCCAGAAGTCTCTTACAGCATCACTCTTCAAACCTCCAGAACCCCTCCTTTTCAGAGGGAAGTGCTGTATTCCCAGAGTCCTTCATTTTCAGACCCATCTCTCCTGTGGAGGGTGGCTCCAGCATCATCCACAGGTGTGGTCCCTGTCAGGGCCTGTTTTGTCTGCACAGGAGTACTTGTCCTAAATACCCACCCAAAGCAATCAAGGAAGAGGAGTAGAACTGCTCAGAACCAGAGTTTTCTGATGGTATCTCATTTAGCTTCCCGGTCACCATGGGCAGCTCATGTAACCTAGAAGAAATGCGTACAACTAAGAAGAAATTTTGTAATGCAGATCTTGACAGGCAGGAAAGAGGGAGTGAAGGAAGATAGGTGGGAAAATATTCTATGAAATCACCACAGAGGCCCTGACAACCACAGACAGTAAATCAGGTTTTTCCTTAAAAGAAAATAAAAAAGTGAGCACAGGTAGTTGTGGTGGCAGCAGTAAATCATTCTGATTAGAATACAACAGGTTTTGGTCTACTGCAATAATGAATCAAGACTGTATGAGCATGAAACATTTAAATTAATGATTGTGGAATCTCCATATGCAAAAAAGAACGACAACATATCATAATGTCCTCATCCCTACCTTAGAGGCATCCAGTTGTCATTTGAAATTGAGGTGAGAGAGCCTTTGAGCATATTCTCTTTGTCAGCTTCCAAGTCCAGGTAGGTGTTTATTGTTATTCTTTGCACCTTCTTGGAAGTAATAAAATGCAGGCTCAAAATCCAGCACAATGTTGCATCTCCTAAAACCCACAAGGAGAAGAAACCTCTGAATGTTTCATTACATTTTTTTTATTTTATATTTTATAAGATGCTGCAAGGTATGAAAAAGAAATCATAAGTAAAGGTTTAAAATGGGAGAGGAAGGTGCATCATATCTCAAATAAAAAAATAAGAAAAAAATGTAGTGCCATTCATTAATGGAAAGAAAAAAAATTGAAAATGCATTTAAATTATTAGTTGGGAAAATACAAACAGCAATTAGATATTTAAGGGATAAAGACAGCAATGGCATCATATTTACTGGGAAGAAATTTGAGGGAAAGAGTTGGAACTGATAACTGGATAGAGCAAAAAGTGGTCTTGTTAAAGGACAGCTTTGAGATATGAGAGATATCCCTTGCCACATTCCAAGGGGCTTTTTTGCACCTTATTTTGGCTGCATATCTAATCTCTTCACAGTTCTCTGTGTACATACATTCATTTATAAGGAGCAGGAGTAAAGAAAGAGAATATCTTTTCCTTCTCAGAAAACACACAAAGATTGATGAGCCACAGTAATTCCTTGACTTAATCTGTCTTTCCTGAATTTCTGCATAGTTTTACTTCATTTGCCTGCCCTTGACTGTGGAATAGAGACCCCGGAGGCCAGCAGGAGCAGCCCTTCTGGCAGTGCAGAGTGCTGACACGCACACTACAGCAGCTGAGGAGGCAGCCAGCCCTTCTCCCTGCAGGGTCTGAGTTTTGGGCCGTGGCTGCAGTGGGTGGAAGAAGCAACTCCTCTGCCTGTGCCAGGCCCACAGAAGAAAGGGGCCCAAGGTGCTGCTCCCAGCACTGGAGACACCAAAATGAGACCACTGCTACTGAAGCTGGTAAGTGCCAGTGACACAGTAATGCCTCTGTCAAAAAAATCAACATCCAAATGCGCTTGTCCAGATTAATAATCCGAGCTATTTCTCTGCACTGAGACACACGTACCAAGGCACAGAGAAAGCTGTCCTGTGCAGCCACACAATACCTTTCCCAGGCTCAGGCTCAGCCTGGTTTGCTCATCTCAGTACAGCTGTCTCCAGTCCAGCAGAAAATGCACTAAAAAGGGGCTTTTCATAGTGGGAATGTCTCACATCTAGCTGTCTTTAATATAAATCCATGTCTTTAAATGTGTGTTTTCTTAACACTGTGGCAGACTTGGAAATCTCCAGAAGAAGGAATGTTCCACTGGGGCTTTCTCACCTCTGACCCCACCGAATGGAGCTGCTCCATTTACACGGGAGTGGCACAACTTCTCAAAAGTGTTTAAGGATGCAGAAACGTTGCCAGGAATAAAGAAACAGGAATCTGTGGCGTGTTGGTTGGTCTCTTGTCAGTGACTGTCCCCAAGGGAAGGGGAAACAAGTGCCAGTGTGAGGAGCAGCCATGGCACTGCCAGTGGGCTACAAATTCACACTCCAGCTTCCCCTTGGAATCTGCTGGTGGTCTCAGAGAGCACAAGTCCAGTATGAACTGACTTTCCTGTTGAGAAACACAACTTTGAAGGCATTAACATTTCTCAGGCGTTGTTGGTGATAGTATGTTTGTGTTCTTTCTAGTCCCAAGCGTCGCAGGCTGAGCAAGCAGGAAGTGGGAGGCTGTAATGAAGAGAAGGGGAGGGGGCTGTATCTTCCTCTGCTCTGCAGTAAATCCATTTTTGTACCAACATGAATATCGTGATTAATAACAGCTTATGACTGTTTTGAAAAATTGCATTCGTAGAAAATTAATGTTTCCAAGTTGCTCAAAGGAATGAAGATTTAATAGGAGGAAAAATACACAGAGAACTGAATTTGAAACTATTTACTACTGTAATACTGCCAATAATTATGATGACTTGAGTATTTCAGTATTCTGTCCTTGTAGTACTTTACCCCCCTCTTCTGCTCTGCTAGGAAGAGTAGCGATTTCTATCTTTGGCTAGGAAAATTTAGAAACTTATATATGATGAATATGACATACTCATTATAGGGTGCCAATTGAAAAGGAACCAAATATGAAAATCGGTTGTGCATATCAGTATAACCACACCAAATCTCTTATTAATACCACTCTGATGAAGAACTCTTCCTAGAGGTTTTCTTTAACTAGTTTTATGCAATTTGAGAATTATAAAACTGCAGACAGAAAAGATAAGGACACTACAATGCTTTTGCAAAATGAGCTATTACAAGAAGTCTTTTCTCCTTTTCAATCAATAACTTTAAATAGAGGAATGATCAGTACTCTGGAGCAACCAAATCCTGCCTGACAAATGATGTCTTAATGTTTGATCAAGTTCAAGGCATTAACAATATCATGCAGCATAATTTCTGCTTTCTTGAAAAACAATGGAGCTCATTTAGAAATTGGAATTCCCTGGAGAATGCCACGGGAGTGCAGACTATTAATTACCCTGTTCTATTGTTATCTTTTGTTCAGAACAATTGTGCTCCTGAGGTCCTGTGGAATCTCTCTCCCCTGCAAGGTGTCGAGTTTTGATTAAGCATCATTTCATACAGTCCATTAACAATGTATCTTAAAATGAGCTTTTGATTGAACATTTTTATTGGGCATTTAATATAATTTATGGTTTCTGTTGAAATTTCACATATAAAATTTGCCAAGCTACTTATTATATATTTTTCATTAAACAATGGTGTTTTACCTTTTCTGAAAGGTTCTATTTTTTTTTGAGCAGAAGTACCGATTATATAAAAATTTATTATGAATGCAGTATATCATGAAAATAGCCCTCCTGACCATATTTTTTTCCAGTGGAGCTATAGCACATAGGTGTACAAGCAGTCCATTTGCAAGCGTTGTCATTTTGGACTGCCAATCTCAAAGCCAACATTTAAGCTTAGTTTTCCTGTCTGGAATGGTAGCACTTCAGTAAATCTGCCTGCTTTTACAAAAAAGCTATAACCTGAAGTGAACGAATTCTTCTCATTAAGCTTCATCCAGTAACTCAAAGACATTTTAGCAAATGTAAAAGAGCAGCATAAAATAGGATGTTTTATCACTCATCAGATATAAAAGGATTGCAAATACTCTTAGGAGTAGTGGCCAGAAGTTAGGCTGAACACCTAAATGTAAAAACAGGGTATATAATATTTCAAAAGTTTCACCAGTAAGTTCAGGCTTTGGCCTCCAGCAGTCCTGGGGACACTGAAATCTGAGGAGTCAGGACTGTGAGTGCTTAGACAAAATAACTCTGTCTTTGTAGAACAGCCCCATCAGGAGCAAACTACACAGTGAGTAGGTTTTAGCTCAGACAGACAGACGCATATTTATACCTTTTCAAGATGCTGATGGAAGAATTTGGGCCTATTTTCATTGTCAGTTTGCAAGATTAAATAAAAAAAAATCTTATATCACTGAAATGGCAGGTTGGGGAGGGAGTGTGCACAAACATTATAGTTAGAAACAAACCATTAGCTGGAAATTGTGTCCAGGGAAATTACTGGAATTATTTACATGCACATGTGAATACAGAGGGAAGCGCTCCAGCACTGACTGCCTGTTACCATAGTGTACGAGTCTGTTGGGAGGAAATAAGTTAAGTTTATACTCAAATGCTCAAAGAAAAAGACAGCAGAAACTTTTGCTGAGATTTGAGACTGTTCAGACAAAATCTTCCATATTTTTGTCTTTTGCCTGGACTCATGGATTTGCAGTTTTCAATGAGATGGAAATATTGGAATACTCAGTCTTCCATTTCCTTGACCTACTAAGAATCAGAAAGCACCAGGATTTTTCAGGAAGTCCTGCTATAAATATTTCAAATTTAATTGGAAGTTTAGATCTTTTGGGATTTGGATGCCAGTCCAAAACAAACCAGAAAACCTTTTAAAAGATATGGGGCCCATCCATAGCATTCAAATTCAGATTGGTGTTCCTGACAGAAGTGAGGGAGGATTTGGATCCAAAGTGTTCTCTTGGGCTTGTCTCAACAGAGGGGTCAGCTGTAATACTTGGAGCTGGACCCTTGATTTATTTCAAATGGACACTGTATTCCCCATGCTCATTTTAGGATAGGATCCCATCTCTGATTCTGTGGATGCTTCCCATCAGAAATGACCATAATTAAGAGCTGGTAATTTCTAGGGCAGCCTCAGTTTTCCATTTGGTCTGTGGTTAGAGTAATAGCTGCTGCTCTCTCTGGGACTGCTCATGCAGTCTTGCTCTTGAACCTGGTGACCCACACTGTGCTCTTCAATCAACCTGGCTAAATTTCAGAGAGTTCTTCAGAAAAATGACCTTTTCTCACTGACTGGCAGCATTATGCTATCTTGGAGTCAACTTCTTTTCCCAGAACTTCGGGCCTAAAAGGGTCACTGTGATCATGAAACATATTTTTTCCCTTTTCCATTGGTAGTACTCTTAATACTACTGTAATTGACAGAAATGTGGAAATGTGTACGCTTATTCTAGGTTTTTAGTGCTGTGTACTCGATAGCACTTTACATTTCAATTTTCCTCTAATTAATAAAGCAGTCAGCATTCCTGTTCATTTCAGATGATTCACTGCATAAAAGAAAAAGAGATGAAATCACTTAAAAATAGGAAACCATAACTCCTGGAAAAGTACTATATTTCAAACTGACAGTGCTCTTCCTTCCTCAGCCTTCCATTAATAGATACAATAGATACATATATATTGTGGAACTCTTCTTTGCCTGCTTTTCTGTCTGTGATCTATCATAAATTCAACCATGTTTCCTCCTCCACTCACAGCTTTGCTTGCAGTGGTCTATTTGTCACTTCACCCATAAACACTTGTGCCTTGCTTCCAGGGACTGGGAATTATTCCCTTCACATGCATATTTTTCCTGAGTGGTTACCTTGCCTGTGTGTCAACCACTGCCTTAATCTCATCTAAATAGGCTT
This sequence comes from Euphonia xanthogaster, assembly GCA_034509185.1. NCBI lineage: Eukaryota > Metazoa > Chordata > Aves > Passeriformes > Fringillidae > Euphonia > Euphonia xanthogaster. The sequence goes on along the minus strand of JAYDZK010000202.1, from coordinate 13,639,123 downwards.
ATTTATTATATGTCTAATGGAGATGCCAAGATAAGAACATTCCATAGCTGATCAGTGGCATCATCTTCTTTTGTAACCTTTGCCTCTCCTAACCCTGCCTTCTTCCAGTGATGCTTTGCCCTCCTGTGATAATTCAGGACAGGCGCAATGTCTTCACATGTGTTCTTTAAAGTGACGAGCACACTTTTCACCAGAACAAAAACAATAAGTAAGAGTTGATCAGTGCTTGTACCCTTAATTACTGACTATGTCAGCAAATTTCTGTGTTTAAAAAATGGCTGCGTCTTACAAAGAAATAAATTCAACTGGCAGGTTCCCCTGACTAGAAAGCTCATTACTGACCAACACCCTCTTGTGTCATTTGGGTGTGCCGAAGTGAGTGTAAAGCCCTGAAAAATCCAAGGTAACTCAAAAAGCAAAACAGGTCAAGGGAACACTTCAACAGCAGACCACAGGGCTTGAAGAATGCAAGGGTAAAGGCAAAGTAAGTGCTGGCTTTTTTTTCTTTAAAACAAACAACATAAATGAGGCTGGTTAAACAGGAAAAAAAACCATTTGATATGTCTTGTTTCAGTGAGGGAAAATTGAGGCACAGAAATTAGAGGCTGGTCTAAGGTGATGTTGAGGTCTGTTTCTGTGCTCTTATCTGGCAGAAGCTCTCTGTCACACTCATGCGGCATCCTAACCTCTGAAGCTGCCCTTGCACCCCTGTCCCGCTGCCAGCCTGGCAAGGGACAGCTTTCTAGAGCTCCAGATGTGCTTGCCAAGTGCAGCTGGTGTTCCCTGCAGGCTGTGGGATGTGGGCAGCCCCTCAGGCACTGCAGCTGCTGGGGAAGGAGCAGGTCCTGGGCATCAGCATTGCCCTAGCTGGGCGTGCAGTGAAGCAGCAACTTTTGCTTGGCTCTCCTCCTCCTCCTCACACGGCCCTGTCACTCAGTCTTGGGGTGCTTTTTCAAGCCTTACAGTTTTAGTCCAAGGCACAGAGTGGCCACTCCTGTCTGGGGCACCGCAGAGGCTGTGGCAGAGCGCGATATCCCTCTGGACTAGCCCGAAGTTAGGGAGAAGCAATGCTGGCTTTCAGCTTATCCAGCCTTGCTGAGTGAAGGAGAACTGAAGTTGCAGATTTCCTTCTTCATAAAACTTCTTCAGTCTGAATTGGCTCCCTGGAAGTATTGATGTGCTCACCCTCACCTTCAGCAGTACCCATGCTCCTGCAGCCCCTGTGCTCACAGGTGTAGAGGTCCTCTCAGAATGTATTAGCAAAGGTACAGTGTAGGGCAAGAAGGAACAAAGACCAGATCTGTTGGAGCCTTCCTCTGCACCACCCCTCTCCTCCCTTCCTCTCCCTCTCCAGCTGAGCTGTCAGGAAGGCAAATGTGTCTGTATTCTCCTCTTGACCACTCCCCTCTTCAGCCTCTGCTTTCCTGGACATGAAAGAAGGGCTTTGCAAACATGCTAGGCATAAAGAGATGAAGAGGCAGTAATAATCAGTCAAACACTTTGTGTATATTAATATATATTTGCTTTCGTGCTCGCCTAACTGGTGCGTGTAGTACGTGCTTTTGTCATGCCTCTAAGGCAAAGAACAAAGGGATGGGGCTGATAGAATTTTTCTGTGTTCTTCCCAGGATAAAGTTTGTTTTTCCCTGTTTGACCTTCAACTCCCTGAAGACCTGAGTTTAACCGCTTTGATTTACTTCCATAATAAAGTGATCGATTAATGTTAAAGGCAGGCTTCATGAGGCCTGTCCTCAAATGGTCTTGGAGCCTGCCATAGCGAGGATGTTATACTGCCATGCTCTGAGAAAGGTCACATGAAGGGAATCAAAGACAAGATAAATGATGGTTTACACATCAGAAAAGCTCTCTGTAGCACAGACAGGGAATGTGGAACATAATGTCTCTCTGGGCTCGGTGCAGATGGTATATAGTAAATATAGTCTGAACTGCCTCCCCAGGATTTATTATTGTTCCGTTGTAGTTGTTTTGGGGCTGTGCTTTTAGGCAAAGCTGTGCTCTCTAAGTTTGTAACACATGGGCAGCCCTGGCTAAAACTGAGCAAATGAAGAGGTCTGATCAGCTGATGTCAACATGCTGGTTTTGAGGAGCTGGCATTCAGAAGTTAAGGACTTGATTTCTCATGATTTTCCATGCTCAGCTAAAATCCATAGTTCATTTCTTTCTTCCTAGCTAGATTTCACTCCAGGCATTTTTCCTTAAAAGGAACAGGTAAAATGAGAAAGCAAAAGAAAGCTCGATCCAAAATTCAAGCCCCTGGATGTCCTAAAGGAGAATTTATATGGAATCATATGGAACAGAAAACTGTTCTGTTTTCCCTTAATATTTTTATGAGAAATTGTTTATTCTTGTTCCATTAGTGCCCCCACTGGACTAATTTCCTTTGACAGGCAGAGATACTTCTTATTTGAGGAATACAAAGGGCAAAACTTAGTTGAAGAACAGATATAAAGAGGAACCTGTACTTTATGTGTGGTCTTAAACATGAATAAGACTGGTCAGGTAATTGTATAAAAATCCAGCTTCTGAGGGAAAGCACATTTTTAGACCAAACCTCAGGCCACACACTCACACATGCAGCAACTCTCTGACTGGGAAGGGTTGTCAGGTGTTGGATGAAATTTCAGAACTGCCCTGTGTCTGCTGTCATAGTTTGTGGAAACAAAATAATGAATTTAATTCCAGTTTACAGTTCCTACTGAAATCAGTGAAAGTTATGGAAATTTCCTGCCCAGTTTCAAGACCGTGGGTGACAGATATTACCCATCAAATCAGGCCATGAACAGCTGATGCACATAACTCAGGACTGAACGGTGGTATGAAAATTGCTCTTCAAGGACACAATGACTGCTTCTGGTGCTCAAGGATGGGACACTGAGGCACCAAGAGGCTACAGAGGACATGCCCTCAGTGCCCTCAGCCTAAAAGCACATAGTGCCAAGGCAGACAGTGGACCACCTTGGGAAAGTAATTCCCCCAATGACCACTTTAGGCTGCTGTGATTGTGCAAGGCTGTGATAAAACTTGTCATGGTAGAAGGAAACCAGTTGAGTAAGAAGCTTATTATTAAGGGCATATAATTAATAAGACTTTTCACGTGATTCAGTAATGTGGCCAAAGCATTTGTATTTCCAGTTGTGTGGTATCCTTGGGAGGGGAGAAATGAAAGGGAGATATCTAAGGGGAAGGGCTCATCTCAAAATACATGGAGTGAAACAGTCTATGCAAAAGCACAGATCGAGGCAGCCTGCTCTGAAAAATATTTGGCAAAAAGAATATAATGGGTTTTTCAGATTTCTAATGTTTCCTTTTTTTTTTTTTTTTTTTGTTTAGAGGACAACCAGAGTTTAAAGTAAAAAACAGCCCCCTTAAAGGCATTGTAA
>JAYDZK010000202.1:13615863-13629045 GCA_034509185.1 Euphonia xanthogaster | reverse complement strand
AAAACGAAATAATAATAATAATAATAATAATAATAATAATAATAATAATAATAATAATAATAATAATAATAATAATTTATTTTTTTTTACATGCAATCAGCAAGACAATGAGCTGACAGTCAGTCTGATTTTTTTCCTGTACTTAAGAACAGTCACTACCTCCTAGGGAGACTGAATTTGAGCCACTACTACCAAAATTTCAGAGATTAAGTAGTCACAAGAGAGAAATGTTCATTAGAAAATAAAATGTGCATGGATGATGATTCAGAAAAATCATCCCTTCAGTTTTGATCTCTAAGTGATGTTACTGGCATTGTGCTCATCTGCCATCACACAAGGTCAGGACAGTCCTTTGAATTCAAGTTATTTGTAAAGCTGCTGAACAGCTGCTTCCAAGAGATGCTTCAAAGAGGGACAAATCTATGAGTCCAGAGCCTCCTCGCCAGATCCTGGATCACCTAGTTTACCTTGAGCCCTCTCTCTCTCTTCTCCCTCTCCCTGGTTTTTTTTTTTATTTCTTTGGTAAAGACCGGCAGGTACTTTAAAAAGCTGCAAAGGAAACTGATGATCATTGTACTTTTCCTCCAAACTTATAAGATTTTAGGCTTTTTAATTCTTTCACCTGAACATCCTCCACCTAAGGATCACTTTCTCAATGCCAGGTTAACAATCAGAAAATTTTGGTCAGCCTCTTCCCTTTGCATTGGTTGTTCTCCATTTATTTATAAATTCATGGTCTTTTATCAAAGGCAGCTTATTCCATATAATCACAAGGCATAAAAGAGGCAGAAAGTATAATAATTATTTGGAGTCTACACTGTGACACTACTCTGTTGCTTAGTGAGGGCATTGATTATGCTCAAGAGAAGTTTGAGGAACAGCTTTCTTTAGTCTCAAATTTGCGACAGTTCCCCTTTGAGTTGGCAGTACATTAATGGAAATGGAAACTTGCCTCATTCTAAATGTCAGAATAATAGAGCACCAACAACAATTCAGTCATGTCTTTCAAACCACGCACATATGGTTCAGCACCAAATGTCACTATTCTTCCCCACTTCCTCTCCATTTGTCACTATCGCTGTTGATTATCATTGTTTGGGTTAAAACTTTCCTGAAGGCTCAGTGCAAAACTCACCTTGACAGCAGCAGATTCCTGGCATATCCTACGCTTGGTATATGCTCAAAGTAGTCTTCCAAACGCAATGGGTTCCTCTTTGTTAAAATGCTGGTTTATGGCTTAAAAGGGTGCCTTGGGTTGGCCTTGTTTCACCTGCTGTGATACTGTTTGTATGCTGGTTGTCATCCAGACTTTTCCATAGACATATTTCCTGCCCCAAAGGATTTCAGCCCCATGTCAGGCATAAACCAACAGCTATGACAGGCAAAAGGTGTGGGAAAAGAAAAGAGTGGACAAAGCAGCATGCAGAAATGGCTCTTAAGGGATTGGTATATCTTCAAAAAAATCAAATATCCCAGAGTTGCAAATATGCAGCCTGTGACCGCATCATTGCATGTTATTTTCGCTTTTTCTTCCCAGAGGATGTTGGCCTCATTCAATGAGCAGAATGGGTGACATTCACTTAATGATTTTTCTGTGTCAGAGAGCTGTAACTTGTAAAAACAAATGCCTCTATGCAGTTCTTTTTAGTTAGGGGGTGGGGGGGGGTGTAGAAATGCATTTTTTTGTCTTCTGGCCTCTTCTTGAGCAACAAATAAACATAGAAAATTCAACTGGAAGCACATATCTGGCTTTGGAAATTTCTAAATGATTGATGCTGAGAAAATAGAATTGTTCAGTAGTAATTGCTGTTCTTCTCCCCCAGATGTCAACCCCTATGGCTTTGGGGGTGGGGTGGCAGATATCACCATAGATTATTTCACTAATCCTTGTATTTTCTTCATTACTTGTGCTTCCATGTTGTAGGACAAGCATTCAGAAATGACTGCTAATATTAACAGCTATGATCAAATGTGATAACCTTGATTATCATGCACTACAAGCTTAAGCACAAAATTGGTCATTTTTTAGTATCAAACACTTTGCTCTGAACTTGTATTGGGAGATTTCATTTTTGTTTTCACTTTCACTCTGCTCTTCTCTTGGTCCAAAGCATGGCCTGATTAATGTGGATTTGTTCTATTTTAAAAATGCATGACAACTTGATTTCCCAACAACTGCTTAAAATTACTAGTCACTTTAGTAAGCTGAAGTATTTTAATTTATTTCTTTGTGTCAAAAACTAACAGAACTGTAAATAAAATTGAGAACATAGAACTTAGTTTTTGGTAGATAACCAGTCTTTTGCAATTGAAGAACCTCTTTTTACAGCAAAGTGTTTTACATAACTTCAAGACATCTAAAGAACCCATGTATTCATTTAGAAATAAGAAAATGTGTAGTAGAAATAAAAATAAAGCTGACGTGCACGTTAAGTTCCCTAAAATTCACTTGGAAGTCTATTTTGTTACGATGAGAATTACTGTTGAACTGCAGCACATACGTCAGAAAGCTTTAAAACAAAACATCTTCTACTTCTCCAGAAAATAAATATCAGTCATACTTCAAAATTATTTAGCAAAGATGTTAATGGCCAGTGTATATCAGCACTTATTGCTGTGTAAATTAAAATAACTAGCCAATTAATGCAGAAGTAATTTTATTACCAAATGGATAGAGGAGGTATGAAAAGCCCTAATTAAAAGCCTTGTCTGCTCTGTTTTACACTAATGACTCGCTAAGAACCAATGTTATTTGTGAATTAGCTTAATCACAAAGGAATTAAAGAGAACAAAAATATTTGTATGAAACCAGTTCTCTAAATTCATGGAGGCTAGACAGAAAAAGTGCCTGAAGTCCTTTCTATATCTGATCAGCTGGCTTATCTAATCCATTTTACTGTGGATAACTGGCCTGACATGACTTCAAATTAGTTTAATAGGGATTAAAGTGGCATGAAGTGTATAAATCTATGAATCTGCAAGTACAAATATGTTTGGGAATTCATTTATCTTTAGGGGCAGGAGGAGTGGAGAATGTTCAAAGTAAAATCTGGACATATTTGTAAACACAGATAATTTTATGGGAAATTTGGAAAACAACAGAAATTATGCAATTCAGGCAGCAAATCTTGACAACTTTACTAAGTTTCTCTGCACAAAATCAATTACTAAAGTCAAACAAGAAAGTCTCCATGATCTGGTAGTATGAGAATTGATGTGGAAGTTCTTAGGTAAACGTACAAGTCCTCTTGATTAGTGCCCAAATAAAGCAGACCTCTGGCATTCAGCTTTCTGGGCTGGCATGATCAGCACATAATGTTTTTGGAGCTATTGCTGCCAAGAAAGGGATCAGAGACAGCCAAATTATGATATCACACCAATAAAACCTCATCGTAGTGACATACATAAAACACTCTGTAAATTGCTTTTTGTAAGTTTTAATTTATTAAGAGCTTTTGAACTATGTTTTCATTCTGTGACATATTTTCATTTACCTCTCATATCCTTCATTAATTTATTTCCTGTTTGAGAAATAATACCAAATTTTTTGGCAGTTTGAAACTGCTGAAAAAAATATATTGTATCCTACACAATGCAGCTTGCCAGGGAATCAGGAGTGTGTGGTATTTTGAAATGCTAGGATGAATTACAGTGAATTATTTGACTACTCAATTTACCTAGAATCAAATTGGAGTCATGAGAGCTGACTGTCATGTTGCTGTCTGCTCATCCCCAAGACCAAATTCAGAAAAGCTTCTGATATCCCAGCTGATATCTGGGGACTTTGAGAATTTGGAGGTGCTGTATCCAAGCCCTGGATGATGGGGTGTGGAGCTATTTGTGGAGTGGCTTCCTGTATTAAATAAAACAGACCAGGCACAGTTTTCCCTGATAGTTCTGGGAACTTTGGGGACGTAGCATCAGCAGACTCTGCTCAAGGGTTCAAACCCTGGCATCCTGCTCCCTTCCAAGCACTGCCTTTCTCTGCCATAAGTCCATAAAGGTGATTCAGCCATTCTGGGAATGGGACCAAAGGCATAAATGGATGGACTAAAGGATTAAAATAACTCAATACCACATCATGTAGTGATGGCTCCTCAGGTATCCAGCCATAAATCCATTCAAGAAGCATTTATGCCTCCCCGACAGCCTGCTCGGCACATTTTTCCAGCTACGCCTGCACGAACAACTGTTCAGCCATGAGAGGCAAAGTTTCTGAGGAAAGCCTGAAACTGTCTCCCAAAAGCTCTTCTTCACTCTCAAAACATTCTTGCCTAAACGGTGACTGGCTTTGTGGTCCATTAGCTAAAAGGCAACTGTTTCAAAGCCTTAGGTCTGTAACTTTGAAGAGAAAAACAGTTAGATCTCGTTACAGGTGGAGTTGGCAACTATTGAAAATATATAGCACACATGGAACCCTACAGATATTAGACCCTTCCACTTTGCTAATACCAATCTCTTTGTGTTAGCTGTGATCTAAGTCAGACAATTTCTTTGACTGTTTTCAAGAAACTGAAATAACAATGAAATGTGGTTAAAAAGTAAGGAAATCAGGCACAAAGCTGAAGTTTCCGTTTCTTTCCAGTCTGCTGTATAGAACACCAGTCAAGAAGGGAGTTACAATACCTTTGAAGATGACCTTTCAAGGCCAGGCCATTCAGGTGATATTAATATATTTTGCCAGCTCCTGAGCTAAAGTCCACGGGAGGGGAACGGAATGTTTGAATAGAGGGCCACTGAATCCAAAGCAGCTTTTGGAATGGGTTGATGGGAAGGGCTTAATCGCACTTGGGAAAGATTTCCCACAGTTCATGTGTCAGACAGGGAGGAAAGATCTTATAAAAGCAACAGGGGCCAAAGGTTTTGTGATGAAAACTGGGGCAGAGAAGAAAAAGCTTATTTTTGTTTCCTTCTGAGATATGACTGGATTTTGACATGAAAAAATATCAGCTTCCTGCTGTGTAGGAAGCTCATACTGTGAGATCAAAGAAGAGTGAGTGTCTAGCTGCTAGCTCACATGCGTTTTAAAAGCTGGGTATTTGAAATTAAGAAAGTCAAACCCTGGGGCAAACAAGAAATGAATGAACACTCAACACTCAGTGTTGCTCTTCCTGAGAAAGAAAGCTGGAGACTGATTTCCCTACATTCAAGGGCAACCTTGGAGCATCCCGGGGCTTGCATTTTTGCCAGGGCGGGATCCATCCTGGGATGTGCTGAATGCTAGCTGAAACCCAGCTGTGGTAGGTGTCACTAGAGGGTACTGTAATACATGGTATTATCTCTTGTGCATGAGTGACATTCATTCTTCCTGTCAAAATTGAGGTGCGCAGTTTAATTTGGTGGGGAAAGGCTGATTTAAATAGATATAACTTTATCATTTAATCTGTCTTCAACTGTCTGGCTGGACTCATTTGCCTGGGTATCAGTCTGACTGTCTTCTATTCTCCAACATCTTCACTGGAGGACCAGTGTGGTCATGGGAAGTGAAACTGGAAGAAAACGGATTTTCCCTAACATTAATATCACCTCTGAATACAAACCAGCTTGCAGCAGTGTTAGCTGCTCCCAAAAAACACAGCTGATCTCATGCAGGTTCACAATGCTGTGTTGTGAGTTCAGAGACATTATAATCTACAGCGTAGTTGCATACTCAAAAATCAACCCAGTGGGATTTTAGGTACTTCCCTAGAAACAGCTTGAAGATATTTGATACTGAGAACTTTGCCATGCTGAGATGCAGAGCAGGTATTTTGCACAGTGCCATGTGCAGCCATTCAGAGCTGAGGCTGAACCTTGAGTGGATGTCTCACCTCGTGGCCTGCTCACCCCTGAGTCCGTGCGGCCACTGGCAGATGTTCTGGGAAAGGGCGTGAAGAAAAGGTAATTCACTCCTCCTCTCTTTCCTCTTATTTTAGACTTCCAGTAAAGAGGAGATTTACAGACACCTCCTGGGAGACTTTTATTGCTAGTGGTTAGTTGTACTGTATGAATATATTTCCTTTTCTGAGTGCCTTATCTATAGATCTATATATGTGTATTTCACCATCTTTACATCTGCATTTTGTGAATTAATTATAATTCTGTTGTCAGAATGAATTATAAAATGTGATAATATTTCTGTCTAGGAGGTTAGATATTTTCTTTCAGATAATTTGGGTAAAAAAATATTTGTGCTCAGTCTAGAGCATTATTAATTCAGTCTAGATCATTTGAACTGTTGTAAGATCCAATAGACATGCCATAGTTTTAGCTATTACATACATGATCCTGGAAGCCTGGACATGGACCTCTTGTTCTCGCATTCTTTCATTTTCCTGTATGCTCTTTGACATTTGAGCTCATCTAGATATTCATTTTTCATTTCATACTTTACTATTTTGGCTCTCTTTTTGGCTGGAAAATTGTTATCAGAACTATTTTTGTTTTCTGCAGATATCGTAATTTTTTACTTGGTCTCTGATCACTTGCTATTCATGATAGGGTTGCTTTGATTATTCATTATTTGTGCTTTGTTATTGATCACTGAAGCCATAATGGTTTCTAATCTTGATAAAACAAGTAAAACAAGTTTCATATTTCTGACTTTACATTACTTAAATACATTTCCAGTATCATGTTTTATGTTCAAGAAAACTTCCAAAATACTCAGATCTTTCAAAATATTTCCAAATACTCTGTCAAATTACTCATATGCTCTTGTAGTCACAAGATTAGGCTCTGAGTTTTTCTCATTGAGAATGACTTTTAATCTCAGTTTTCAGTTTCTATTTTACTTGAAACACTTGAAAACATAAGCATTCAACTAATTTTAGTGAACTAAATACAAACAATATTAATTGCAGCAAGCAACAAACTATTACTAAGCCCAAAGAAAGAAAAAAATTATCCATGGTATACAAAAATAATTGAAAGTAAATTTTCAGAGCAGTTTATAGAAATGGATGTCTGTTTTCTGAACTCTTCTAAGCACTTTGTGCCAGTGGAAGCTGGGATTTTACTTTCAGTCCACAGAGAGTACCCAGTTTTATTTTGCATGAACAGGAGTGGGAGAAGGCAGAAGTCTTTTCATGTGGGTAGGAAACAGGGGACTCAGAAAGGGTAGCTCTGCTTTGAAAAGGATGCTTTGCCAGGATGGCAAGTTGTCCCCCACTTTTGCTGCATTCAGAGCTACATCTGATGACCTTGGCTATGAAGAGAGTTTTTCTGGTCTTTAAACTTACTAAGCCTGATGTGTTATACAAACCAAGAAGCTGAGCTTAGAAGGCTAATTCCTCCTAGGACAATCTGTCTCTCAGGCACCTTCTTACCAGCAATCATGTACAGGAAAGAGAAAACCCATCATGGTTTTCATATTTTAAATTCAGTTTGCCAGGCTGAGAGTTGAAAGCAAATTTTCTCTTTTCCTTTTTTAGATTAACTTGTAAAACAATCAGATTTTCTCTATAGCTCCTCAAACTACACTCCCATGTACAAACTATATGAACCCCTCACTGCTCCCCAGTGCAACCCTGTTTTACTCCTCCATTTAGAACTTGCTCTGCTTCAGGGTAAATGTAGATGCTGAAAAGTGTCATGGGTGAGTCAACACTTGGGGCACAGCAGAGCTTTCAAATAAACCCTTCTGAAAAGCAGAAACAGAAGTATTACTCATCTCCTTTTCTTCTTGCTGCCAAACTTGTTTCTCCTTGAAGATCATGCTATTTATTTCCCCCCGCCCCCTCATTTGCAACGCTATTAGAAAAAAGCATGGAAATAAGCTGCCATGTAAGGACAAATACATTGTGTGAGAGAAAATGTTTGCTGCACTGTTTATGTATCTATCTATGGCTGTGTGTAAACAATAACAACACATTGAACTAAGCTAATTGTCTCCTTGTGGAGGGATTTTGTGATATCCTGGAACTGGAAGACTTAGGGCTCTCCAAGCTTTCAGTATGGAGAGTTCGTTGTTCTTGCTCAACAAAGTAGCTCATTGCTACTTCATATGACTCCTTCTCCTTGCAGTTTAAGAAGTCTGGTGGTTGCCCTAAATTGTATTAAAGGGCCATGGATCACCTCTGAGCTTTGCCGTGGAGCCTCCATCAGTGCCAAGACAGCGTCACCATCCTGAGTCATAGTCACTCTTTCTTCCATGCTCCTGGGGAGCAGAGGGCTCACTGTGGGAATGCTGTACTTTGTACACAAAGACTGAAAAAAATTATATATTCTTCAAAACTGGGTAAGATTTGAAATTGAGATGCTTTGCTGCCCTTTTCCATTAGGAGCCAGGAGATGAGGGGGTGGGATTGTGCTTGGAACCATCCTTCCAAATGTTAGACTTCCATATGGCTAATGGTGCTGTTCACTGTGGCATTGGCTGCAGCCCTAGCTCAAAGAGGCTTCCTCGGATCATCTGCTACCAAACTGTTATGTGGCACTGCCTTTCTCTTCTTAGTCATCACTTCTTCATTACTGCTGAACCATTAATATTTATCTTATTATATTTGTTACCTGAAAACTTTGAGAAGTTTGGCCAAGAGTTTAACAGCCTTTGTGCCCCTTGCTATTAACAGTATGCCTGGGGATTTTATGAGCAGATTGGCCATGCATGTCTTCAGGAGGCAAGCCACAAGGAAGTATGACTAACTTACATGTCAGCTGCTTCTTCTCTTTGTACGGCTTTTTTCTTCTTTTTCCTAACAAATGAACACGATTTCTTGCAGAAGAAGCAGATAGGCAGGATATTTAAATGGCACAGAAAAATGCTAATGATGATGATATAATTCGAAAGTATATAGGGATGATCAGTTTTGACCACCAGATTGCTGTCAAGAAAATTGCCTTTCATGGGCTGTAAAAATAGCTAATGTTATCAGCATTTTGAACTGAAGAAACTAGAGTTATCATTTGAAACATGAAACGACATCCTGTAAAGTTGAGTAAATAAGTCTTTTAGAAAGTAAAAATCAGAGTAAGAACAACAGATACACAATCCATTTGCTGAATTTAACAGGAGCATATTTTTTACAAATACTTACTTAGATGTATTCCACTGTACATGTGAAATTTCTTGTTCCTTCTTTTGGCAATTTAAATTATTGAAATGGTTGCTTTCTTAGCTGCATATAATTGAGCTGAATATAATTGATATAGGACATGAAGTTATTCTCAGTCAGGCTTGGATATCTCAATAGTCCCACAGTTAAGGCAGCCAGAGCAGACTTACCTTAGACTCAGTAGAGAGAAAAAGGTCATTTTTAGGTCACACACATCTGATCTACTTTAGGTAGCTGCTTTAGGATGAGATGAACAGTGGCCCAGACTCTTGTCTATATTGCCTTGATGCCATTTGACTGAGAGGGAGACAAGGGTAACTAGCTTGTCTATAGCTATGCAGATGAGTCCCTCTTCTTTTTACTCTAAACAGCATAATTAGTTGATGCTTGTTAGATGCTTTCAACCTGAAAATGCTGTGTATGGGCTTGTTCTACTCCTCCCCTATGAAGATGCATGCAAAATATGTATGGATTTAACAATGATTTGTTTTGAGGGAACAATTAAGAAAAAACATATGGGGTGTCCAATGATCCGGAAGAAGCTGAGTTAAAGAAGTTTTAGAAAATTTTGTATATGCAATCTCCATATATGCATCGTCAACAGCTTATTACAGATCTTCCATACCACGAGATCTAGGCTTTCTGCCAGAGCACTCTTTGGGCATGTTTAGTATGCAGCACCTGGAAGTACTTCCGAGATCACAGATCAAGTTGTGTATCCCCATGCCACCCTGGTTTTGCAGGATCAGGTTTAGATATACACAGTATTCCCTTCCTCAGTTCCTTGTTTATTGGGGCAGGGAAATCAGCCACAGGAGATGTGAAGAAACTGTGACAGGTTGGCTGGGCAAGGACTGGGACCCAGGTAATTTGGGCTGGTGCACAAATCATGCAGTTTAGACATAAATCCTACGTCGCAAATGATATTTAAGCAGTGTAGCACATCTCAGTGCAGCAGATCAGCTTCTGCTTTTTACTTACTGATCTTATAGTGCTAAGTTTAAATAATAGGAACTGAATTCAAACTGCCTCTCATTTTTCTGGCAATGACTTATGGGAAGATTTCTTCCTGAAATCATTCAGGCATCCCTTCCTTTGCTTCTTGTAGTGCAAGCACATGACATGACACAGGGCATTAAATGCAATTTCAATGGTCACATTTTCCGTATGTTCTCTTGAGAGTGCATTTCAGGGTTCTGCTTTTGCCTTTCATTTTGCAACTGATAAAGGAATGGGAAATGTTCACTTATTCTCCCCTGTTCAAGGCACAGTAGCAGTAAGAAGCCAAAGTCACTAGAAGCAGCAGCAGAAGGAGAGAGATCTCCCCTGGGATCAGACTGGATGTGAACAAAGGCATGGGAAAACTTTCGACTTACTTTAAATGGAACCATCCTAGTATTTGAGGCAATAAAGTACCTTATGCTTGCCTTAATCACATGTATGTGAAATAATGGTATTTGGAGGGTACTGTGGCAACAGTTCTGAGCTGGCGAGGATCATCTAATATCTAGAGGGAATCTCACTGGAGATTTTAGGGGGAACAAAAATACTTGCAATAGACTCGTGCTGTGACATGATGGAATCCAGACTCACTTTGCCTGTGAGATGTAGGATTCAAACCCACGTCTTATTTCCTTGGCACGCCTTCATCTTCCTCTCTTTCTTTGCAGTCTGTCTGAGTTAATTGCACTTCTGGGGCCCATGCCTAAAACTCTCTACAAAGGCTCTGTTGTTGTTGTCCACTGAGGTCTGGGACATCTGAAAGATTATAACAAAAATAAGATATCTTTTACTACGGTCAGCCCTGCAACTAAGATGATGTTGCATGCAAAACTGCATGTTGATTTCAGAAGCTGTAGGAGACAGATAGCAAAATATTGTGTGCAGAAACAATTTTCCCAACTGTTCTCAAAGCCTGAACAGGCTCACTGCACAAGAAGCAGAAGGCATCGCATTACTTTCAAATTATATGGCAACTTATTGTAAAATGTTATGCACCAAATCTCTGCATACCACTATTATTGAGCCAAGTGCTACTAAAAATAATTATGTGCGTATTCCACTCATGGCAGAACATGCAAGTAACAAACTACACTGCCAGAATTCCTGAATGAAAAAGTTATTTCTTCTATGTGCTCTTACTGACAGGTAGCCACTGTGTAACCTTATTCTGTCATTATGCAATACCTCCCCGTGTATTACTTATGTCTTCATATAATAATCCTCTGCCTCATGATTGCTCGCTTGCTTTATCTAGTGCTGGGTTTTTTCCTTGATGGAACTGGAAAATCAACATTTAAATGACATCACATGGTTAAACAGAATTTTGTTTTGCTCTCACGCTGCTGTCTGGCCTAAAGGCAGATAAGGTAGTCCAGGGGCCTTGCCTAGGATCACAAGATCACAGGAGGTATGACAAAAATGTAGCCATATCCAGTGCCTACATGATCCTGCCTCACCTGCACTGCTTCTGGGATTTCTTTTCCCATGGAGAGGCAGGAATGGGGTGCTTGGCAGTGCTGCCTATGGATGCTAGACAACAGCTTCTGAACTCACAGCACCTAGGGGAGGGTACTTGCATGTAGCAGCTCTGTTATAAAAATAAGAGCTAGCGTACTTCTTGCCAGCTGCAAACCTCCAGGAGCTGCCCTTGGAGGAATGAAGAAGCTGCATTTGCACACCTGGAGGCATGGACAGACTTTCTGTTTTGAAGGACTTCAAGGTATGATGGTATCTGCACCTGAGTCTGAACTAAAGGGTCTACCAATTGTCAGGACAGACCAATAGGATGCAAGCCAGAGCCAGAACAAATTTAGGCAGTTTCTCTAAAGCAGCTCAGAATGGCCTAGTTAATTATATTGCAGGATTTCAGATTTCTAGGCTATCATTTCTCTAGTCACGATTCTCATTGCTTATCAGGGATATTGGCTGCAGTACCAAGGTCCCAACCTGGAAATGCTCTGCATGATCTGAAATACCATTTTCTTCCAGTGACGTCTCCAGTGAGTACCAAATTTTATGGATGCCAGTGGAATCACCATGCCATTGCGACTGATTTAAAGATAAGCATCAGATACAAGTCATTTATTATTAATCAGATTCCGCTTTTTGCCTTGAAAGCAAAACATATATGAAAGTAAATTACCCTTTCTCCTTGTAGGTTTTCCACAGAGGGATACGTAGTTCCTCACTTCCAGTAGTACCTTTGACCACATAACAGCCTTCAGATGAAGCTATGTCTGGGGCAAGAGGCTGGTGATGTGGAGCACGGTGAGCCCAGGGAGCACTGTGAGGGGAAATCAGTTGGAATGGGTTGGGAAATCAGTGGCTTATCTCAAACAGGCGTTGCTGGCTGCTTTATGGAGAACTGCAACTGAAACCAGTTGCAATAATCTGCAATGGTATTTTCTTTGTAATCAGTCTCACAAGGTGTGGTTCATTTGAGCTCTGTCCTCTCTTTTCCTTACTTTGGCTGGGCTACTCTTTCTTTTGGGTGCTGGAATAAATTTAAAAACCTCTTACTGACATGGTTTGATTTGACAGCTGCTTACAGAATATACATTCAGCCACTTTCATGCAATTTCAGCTGTACTCACAGTGATGTTTCCAGCACAAAACCAACATTTTTCCTGAACACCAATGTCCACATAAATTAAGCAATTAAACAACCCTAATATGCTGGACACTCATCACTCTGTAACGTTCACAGAGATGCTTTCATTTGGTGATTTATATCTGTGCTTGTTCTTGATGCTAGTTTCTGTTGATATGTAAAACTTTTCAAATGATGAATTGAAGCAATCACAAATATGACCCTTTAATGCAGTGCTGGTTGTTTGGGGTTTTTAACCACATGGAATTGTACAGATGGAGATGTGCTGTTCAAAGTAATTATGAAAAAAATCTTCTACATAATGTGTTCATGTTTTTCCTTTATTAAATGCTGACTTTACTTAAATGAACTCTTTACCTAAGAAAAAGAAATTGATTTTGTCATTCAGATATTGTCAATAAAATCATTATTACTGGTGAGATCAGATGTTGATTAAGATCAAATGTACAGCTACAGCTTCAAGGCCATTAGTTGTCAACTAATGGACAATCAGAAGTGCAGGGTTTAACAAAATAATAAAGATCGGAAGAGCGT
>JAYDZK010000202.1:13597254-13615763 GCA_034509185.1 Euphonia xanthogaster | reverse complement strand
AGACATTTATCTGTAAAATGTGTTACTATGATTTTTGTAATAATTATTAATATTCCTACTAAGATATAGGATGTAGCAAAGAAATTTTTTATTGTTAGATAGGTCAATTCATTGCTAATAATACCAAAAAATTGGGATCACAGCTAAGATCCTGAAATGATGGTTAAATACACTCACAAAATTTAATATAAAATAAACAAAAGCATATGAAAAAAATTGTGTTTCCTTACTGAACTGGTTTTATGCACGTATCAGTTAAAGTCAGACTTGAAAACAGCAAAAGGTGGCCAGTCAGGAGCTTGACACTTTTTGAGACTTGATCATTGTTTTCAGGATGTAATCTGAAATAAACTAAAAAGGGGCTTCACTTCCGACAAGGTCTAAGCACTGAAAAATAGGAACAGCAGCTGACAGCTAAATATTGGCCTTCACAGTTTTTCTGGAAGACTTTCTTTGTATTACCAGTCTATTAGAATTGTCCTGTATAGTAAATGGCATTACAAATATGAGATAATAAAAACCAGAAGCAAATGCACTTCAGGATAGATACGACATGGTCTGCTGAAAGATTTCGATTGTTTTAAGTTTGTCCAGGCTTTGCATGTTTGTGCTTCTGGGTATCCCTTTTCAGAACTGCTCCTGTCCCGTCTACTGACCAGATAAACTCAAGCACAGCGCTGCCAAACACAGAGCCGTGGTTACAACTCATCCTGCTAGAATTCACTAGTCTTCTATATTTTTTATAGGAAAATTTCTACCAATGTTTTGATTTGCTGTAGAAAGATCATAGAATCAAATAGGTGAGAAATGACCTTTAAGATCATCAAATCAGGCCATTAATGAATAGTCTAGATGAATAGTTTAAGTCTATTCATACTTCATTGTGTTTTCATAAAAGAAATCAACCTTTATTTTGTTTGCTTGTTTTTCTTTAGGTACTCACTTCAGTACAGACATTAGGATGAACTTTTTCCACTACATATTGGACAGTTGGACTACTTATATTAAGGAACCCTTAGCAAATACCTATGGATATTGCTTAGTTTGCTTGCAGTGGAGCTTATGTCACAGACTATCCAAAGGGAATGTCTTTCAGCATCAGAGATCATGGTTTGATTTCTGACCAAACTGGTCAGTTTCCTCCTCATCAGGTAAAATTTGCAAAAGGATTAGGGCTCTATGGATATGAGGAAACAAATCTATGAAAAATGCCACCAAACTTGTTTGAATTTGTTAGTAAGTAGCCAATAAAATTAATTTCATGTAGAATCCAAAGACACTCTGGCTAAGTCCAAGAAATTGAAAAAAGGTAGAAAAGGGGTTCATCTGTAAAGGTTTGTAATTTAATCCAACACACTGGCTTTAAATGTCTTTCATGATGTGGAAATCATTGAGGTTTGATTTCTGTTTAGGCAGCTGGAGTTTGGTTGGATATTACAGGCTTCATCATCCTGATCATATTCTATTCTGAGCTGTTTCATACTGAATTTCTTTCACTGTCTGCCCAGCGTAAAGAGCAGTTGTTGAAGGGCTTGTCAGTGCATTTCTGCATTGCCTGATATACCCTCCTGTTGATACACTCGGGCTGACCTTTGAGAGCCTTCAATCACAGCAGAAGCTGCAACAAGGAAACTACATTAATAAAAATAGCACTTTTATGCTAATTGATTCTAGACAGCACAACAGCTCCTACTGCTAATAAGGAGCACGGAGTGCACTGGCAAAGAGGAGGTTTAGAGCAGAGAACTACAGTGGCTAAGTTAATCCAGGAAGCACAAGGAAAAACAAATTTCTGTGAATTTTTATCTACCTTCCAAAACTCCCACCACTGTCACGCAATTGCACAACTGTCCATTGATTTCTATGTGGAATGATTCTTCCTCTCATAAAGCTGAGACCTCTACAATGTCACTATGTTGTCCCAAGGCCTTGACAAAGTCACAGTGGCAGCTGGGGATGCTCGGGGGATCCTTCCTGATTAGCTGGTGTGGAGACCCCCACACCCCTCACGCCTGCTGTATGCATTCCTCCGTTTCCATCCTCGAGGAAGAGCCAGGACCACCAAGTCAGTTTCAGGAGAGCAAATGGGAGCATTCCCAGCCACATGCTGCTGTGCTAGGAAATTTTTGCTACGGAGAGTATTGATGATATTGTAGGAAGAGATTAGAGCAGGGCTGAGGTGCAGTAAATCTGTCCCATTATCCGTTGCTCATATTTATGGTGCAGAACAAGTCTTGCAACTCTTTCAAGGGCAAGTAAGACTTGCCTAGGGGAAGCCACGTTGTTGACAAAGCAGCCAGAAAGTAATTTCAGTGCAAGGAGACACCTTGTGCAGCTGCCTGTTTTTGCAGGTCTGAGGCCAGCCTTTATGGCTCTGGAAAGTGTGACTCAGTTGCTGAAAAAGTGCTGCAATGATGATAATTCAGATGTTTTTTAGCACAATCTACATCATCTGTTTTTGCATATGATGCTGTGTTTGTGATACAGGAATATCCCAGCAAATTAATTGAATTCAAGGAGTGTTTCCCAGAGTATGCAAATATAGGTTGGAAAGTTCAACCTTTATTTCAGGTGGTCTAGTTTTTCCTGGGATTTTAGTTTTAAGTCTGCAATAGAGACAGAAAATAGATCATTTTTTCCAGGAAAACCACTTATTTAGATGATATTAACAGTCACAGTGTGCTGGGTGTTCTGTGTTTTTGTAAAAAACATCTATAAAACTCTTTGTATACGAAGATATATATATTTGTATATAAAGTTTCTCCCAAACCTAATAGTATTTCACATAGTTGGTATATTCAAGAAAAATACCTGGAAAAATCACAAGTTAAAAAAAATATAAACTCATTAAAGATGCTTGGTTTTAATTATTATTTTCATTTTTTTGTATTATCATCAGCAAGGTCCAGAGCCAGCCAGATTTTCTGCAATATGACATCTATAGTATTTAATTTGTTTATATTTTCTTACATTTTTTTCTTCTTGTGCCTTCCTTTTGAGTTTGAAATGATCACTTCATTCCTAAGGGAAGCTGATAACCATTTTGTTCTCTAGAGAATATCTCTTTCACCAATGGGTGAAAGCATAAGAACCCACTCCAAAAAAGTTTGCTGTTTTCTATTTACAGGTACAAGTGGTCAACTTTTAACCACTCTTATATTTGTTGTTCTGCAATTTCTTTTCAGATAAAAATGTATCTGCTGAGCTTTAGGACTGGGTGATATTCAAAAAATATCAACACATTTTGCCTCCATATTTTTCTAAAGGAGAACACATCTTTCATGTTCAAAAATCCAATATTCAGTCTTTACATCTGTGACTGCACTAAGGGCCTATTCTTCATTTGACTTCATTAGGAATTATGTTTTTTAGAAATCTCCTATATATTTATGGAAGTAGAAGGATGGGCTCCATGTTTTAGATTGGAGGTCAAACACTAAAACATGCCTGAAGGTGTCTCTGATTAATATTTGCCCTTGAACCTTCCTAACTCTGATCTGAGATGCTATCCTGTCACTGCTCTCCAGATCCCTGTTCCTGCTCACTTTAGGGCATGTTTAAGGTTAAGCTGGTTTGCAGCTTCAGAGAAGAGGTTGAAAGTGGGAAGTAAGGCTCAAGCTAATGCTTTTCTTGTGATAAAGGCAGGAGCAGCCTGAAACTGCACAACTCACTCTGTGTTGTTCTCTGCTTGGTCTTCTTGGCTTGCTCTTATTGGCCTCATCTGAGGGGCATGACTGTGGTACAGTAATTGCACATGGCTCTTGCAATGAAGAGGAGACTTCAGATAATGCCTTTCACACTACAAAAACATGGGGTCAGCTTTTAAAGACATTTAAACATGCCAAGATGTGGACAGGCAGAAATGAGATTTTAAAAATTCATAGGCACCTCATTTAGATATTTAGAAGCTTTTGAAAAGGCCACTTCATGGTTTCTCTGCCCAAATGCACCTCAAAAGTCAGGTTTTTAGGGTAGGACAGATTACTGTTTGCAAACACTTGGTTTCTGAAATGCTAATTTTTTCCTTCCATTTGTAAGTCATCCAGAAATATGCCCCTTTCTAACAAAAGAAAGCAATAAAATTATATAAAATAGGTTGGTGACCAGTTTTGTGGACATTTCTGAGCTATGCATTGCCATTTGTCAGCTGTTTGCAGTAAGCATTCAGTTGACTCTTTGATGTAGGGTTTGTGTTTGGCTTCCTAAATCACAAGTTCTGCATTATTTTCCCAGAATAGATGATGTCACTTTATAAATGACTTCTGTTTCTTTCCATGATAAATTTTCAGCATGTAATACGTATTGTTTGGTTTGTTTAAAAGGACTTCAGTGAGGGGTTTTAAATTAGCTGTTTGGGATCAGTTGTACAGAGCACTTAAGTTGTTCAAACACTACTAAAACCTCGTTAGCAAAGGCACAGGCACAAAGTGATTTTAAAGTTTTGCTCCTTTTTTTTTCTTTTTCTTTTTTCTTTTGCTAAAGGCTTTGTATTTTCTTGTTTATGACTGCCTTTATCAGTTCTATACAAACATTAACTAATTAATGTCCAGAGACTGCTGAGCAACCAGCAAGCCTGTTGTTCATCCTCCGGTTTTACAGTGGGAAACAGCTGGGCAAAGGCACACAGAGGTCCCACACCGAGGGAGCTGCAGGGACAGGCTGAACCTGCAGCAAATAATTCCATACCTGCCTGGCCCAGGCTGCTGTGTTGTGGTATGGTGCAGCAGGTGATGCTGGGAGGTCTCTGATAATGTACAGTCATGTAGACATGTTCTGCTGAGAATCTTTAAATTTTCATCTCAGCACATTAACTTCCCACACTTCTGGAAACTGGTCAGGAGACAGTAATTCTCATTCTTAAAAACTAAAGATGTCTCATTATTTTAAAAATAGTATTGTAACACATCAGAAAGCATAACCTCTTTTTACATGGCACGTAGAGAAGATAAATCATGCCTTAATTTGTAAGTACCCATTATATTCCAGCTTCATTGCCAGTATCTATTTACACATTTCCCACAAAGAAATTAAAATAGAAGAACATATTGTTCCCCAGACTTGTTGATTGACTTACTGATTTATGAGCTTGGTTTCTGAGACTCAACCAGAGCCTTTCCCATTGAACCACACTAAAAGTCATGAAAATAATGGAACAGAAATACCACATGGCGAAGTCATGTGTGCTTTCTGTTTAACCAACATTGGGCTGACCTTGAAATATTTGATTCTCCAAACCTTGAAATCTCCATCAAACCACACAGGAAATACTTGCTCTAGACCAACCAAGACACAGTAGAAAACTGGGGTTAAAAGAAGCCATCCATTCCATTTTCTTTCAGCACTAGCAATTAAATTACCTTAAGCATAGTAAAGCATCAACAAAATGTATGATGGCATTGAGTGTTTTGAATTTAAATGTCAACGTAAAGCAATCTTCAGGACCTAATCTTCTTTCAGACCCATTGGATTCTCTATGCAAGCCATCCTCTTTCCCTTGTCTACAGCAAACAAACACCATCCCTGGCTATGTCTATGTCTTTTATTTTTTTTTTCCTGTGTACTTAGCAGTGTGTACCTTTACTGTATAGGTTTTCCTGCAGGTAATGCCTGTTTATTTTTAGCACAGCTAATGATGTGCTTGCTTACAACATAACAGCCCTGCCTTCTGAATAAGGGAAATGACTCACATTCATTAAAATGAATCTTGATACATTTGGCTACTCATACAAAACAGAGGTGCATAATGTGGGGGAATTAGAGGACACAGAATTCATTAATCCATGAGGTGGCAGTGATGCCAAGCAGAGACAGGCATAAATTTCTCATATGTGTCTTGGTGACAAAGTGATTGTTTTTGGGAAAAAAGCAAAAGAGCCTGGAATCATGTACATTTAGCTCTTGGGGAGGGATGTTCCACAGGTTGAAAAGAAAAATGAATTGTTAAAATCAAACTGATAGAGTCTTTTAAGAAGAACATTTATGTGAACATCTTGGTATTTCTCATTTCAATTTGAATTTTGGTAGTTCTTCAGACTGTTTTGATTCAGTAATTTCTTTTGGAACAATTTTGCCTAGGCAAAAAAAAAAAAAAAAAAAAAAATTGTACTGGTGCACAGACTGAGAACAAAATCCATTATGTGAGTAGCAGCAAGAGGTGACATCAGCTTTATGCTACATAGTGATTCTGATTATGTGTGGGCTGCATGCAAGTCAGTCCCTTCTGTTTAAAATAATGGTGTGGCCAATACAAATAATTGCTGCTGTTGATACTTGGGAAAAGCACAGAGAGAGTGAGTTCTCTATGCAACTTTTATCTAAGAAAAACGCAGCTCCCAACACAGCTTTCCTTTTAGGACCAGCCACCCATTGACTTCAAGAGGAGCTTGCAGTGTGCAAGGGAGATGAAAGTGGTCCAGCATTTTGAAACTGGGATCCTTTCCATAATGCCAGTCCTTCAAGGCTGTGTTAGTGTGGGAGAGGGTCATCTCCACGCACTGGTGGTTGTGTGACATCTACTGAAACAGAATGTTTGCCTCAGTTAACTTTCATGCCAAACACATGCTATTTTATAAAGACAAGTCGCCTGCGTAGCCCTCTCACGTCCTCCAGTAGCTACGACAATATGTTCAGTGTTGATATGTTTTAATATAGACAAAATAATACATAATCACTAATACTTTGCATGTAAGTAACACTTTCTATGCAGTGTCTGTTAGGCATATTACTGACTTGAATTGACTGGGTTTACCGAGTCTTTTCTGAGGCAAGTAAGTGAAAGCTGACATTTACAAAGTTAGACAACTAAATCTGTACCTAAGGCTTAGAAAAAGCATTTCTTTACTTCTGAGTTCCTATGGTTTCCAATACCTACAGGATTATGCAAGTCATACAGCAAGTCAATGGCACAGAAGGAAAAGGTATAAGGGGAAAAAGCCCCTGAGTTCAGACCCAAGTCATCCACATGCATATCCATGAAGCAACTACCATGGATTAAAATGATTATAACTTAAGGTTGGATACCTCACAGATCTTGGTGGTTTCCTTTTCTACTTCACTGCTGCTACCTCAGACCTGCTACAAGGGTCACAAACACCGAGTCCTAAAGCATTCAAATGGTTTGTGGAAGAAATTTTCCAATTTGAGATTTTGAGATGTAGTAACAATTTTGGGATTCATATTTGAACTTTGTGTCCAATTGCATCTGCAGGCTCAGGCTTGTTGAGGTGTCCATGCAGGAAAATTGTATCCATTGTGGATAAAACTCAGCTCTGCTCCTCTGTACTTCCCTTCACTACATAATAATGCAAAGCTAAAGATAACCAGGCTGAGTGTGAGCTCTGCAGCAACATAGTGACACCAGTGGCAGGCTCTGAGATGTGGAAGTCACTTCTGATGTGGTTGAGACTGAAACCTATTCTTGCATCTTTCATATTGCTGCACAGAATTCACCTCTGGAGCTTTCATTTTACTCAGCTCTACATGTCAGGGTGCTTCTATCCTAACAAATACATAGGCAGTGACCTGTAACTCAGCATCTTCAGTCTCCTTTATCCTGAAGGATAATTGTTTTTATTATTTTAAATTATGTAATGATGCCAAGACACTGCAGTAATGGATATCCTAAAACACACACACTATAATAATGATTCCCCTTTTATTATGTCTCTCTAGGATGCTTAAACTAATAATCTTTGGAAAGCTTTCCCTGCACCAGATGCAGCTAGCGAATGGTTTTATTGTTATTCCCCACACTACCAGCATCTAATCCATGAAGCCAGGAAAGACTGTCCAGAGAAGCAGCAAATCAGCATTGATCACTGAGGGACTAATTTCCAGCAGGGTGAATAAATCCCTGCTATTTCTCCTAATGTTCTTCCTGGCCCAAGGCACCCTGACAAACCACTGACCTTCTTCCAACCCACTGTGAAAGGAAGTCAGAATCACAGTGAGATGATTCAAGGGAATAGTCTCATCCATTGCACCCAGACTGCTTAATTTTATTGAGAAGGCCAACACCAGCTCCCACTGCCAAATCTGTCTTGCTGAGATATACATGAGCAGAAGTTTAGTCTGATTGCGTGTCAAGGGCACCAGCAAATCTGTTCCCACCAAAGCGGTGAAATATCAGGAGCTGGCTGGGAGTGGAGTTGGGTCTGTCCTTCCCTTCCTGATAAACTCACACCAAGAGCAGGGCTTTTTCTTTTGGCGTTAGCCTCTGTGGCAAATATGATGCCTATGCCAAAAAGTTATCTTGATAAAGAGGAGGCACACAGACCTATTTTCCTCCAAAACATGAGCAGGTGATAGTTCCAGGTTGAGAAAACATTTCCTCTGTTCTTCCAGATCCACCCACAGGGGCTGAGCGAGGTGGCCTGGTCATGGGTGACGGTGGCAGCTATGAAGGAGGCTTTCCATGGCACAGCTGACATGGTCCTGCAGAACAGTGCACCCTCCCAGGCTCTTGAAATGCTCTTCAGCAGGACTAATGCTCAGAAGAAAATGTTATGGATCCATGTTATCCCCAGGAGCCCACTTCTCCTTCTCATCCCAGTATTGTTACGTGTGATGGGCCAACTAGGGATTTCCAGGGAATGACATGCTAGAAGCCCTTTATCTTTACATATGAAATCAAGAACAACCTTTCTGTATGGGGACAAAATACTTTCTTAAACGTGTTAAAGGTAGAACGTCCTGCAGTGTAACTTACTTCATTTTAATAAATTTGTGCCACTTATGTGAATCTGTGTTTGGCCCTTCCTTTTTCTTTTCAGGTTTGGCTCTGTTTCTTCAGAAATTTTGAGAGTCTAAGGCTTTCCTTTTTCTTTTCTATTTTTCCTCCCTTTTTTTCCCCAGAGCAGCATGTAAGAATCAGTACCTAACACATGGATAATTTTGAAAAATAAAATGCGGATGAATTTTCTGACCTTTATAAGTATATTGGAAAGCAGAAAGTCCCCTGAACAATGTGCTTTGCCTAAAAGACTGATATTTTGGTGAAACTGAAAGAAAGCTACTCACTTATAAATGTAACAGCAAGCGTAGTCATGCTGGAAAGAATTACATTATAAGGTCATCAGTCCTCAAGCTATGAGACCTGTACAGAAGACTCCACCGTTCCTAATTCTCTTATCAAAGCCACTACATAATAGAATAGAAATTAATGATATGATATATAGATTACATAAAAACACAGGGACAGAGACATTTGAATTAAACTGCCACCTTTACATGGCCACCATTTGCATTTTTCTCATTGAGAAAATGCCATTTCCGTTGTGATAGTCTGGAATTTCCTACCCTAATCATGAAAAAAACCACACAAGCTAGAAACACAAGGGGGGCAGAACCTTTTCAAAATTGGTCTGGCATATGTTAAGAAATATGGTTAGTCTTTCAATGTTGAAATTGGAGACTGTCAAGAAAATCTCAAAACCTGCCTCCTGGTAGTTAACAGCTGCAAGCGAGCTAAGTCAGCCACACACAGAGGAGCCTTTGTGAGGGAAATGTTTGGCTCGGACATGCCACAGGCTCTCAGGCCAGTTACTCCCATTACGCCTAAAAGCGTGGATGCGTTTTCCTCCTCCCACAGGCACACTGGCATTGCTAAAAATATGAGTTTAGCCCAGTTGCTGATGCTAATTTTTCCCTGCCTAGTCACTCTGGACCAGTAGGTCTGTTTTGCAGTTAACAGTTGTTGCACTTTGAGACTCAGAAGTAGTAAGGGATAATTGGACAAATGTGTTAAACTGGCCCTATTATGACTGGTCTGTTATGACTTTATGCTTCTGTTTACCCTGGGATGCTCTTAGCTCCAGAGGGCTCTGCCGATCACCCGACATCCCAGTGATGGATTTTGCCTACCCCAGACAGCAAGGCAGCGTGCTGCTTTTATTTTCAGCTAACCTTCTTAAAAGAATAGCTCACCCATTGTTTGGGGAGACTGCAGCTCATGTACAAACAGGGTGGCATGACAGTGAGAGGCCAAAGGGACAGCCTGCTCTCTGTAAGTTCATTGGGGGTGGTAAACATAAGAGAGGGAGAGAAGCTATTTAAGCTCCAGAACAATGTTGGCACAAGAACAAATGGGTCTGAATTGGCCATGAATAAATGTAAGCTGGAAATTAGAAGAATATTTCTAACCCTCAGCACAGTGAGGCTTGGGAACAGCCTTCTTGTTGGAGGCAAGGAGCCTAACTGGATTTAAGATGGAACTTGATAAATTTATGAAAAGGATTATATGTTGTGGTTGCCTAAGACAGCAGGGGATTGGACACAATGACGCAGGATGCCTTTTCCAAGCCAATGTTCCTCACAGCAAAAGCAACAATCACTCTTTTATATGTGTGTTTTTCAGGGCCTTCTTTTCCACTCTAGGGCTGCACTTCTATTCATAACCACAATGAAGGAATTTAGGTTCAAAAGTCAACCTGGCAGCTCTCTCCTGCCAGACCATGGTGCTGGCCTTTGACCATGCTGAAACCCAACCTGGGAAGGAAACCCAGCCTTGATTATTTTGGGGAATTATATTATTTGCAACTGAAAAATGACAGAGCCTTAATTCTTACAGTGCTCTTATTGATGAAAAGACTGCTATGAAAATTTGGCACAGTTTACTGTTTCTCATCAACAAAAGCCTAAGATTGGAATAATAAGCTCCTGATCAGGGTGAAGGTACACTGGCAAAACTGTTTGGGGCAGTGTAAACAGTCTATCACACACTGTATACCTGGAGGATGTGATAAATATAGTTGTTCAGGCTCAGAATTTGAAATTGTTGCATAGCAATGTGAAAGACTTCTGTATTAACCAACTGAAATTTAACAGAAGTATTTAAATTAGGATTTTTGTATAAATGTAAGAAAGTTCATCATAATGTTTTTGCTGCAGGAAACAGTGGTGATATCTTTCCAATATATATTATTCTGTTTTAGGAAAGGCAGCTGTTACATTGTTTTCATGCTGAATTATTGGCTAGAGATAGCAAAGACTTTTCCTTTATCCTATCAGCCTTCCTCCGAATTATGGCTGTGCAAAATACAGTCATAGTCACAACCACCTGAAAGTCAGGAATTGTGCAACAATACATTCCTATAAACACGTGAGCTATTGAATTGGGTAGAGCTTCAGTTCACCAAGAAGGAAGAGGATGAATCCTTAGAGGAACTCCTAATTACACATTTGTTATTACCCAAACAAGAGACTTAGAATTCCAATAGGGTCACTGCAGCCTCTGAAGGCTAGAGCTGCTCTTCTGCACTCTAATAGCATTCAGCAGGCACAGCTGGCTGCAGATGCATTTCCCACAGCACAGTACCCTGCCTGCAGGCCTCAGTGTCCTGTTCTGGATAAGAACAGGGAAATACTTTTTATGATAGCAGAGGTCTCTCTCTTTCTGGTGGCTTCCTCTGTGGGTAATTCAGTACAGCAAATCCGTGCCACATATCATACTTCAATAACAACTTCAGATATTTGAGATGGTTGCATGATACAGTTATCCACCATCCTCTGGATGAGCTGTGTTGGTTATCAGGGCTTAGCTGCTATTTTTGTGTGATCTGATTTGGGAAGTTTATAAAAGCTTCAAGAAAGATTTGAAAGATGGTAGGTCTTACTTCTCTGTCTGCCAGTTGTGCCTTTCATAAATTAGTGATAATGATATTTACCTCCTTTGTGAAGCACTTTGAGGTGCAGCAAATGAAAAGCAGCAAATACAATAGATTGTGATTAGCTGTTACTTTCTGTGATAAATACAAGCAGCTATTTCAGAGCTGTATTAACTTGAATTTGGAGTTCTATAAAACTTTATTAAATCAAGAAGGAGGGTAAACATTTTACAAACACTATCTTCTACAAGTCTATGCTCACTCTTTACACAGATGAATTCCACATGCACGTCCAAAAGAGCTATATTGTGCTTTATCACACAGAACCTGGCATTCAAAATGTCAAAGGAAAAATGTCTACAAAATAAAATGTCTACAAAATAATATTTTTTGGATAATGGCAGTTCTGTATGGATCAATTCCAAAGGAGGTGTCTCAAAAATTAATGGACTGCACCATATCTCTGAGCCATTTCTGTCTGGAAGACCACTTACAAGCAGCAGTGATGGTAGCCAGAGAGAAAACATTCAAATGTCACAAGTTGGTTTGTGCATTTGAGAATAATTCACAGAATAATCATCTTATTAGAAAAGCAGACTTGAGTGTAAGTTGCCATATATATAGCAGTGCAGTATGTAGAATAGCTCTGTATGACTAATTTTGATACCAGAGTGCAAAGCAGTCCCTTATGATTTTCAGAAACAACTTTTAAAGTCCTAGAATTAGCAAAACCTTTCTGGTTGGCTTGGTGGTGCTGTGTCTGCTTTCCTTGCTGCAAGATGAGTACCCAGATCTGTGCATTACAAATCAATTTTTCTCTGAACTTAGCTAGTGTTACTGTATTTATATTTGGGTTGGTTTCTCATTGCAAACTGCCCACAGTTATGATGTCTATCAACACATGAGATACTCCCAGGGCTGAAAGTGTCAGAAATATGATGACAGTAACATCATTGGTTTCAGTTTCTGTCTGGCACTAGAGCCTTCATTAGCTTTTGCACTGCTACAAAAGCACACTTATGGATGTGGGATTTACCATGGCAGGTTGGTTAAGAGATGCTTCACCTTCAGGACAGACACTGGCGGAGCCACAATATTACCCTTATTACTTAGAAGAAGATGAAGTTTGGTCCTGCTTTCAATGGAGTCAAAGGTGAAATGCCATGAGACAGCCAAATATAATTCACTCTGTGAACTGTGCTATGCCAGAGTAGGATCTGAACACTGTCATAAAATCATCCAGTTTTTAAAAAAAAACAAAC
Source organism: Euphonia xanthogaster (assembly GCA_034509185.1). Lineage (NCBI taxonomy): Eukaryota > Metazoa > Chordata > Aves > Passeriformes > Fringillidae > Euphonia > Euphonia xanthogaster. The sequence goes on along the minus strand of JAYDZK010000202.1, from coordinate 13,602,898 downwards.
CCTAGAGATAGTATTTAACTCTCTGACCTCCAGCAGCAATAAATTGCAGAGACAGGAGGAGGAAGTGCACATATTTTTGCTGGTACATTTTCCTTGAATTTGAGGCTGCTGTTGGTTTTCCACATTTGTAGCTAGAGATTTAAAGGCAGAATGTGCACCACTGAAAAGCAAGCAAAGGGACATGTGCAAAGATCTCTGCCTTGCATGCTGGCTGTTGAATTTGTAAAGAAATCTCTTATGCACATTTAAAGTAAAAGTAAATTATTTTCTATACAGTTTAGGATTGTATTATCATAGAAGGAAAAGATGAAATCAATGGGATATACAGAACTATTTGGACAGGCTCTATTAGCTTTTGGAATTTATGTGGTATTAGCAAGCAGTCATCAGCCAGAGGCTTTTGACTTTAAGTGACATCTCATGCCACCTATAACTCAGAGAGTATTAAACTGGTCTAATATAGTGAATTTGTTATAATACAAAAGGCTCTTTTATTAGTTTTTATTATTATTATTATTCAACATCCTGTATTTATTAGTAAGGACATTGCCTGGTGACAGATCTCAGCTGCAGATTTCTTGAGGTGATACTGTTGCTTGTTTTCAAAACAGCAATTGAACAGACAAGAGAACAAATGCTTTCTCTGTACTTTGAACTGTGTTACCCCTGCAAATTTCACAGTAGCATCATTTCTATCTGTGTTTTTGTTAAGCAGAAGCAACATACTTTTTAATATAGCTTAACAGTTGTCACTTGGCTGATAATTTGCATTCTTAATGTTTCGACTTGCAGTCATCATCATTGAGCTGGCCCTTCACAATCTTAGGGCACTGATGTGATTTGAAGTATTTAACCTCCTGGATCAAGAGAACTGAAGCTCTGAATTTAAAACAGGAAAAAGAAGCCTTGCTAATATTAAGCAGGATGGGGGGTGTGCGCTGCTAAAGTATTTGTATTAAGTGCTAGTTTCTTTCCATTAAAGAGGCACACTGGGAATGGCTTTCTCAGCTGGAAGTATTGTTAGGTGTATGTAGCACACATCCCCAGGGAGAGATGCTATGTATTATTTACTTCTAGTTCTACAGCTAGACTTGCCCAATATAGATTGTGAAGCTGCTTCCAGCCTCAGAGCCACAGAACAGCTGACCAGAGCAGAGTTGCTTCAGAGCAGGACCCAATCCTGTTTTGGCTCGTCACTGCCTCTAACTGCATGGTCTGCTGTATGTTTCATAGACCTGAGATAAACGGACTGTTTCCTTCCCAAAATGCATCCCAGTTTCAGAGTATTGTTATGTTCAGAAATCATTTTTATGACTCTTCTATTTAAGCTAAGATACTGTGGTTGAGATAAGCACAGAGGATACGTGTGCCTATCAAGTAAAGTAGCTTTGAGATTAAACACTCCTCACTGGCAGTAGATGAAAAGTTACTTGTTTTGTTTTATTTTAAAAACATTGTAGATTGAAAAGACATTGGAGCCACATCTTATCTGAGCCCCATGGATCACTTTAACCTTGGCAGAGCAGTGTCAGCTGGCATTAGGCTTTATCAAAGTGATAACACAGTGTGGAAGAAGTCACCTCACCTGTCCCTGCAGTGCCTGTAATTTAAGAGGCCGTCTGCCCTCCAGAGCAGTTTGGGATTTTTTCCCAGTGAAGAGTGACAGGTCCCAGTCCAGGTGACACTGGGGGCAATGTGATGGCCAGGCTGAGGGTCACAGAACCATGGAGTGGGTTGGGTTGGGTTGGGTTGGGTTGGGTTGGGTTGGGTTGGGTTGGGTGGGTTGGTAGGGACATTAAAGATCATCTAGTTCCAATCCCCTGCCAGGGGCAGGGACACCTTCCACTAGAGGTCATGCTTGGATGTACATCAAACCCAAACCAGGTCTTACAGGAGTGTGAGGGGAGTGGATGCAGGGCTCTCCCCCTTTGCTGAGGAAGACATTTATAGTAACTAGAAAAATTACTGAATAAATCTTGCATCACTAGTGGGATCTCCCTGCACCACACAAATGGTTGAAGGTCACCCTGAGAAGCCCGGAGAGCTGCAGCCTGCAGATGTTCCCAAGGGAGATGTTTCCCTTTGATGAAGTTACCTGCTCACCAGCAGCGTTTTCCCTGGGAGACAGATTCTCCAGATTCCCTGCCTAGCCCCTGGCTCTTGGCAGGGCTGGAAGTGGTGACTTCAGTTTTTTGAAGCTGAATGTTACTAATTATTCTCCAAGTGAAGTGCAGCTACAGGTACCATCCATCTTATCTAAGTAACTAGTCTGCCAGACCCAGAAGGTGTGGAGAAAAGTTTCAATAACCTACTTAAAAAATGACACTAAAAAGTATGTACTAATACTCAAATCACACAGTTCAGCACAAATTATGGTTTTAAACTTCAAAAAATTTGAGAAACTCCTCATTCACCTACATGCCAGGCCTCCTAGATGTGATGTCCACAGTTTTTCCTGACTGCTACTATTTTCACTTCAGACTGGTTTTATTTCAGACTGGTTTTGCCTGGGGAAACCTATGAAGAGTCAGTCCCATGACATCTTCCAGCAAAAGCCCCAGAAGGTCACTAGGGCAGCATAAGCCTTTGCTGCAACTTCTGTCAGCTAAAAGTCTAGGCTACTCAGTCTGTGATTTTATATGTTCTAGTCCTGCAACCTCTACTGTGTTTTGCTTAACCATTGAATTGGGCAATTAGAGAACCATAGAATGGTTTGAGTTGCAAGAGACCATAAAAATCATCTTTTCCCAACCTCCTAGCCTTGGGCAGGGACACCTTCCACTAGACCTTCCACCTTCTCAAGCCCCATCAAGCCAGGCCTTGAACACTGCCAGGGATGGCGCACCCACAGCTTCTCTAGGCCACCTCTTTTTGAGACAAACTATTGGCTAAAGGTTTTTTTTTTTATATTGCATTATTCATATGTGTTAATTAGCCCAAACTAAAACTTGTATTATCCCAGTATAGAAAAGAACAAAAAGTTTCAGTGAGTTATTTGATATAATTCATTAAAATAGCAGAAAAAAAAAATCAAACTGAGTTCTTCAGTTCTGCACTTCTTCTTCTAAATCTCGTCAGCGCTAGGCTCAGGTGGGTTTAAGCCTGGACACGGCCATCAATCTTTGTCCCCTCCTAACTTTGCAGTCCAGAAATAGCTATTAACAAGCAAACAGGTATGCTTTTTCAGGAAAATAACAGCAAGTGCCATCTCTGTCACAGGATTTTCACAAGGAGAAGCCTCCAAAAAGTCCCATTTTTGACAAAGGATCGTTAAGTCACATCAGAGAAGAAACTAAATGCTCTTTCAACATAATTTATAATTAGCTACTTTTACAAAACTCAACCTGGAATGTTGGAGTCCTTTCTGAAGTTGCTCTTCTCAAATACAAGGACATCCCAAAGCTGATTTCATGGCCTCTTTGCAGCTGTTGCTAACATCCAAAGAAAAGACAGCACACACTGTACTGGTAGGATGAAAAATCTGCTTTCTCTTAAACTAACAGCATCAGGCAGGCCACTGACTATCCACAATGCTGGTACTGCTAGTCAGAACAGACATTGTCAGAATTTAAGGTGTTGAACTCACAGTCTCAACAATTCTGGTCATGTTCTGTTGCTGGTGAAGGAAAGCTACCTCTATGATTAGTTACACTCACATAATGTGCTGTCTAATTGCTAGTCCCTGTCCTCCTTTGCATCTTTGAGGGCTTGTTTTGACTCCTAATATTCCATAAATTATTTTCCCTGTAAGATCATCAAGGACAACAAGAGACAAAGGGAAATGTCCTGGTTAAGACGACATAATTGCTTTCTCCCCAGACTGAGATTTAACAGAGCTACACGCTCACAGGTTTTATTTTGAATTTGTTGAGTGTTCTCACTGTCAACAGAGAGAGAGAGAGAAAAATTATTATTTTTGAACTTGGATATTTTAAAATAAAGGAAGGTAATAAAATAGCTGACAAGATGGTAAAAGCCTATTGGTCTTTTTGATGGATCACGAAGGACTTGCTGAAACACCAATTGACAGCCATTATATAAAATCTAAAATCATCAAATAAGTGAAGAGCAAGTTGAAAATCTATAACACTGAAATCAGCAGAAAAGACCCATTGACTTAAATGGAAAGAAAATCTGGCCATTAAACAGCAACTTGCTGCAATCAGAATATAAAACATAATCATGAAATCACAGGGCCCCTTGCATTTTATTGCTCCTGTATTTCTGTCTCCCTCACTGACCCACAAATGTGACAATGAAATATTTTTATTCCTGAAGCAGTCCTTGTTGATAATGGAGTTGATGTAACTTTTCAAACTGGGCCCAATGACATAATTATGAATGAAAACATTTTTATTCTTCTTTACCACTCTCACCCTTCACCCCCACCGCAATCCATCTCTGTGTACCCACCAGCATGGGATTAGTCTGGCATTGCTGCAAATGCAACATGTTCACTGAAGGGACAGAAGTGGTAAAAGTGGAGGAGGAATACCTCTACCTGCCCCATAGTGCAGTGTAAATTATAAAATTACTTTTATTGACAAGGATAAATCAACTGATATTCTTTATCTTGTCTAAGTGACTTCCTAGATTCTTTTTATGAGCAACTCTTTGGGGCCTCTGCAAGCTTTTTAAAGTGGATCATAGTTAAGGTACCATTTAACTTCATTTTTTGGGGTTGGAGAGGAGCAGAGATGTGTTTCTCAGAAGGGAGGTGAAGCACTACAGTTAAACCACAATGCTTTATACAGCTTTAGAAAGGAAGCTTTGGAGACTGCTCCTCAGTGTCTGGGCTCAGGAAAAGGTGACAGGAAAGCCCAGGATGCTGAGGACAAAATGAAGCTGGCCTCTGGAGAGAAATGTCTCCAGAGGCTGGTGAGGTGGTGAATGATTCTTCCTCCTGGACTGGAGAGAAATTCCATGGTTCTCACCAGGACTAAGCAACTCTGTTTGCAGCAGCCAGTGAGAGATTTACTTGTGGGTTGCTCAGCCTTTATTATGGACACAACACAAGTTTAACTCAGAGCTTTGCAGCCCAGCTCCTTTCAAACTCCTCACAAAATTAAGTATGCAATGGTCCAGGACTATGCCCAAGTTTCTCAGAGGCTTGGTCAGAATCAAACGCCTGGTTGGAATTTTTTTTGGAAAATGCCCTTTGCATGGAGGTGAGAAAAAGCTCCTTCTGCAATTTTGTGAAGAGGGACAATAATTAAAATACAAATAATATGCTCTTGACTTGAAAAGGAAGAGGGACAGAGGCATATGTATATATTATGCTGCTATATGACCTCCAAAAGTTGTGTCTTTTTCCAGACCCAAATACAGGGAAAACTTGTGCAAACTAAATGCTGCTTAGTGAAGATCTGCAGCTCCCAGGACCAAACAGGCCTGTAACAAAGTGTGTGGATTTTAGTCCTTGGCCTGGTAAAGAGACAAGGCATCACTCTCTATGGATGCCTTCTCTGAAGAAGGGAGGGGCCACGCCGCAGGAACATTTATGATGTTGCACAAATATACTGGAAATACACACTTCCACTTTTCTTACTGTCAGAAGATGAGAGTATTAATTCTTTTTGTATTATTAGTTTATTCTGCTGCATTTTGTGAAAGTTAGCAAAAGGGAAAAAGTGATATAAAGTCA
>JAYDZK010000202.1:13554747-13597223 GCA_034509185.1 Euphonia xanthogaster | reverse complement strand
AGTAACTTCCTCTTGTCCAATATCACAAACAGAATTATATTTTTAACTTTATAATTGCTTATCTTTTCAAACAAATTGCTTATCTTTTCAAACTTTTCTACTAACAAACTTCAGTTTGTTAGTAGAAACACACTGCTTATACCCCAGAGATAAGAATAAGCTTCCCACCCAAGATGGCATGATTATCAGTTTCTGACAGGAACAGAAGGTTTTGTGTATGTAACTTCCACTGCTCTTGCTATTTTTCATTTTGAGAACATGCCATTGTCTTGTGTCAGGCAGGATTTTCTTCCATCCATTTAGGTCTTCAGCAAAGCAACCGTCTGAAATGTAAAGCAAATTATGTTTGTAGCCTACCCCCATCCCCCTTTCAGCTGGCATTGGAAAAGTAGATGGTTTCCTGTAAACATATGAATATCTGTATTTCTCTGACTTCTGAACATGCTAATGGCATTTAAATGTAAGCCCAATAAGAAAACTTGATTTTTGGTCTTTCAGACCTGAGAAGTTTGTATAGCATTTAATACCCCGAAGCAGTTCACATTTTGCACAATGTTGAAAGCTGCTGCTGCAAGAAAAAACTGGATTAAAATAACTATTAAAATGTTTTAAATTTGAAGAAAAGCACCTAAATCCTACCACCTTGCAGGTTAAAGAATTTTCAGACAACAATGTCTTTTTAAGAGTGCTACAAATAGCAAAGAGCAGTTTTTTTCTGTTATTTCCTTACTAATCCTGGTTTTTATAGTGAGGTAGAAAGAGAGACACACACATGCACATATGTTGGTGCATGTTTTTGTTGAAGTTGTAATGCTGTAAAACCTCTGGAGGGAGCATAGATCAGTCTTAAGGTGATTATGCCATTGCATTCACACACAGAGCACGAATGCACTTTTACTCAAAGTGCATGCTGAGAGTTGTGGTACTTCAGCCATTCTGGTCTTGTTAAATCTGTTGGGTAGACAAGTCTTCTTGTGAACCATACTTTTCACTTTACTCAGGTAGACAGCTCTGTTAGAGGATTTTATTTGCCACTGCTATGCCGTGTGCTGGAATTCTTCTCATGCGACAGAGTACAAAATTGTTGATGAAAATGCACGAAGTGGTATTTTATAACCATATTTAATATCCTCTGCCCCCATGCATGAGAGACTGTCCAAAGAAGAGCAAAAAAAGAATAAGGTCAGTCACATTACCTAGATAAATTGAAACAAAATATATATTAATGAATTAATAAGCTTATAAATCTAGTAGATCCCTAGCAGAAAGTGTCCTATCCCCACTCCCTTTCAAAAAGTGTTCATGCTATACTAACCAGACATTCTGCAAAGATGAAGAGCTGGCCCTTTGCCTATGTCCAGCATGAGTGTTCAAAAAGTCATTTTAGAGAAGTCAGGAGAGCATCTCTTTAAGAAAATCCTCTCAAAGATAAGTGAATAGTAAGAAAACTCTTTACAATTACTCCTCATGTCCCAGTTTAATTTGTTGGACCTTTGGGATAAGCAGAACCTGGAAAATTCATGCACTCAGCTTTACACTTCTATTCTACATATAAGTCAATTGTCAAAATGGATTTTCCATTGATTATCAGCAATGGGCCATCTGCTACTCATTTTGGCAATGTTTTCTGAATTTCAGATGTTCCCATTTTCTTTCATTTGCTCCTGTCATTTCACCTCATCTTCTACTTGTACAGTCAGTGAGATAATCATTCACACACATGATCTTTTATCCTTGCAGTCATATTAAATCAGTATGCTCTTTTATTCATGTTCAACCACACTAAATCAGTCACTCAGTCATCTCACATCATGTTCAGGTGGGCAGGCAGGCATGTTTACCTCCAGACTCTACTCACAGTCGTGTTTCCTACCTGCTCACTTGCACTCAGTCATTACTTCTAGACCTGAACAGCAGCATTGGCTCAGGAGAACACATTCATAGAAATGCTTCACCAAACTCTCTTTTACACTTATATTCCTCAGTCATTCCTTAACTACAGGTTGCTTTTTTTTATCTCTTTGAAGTGAGCAAACAAAGAAATCCAGTTATGTGGATGCCTCCTGTACTTGGGCATGTTAACTTGAGCATGTTAATAGGACCACAGGATTTGTCTTTTGGTGGCTGTACCTAGATCTGCACGCCCTTCCCAGCCAGCACAACTGGGACAGATGGATTGCAGTTCTGATGGGATACAATGCATAATATGTGCATATACACGTGTAATTAATAGTGTCCAAATGAGAACTCTGGGTTTCTTTCTTTATTCCTCACAGCTAGACAAGACAGCCAAGCTTTGCCCAAAGGGATAACACAGATGATTTGATCAGCTGGCATAACTGGAAAAAAGCTGACATTTTCTGAGCCACTGAAGCCCATTTGTCATTCCATCAAGTTGCCACTTCTTTCTCTCCTTTTCTCTGTAAATTTCTAAGCAATCATACATGGGCCTATAGCAGCAGAGTATGATTATTCACCTAGTGAAAACAGCACAGAGAGAGCAGAGTACGTGTAATTTTGTGAAGTATGTACAGATTCAGGGCAGATGACTGCTACCTATTTCCTTGTGCAAACAAGGCCTGCGTTTGGTGAATGATCCCATGGAGAATATTCCAAAACAGGAATTAATTCATTAGTTCCCTGCCATGCTACAGCAACAGCAGCTACTCTAGAAGCCCAGAAGCAACTCTCTTTGCAAAACTCTGCCATGATGTATTCTCGATGGTGCTAATGAGAGCACATTTCTTTTTTACACAGAAGTTCTGTCTGATATTGCAAATCAACTGGAAGTATAAAACTTTGATTATGAATAGCATAGATAGCAACCTATTAATGGCAGCAGCTGCTGATACAAGGCAACTGATGGAGTAGGAGAGCCACTGCCATTTTTCTCTGCCTTGTACTTTGCTCATATATCTTGTCCAGGTAAATGCTGCGATCACATCCATTTGCCATCTCTTGGCAACCTTCATTTCTCTTCTACACCCACGACTGATATTCTGTGACTTAATTTTGTCCACTGCATGTCCTGGTTTTGAGCTAGCTGTCCTACTTAGTGGCAATTACATTCCCATGTATCACTGATGAATGATTTCCTAGATGGATGTTTGTAATAAATCCATTCATTGATCTTCCTGACTTGCCCTGAAATATTTAGCACCTTATATATTTCTCTGTGCTAAAAAAAAAAAAAGAAAAAATTCTGTAGAGACCTTTTATTTCTGCTCTATACATCATTGTAAGCAGGATGCATTTTTTAAATACTTGAAGAGACAGATGAGCTGATTCTTCAGAAAGTTGCAGAAGTTATGAGATAACAAGTTAACTCAGCTTTGTTCTCCAGTCCCTCTTCTTTCAGGATTTGTGCTCTGAACACCTGAACTGTATTTATGCCTGCTTTTGCTGGAATTTCTTATTCTACAGAAAACAGCATTTCCAATGAGATGTTATCTACATTCTCCAAGTTTGCTTCACCCTCAGACTTTAATTTCCTTGAAGCAGTTCCCTTAGCACAAACACAAACCTCCCATACCTATCTCCTTGGATATAGACATAGAGGAAGCTGTAAATGTCAAGGGTTCAACCATTGTCATGTTTATGGACCACTTATGGAAAGCTTCTTTCAGGCAGGCTGCTGCCAATGCAGGTGGCATTGATAGCTCTCACAACCTCATGTTTCCACTTCAACTCCCTTGGATGTTCCTGCCTTCCCTTGCTGTCATTACTGGGAAAATTCCTGCTTAATACAGTGTCAGGAACTTTCTAACCCCAAACCAAGGCACTTTAACTGTGAAGTTCTGAGCACAAGATCAGGGAATCAAATCCAATATGCAGGCAGAGAGGCTGCAGTTAAACTCTATCTTATTGGCCACTCTGGGTAAAATTCACCCTGGCCTCCTCATTACGTATAGCAAGCAAATTGGAAGAGCTCTTGTTATATGCTGCCACCACTTGCAGTGGTAATATGAGGTGTGGGAAGCTTTTGTGCAGCTAATTCCCTGAGAGGAGCTGGAAGAGGAAGGCCAGATGAAAGGCCTTGCACACAGCACTTCTCCTTACCAGCACACACACTATGAGGGTTGTCATCATGGCAGTAAATATAAAACTGGGATATTGGCAGTGCCTGAGCATCAAGGTCAGTTCTGAGCTACACCTGTAAATTCCATTCCCCAAATTCAATCCTGCTGCAAAGAGATTATGGGCTTGTGACCGACAGCTGATTTCAAGGACATCACTGAATCCTTTATCAGTTAATTTAAAATGTTTTGTTCAAGTCGGGACCATGATTGATGTAGTTGAATTCAGCACTTTTTCACCTTTTTGCAATGAAGCTTCCTATTTTTTTTCCAAGTTCTTCCATTGAAGAAATGTTTTAAAAAATGATTTTCCTTTAGTGTGACCTAACACGTCACATGTGACATAAAGTCAGGATGGCCCACAGTCTAGAGGAGCAACTAACACCTTGTTCAATAGGTGAATAATCCTCTTAAGTAGCACTGATTACTCTTCTGCACTTGGAGGAACAGAAACTCAAGACTGTCACTGTCCATCTCCTCCTATTTCTTCTCCTATTTATTCTGCAGAAGCTAAAATCCCTCTATACCCTAATTGAGAAAATGGTACTTCTCTGCATTTTACAATAGTTTGGGTTCTATAGCAAAAAAATATCTTTCCTGTGTAACACTGCAATATAGACTGTTATGCCCTGGATAGCAAAAACAGTGGTAGAAGTTGAAATTAATATACTTCATAATCAGCATAATAGGGACAGATTCAGATCAGTAAGACAATTCTGATGATGATGAATGGTCAGCAGAAAGTTTTTTCCCCGAAATCAGGGGTTGGATATCAAGGATAGAATTTAAACTACCTTGTTCTTGTAGTTTTGGGCAAAGAACAAAATTTGGCCTCCCATGCATTATTGTTTTCTTCATTCTCCTGGGTTCTATTCTGCTTGGGGCCAAGACCTGTTACTGCTTATTGCTCTGTAAAATTCCAAGCACATTACTAGGTCTTGTAATAAATAATAAAAAACAGTCCTAAACCCTGAGAAATAGAATTGCTTTCAAAGGAGGATTTTTATAGTTTGTGCTGCACCAACTTCCATGTATTTCTCCAAGTATTCCTTGTGAATTTAGTTGATTCTGATAATTACATTGCAGAAAAAGGCAACATTATTCATCTGTCTACTGTGCAAATGTAAACTAGCTTAATAACTGAAGTCTTTCTCCTATGCACATAACTTTATACAGCATCCTTCAGTTTACAAGCAATTGCTGTTCTTCTATCCTGAGATAAATTAACATTGAATAATTGCAGTGTGAGGTCAAAAATCAATTAAATGGAAATTACAGTTATTTGTTTGAAAAGCTCAAGTCATATTTTATACCACAAGTCTCTTAGGTGACAGGTCAAATGAGTTAATCAGCAAACAGTTTTCTGTGCAATCCTGACTCAAATCTGCCTGTAGCAAGGGGGATGGAAGGAGAGTCCTGCATATCTACTTATGGTCAGCAGCAAAAATGTGGGGGTTTGAGAAAGATATTGGCATTTGCCTCTGCTTTTCTACTAAAGTGTCTTACTGCACTTCCATAACATGGATTTTAAACAGTGGAGAAATATACTGTGTGCCCCTGAATGAACTCATGCAGCTTTCCAATTAATTCAGAACAGAAAGGTCTCAGGGACTGTGTTGCACCTTCTTCTGGGATCCAGATTTTTCATTTAAACCCCAAATTTTCCATGTAGCCCTAGCCTGTCAGCCAAACAATGCGTCTATTTCTAAATCTCTCCTCTTCCTCCTTCCCTAAATTGTTGGTTGTTTTTTGTTGGATTTTTTTTTTCAGTTACTCCTCATTTCCTGCAACCATCAAAATTGTAAAGCAGTTACTGTAGTGGCAGAAGCAAAGTTCCACATCTTTAACTGTAAAATATGACATTCATATATCCATGAGACCTGCATTGAGAAAATAATGAGAATTTTGCAAACTCGGAATTTTGGCTTAAAAAGTGATTTTAATCGATCCAGAATTCATAAGGGAAATGTGAAAAGCGGCATTTTCGTAAGGAAAAAAAACAAACAACAAAACCCAAAATATTATTTTATTAAAACCAAGTTAACAAGCACAACTAAACCTGTTCACATAAAATTTAAAAGATTATTTCAGAATAGTGCACATGCACTTCATCTTCTCATTTGTAACTGCCTTCTTTAACAGAATAACCCTCAGTAGACCAGCCAACACACATATAGTAAATTCTGGCCACTAGGAGCAACCTCCAGTAGCTGAAATAGAAATTTCAAAGTAGCAAAGGGTTGTCTAGATGACAGACAACCATTTTCTCCATGATTCTTGAAGATGTGGTCGAGATGTTATGTCTGGAGGTTTGATTATGCTTAATTGCTTACTGGTATTATTCACTTACTTGGTATATATTGTTGTTGAAGTGCAGTTTGCAGCTCCAGAACTAATTACTAATACAATACAACCTTTTATATTAAATTAATTTTCCTTAAAGAAATAAAACATAGCATTCTTTGCTGTCTTATTTTAATATGATGGTGACTTCAGCAAGGTGGGATAGTTTCGATTTGATTAAAAACACAGATAAATGTTTAGGACACCCAAAAGGATGCATAATGTTCCAGAGAGATCTCATGGACAGGCAAGTCCAGCTGACTTAGGCTCCCATGCTCTCTACAATACCTGCTCCATCTCAAAACTGGAGTGACTTTTTTTCTTTTCTGCAGCTAATGGAGTGTTGCTCCAGAATCTGACACAGGAATGCTGCTCCAGTGGTTGGAAAATTTATACTGGTGTTGGTTACATTTCTTTTGGAGCCTTTTGCCTTAAATTGTGTTTACCCAATTTACACTTCAACAAAGAGAATAATTTCTACTATACATTACTGATCTAACTGTGCATTCTAGCTGGGCAGCACAAATTTCTTTTTAGCTTTCTTGCTGTTTACTTATTGCTGTGGGTATGGAAATGTGGTTAAAAAAATGGTGTGTGTGGTGGGGGGAAGAGCTGAATTCCATGTTATAATTTCAATGATAATGGAGTGATGGTCAACTCCTCCTCCACCTGTAGCCCCAACTGTAGTTGCTTGTCTACACTCACCCCTTTTATCATTTATCTTGTTTATTTAGTGCCAAGAATAGGGTTAAAATATGAAACCTGCATCAGTCCTCAGGGTTTTCAGTCATTGTTTCCTGTAAAGGGAGGGAACAGTTATGTTTAATGCAAATGGGTAACTATTTGTAAGATTCACACATGAGATGATAAAATAATTTGGTTAGCTGTTTAAATATTGATTGCTAGGCTGTTCTGGGGTTACTTGTTTCCACACTTCTATGTTTTGCTCCCCCTTCCTTTGTTAAATATGAATCCTTTTCCCTTACTCTTCTTTCTTCCTTCCTCCTACTTTTCAATTCCCTTTGCTTTGCTGCCTTTATTTTTCCACAAGACAATGCCTGAGCTCTCATTTATATGTTCTTTCTCTTAAAATATGTTGCCATTTACTTTCTTTTCTTTTCACAGCAGGAGAAAAACCACATGTAGTGGTGAAAAGGAAGAGCAACAACATCCTCTGTGAGTGCTGCTAGCAAGGCATCTGCACTCAACTCAATTTTAGATTGGCCCAAGAATGTAAAAACCACAAAGCACCGAATTCCTTGCTTTTTTTCTATCTTTCAGCTGCCTACATGTTTTTTTCCTCCTTGTTCCCAAATACCCAAACAAATAACTATGTCAACTGCTTTTTTAAAGGGTTTTCACTGAGCTGCTATTTAACAATAGGGCATTCCATTGCTTATCATTTGAGCAGTTTTCTACACGGTACCTTACATCCTTAAGTACTGAGTAAAATTAACAAACTCCTCAGATAATATAATTACTTATGGTCTCTTAGATTGTCATGCATTAAATTAACTGAGAATACATAATTGCTGTCATTAATACCTCCTGTCTCCTTAATGAAGCAAAAGGTAGAGGCACAAGTTTATCCATCACGTTTCCATAGAAGTGTCAGGACTTGGTAGATGGATTGGCTCTCAGCTCCGGGGATGCCCCATCAAACCCATCAGGTCTCACTGGTTTTGCTGTGCTGAAAAAGCAAAGATCTTAATCCCTTTAGAGTGGTCCCCACATGAGTAGTGTGTTGCTAAAGGTGGTGCAGCTAATAGCCACGTAGGGTGTCAGAAGATGTCAAAAACAGGGAGATTTTCTGCCTGCAGTTATTCCAATCAATAAAGCAGAGCAGAATTAAACATGTGCTACCCCTCCTTAGAGGCATTTTCTATGCACCAGATCATAGAGATAAGTACAGTGAGACCTTTTTACATGAATACTCAACAAAATAATAGACTAACAGAGGTAAGTTATTCTGGGGACATTAACAGGTGAAATGATATAATGAAGCCACTTAAAGGAACAGCTGAAAAATAAGTTCTGCATTGCAAACTAGCATGAATTTCACACAGCAGCAGGGAACTTCAATGAGTATTAGTCTTGTGCAACATGCTTATGTGTGTAAAATGGGTTTCTACTGTACTTTGGCATTAAAAACATTATTCACTCTTTTCTAGTACAAAGCCCCAGCAGGCATGCACTTGGCTAGCTAGTGAAGAACTCTGCCCCAGTTTTCCATAATACATTCATGAAGGGATTTGTAACAACCAGTGGTTACTGCAGCAGAAAGACTAAAATGTTGTACCGTGGCACTTTTGAAACAAACACAAAAAGTTCAAGCACTACAGCTCTTGCAGGCTAATGATGTGCTATAAACAGTGGCATATTGCTACCAATGTATAATCCATACTCAAAGCAGCCATTCATTATAACTTGTAATTTCCTTTCTGTATAGTCTGCTCTTCAGGTAAAAACTATGGATTTCAGAAGCCTCTGTTGGTGACTCAGCCCCACTGTGGTAAATATCTGTACCCTGCAGGGTTCCATTCATCCAGCACCGTAGGGAGTGTCCCAGCACATTCTATTGCAGCTCCCTATATCTCTCAGCACTCTTTCGTGCAGATCAGCTGATGTCTGAGCATCTGTGATGAGAGCAGGAAGGTCAAAGGCCTCATCAGCACATCAACAAAATATGAAGCCTTGGCCTGCAGCAAACAAGCCCAGAGAGTGAGCAGCAGACTGCAGTCAACATAGACTCAGGGCTGGGCTGGAGTGCTGCAACTGCTAGGAAGAATAATTAGGTCATTAAAGAAAAGCTGGGCTTAGTCTAAAGTAAAGAACAGCACCTCCTCAGAAAAAAACCCAACAACTTGTCTTATTAGAATTGGTGCCCTCCCCAACCTTCCTTTCTTTCTCCCTCACTTTAGCCCTACTGAGAGCTCACTTCTCCTTCTGTTCTGACCAATTTGTTTCCAGCAGTTCAGAAACCTCTACTCCTTATTTTCATGCTCCCCCTTTTTTTTTCTTGATTTTTTTTCCTATCATTCTAAAGCTCTCAGTGTTAGATAAAGATGTGGCTTCAAGATGTATGAAGAAGAGTGTGGAAAAAAGTTGCAAAAAAACTTTATCATAAGAAGATTTATTTGACGTTTATATGGGAAGGTATATGCAGCCACAGAGAAATAGATGCCATTTATAGGCATCTCTGTCTTCATGCATCTTAGACCTCCCTTTGAACCTGACATCATCAAAAATAGAGCTTAGAAATCTGCTAAGATGCTACACCACTCGTTAAGAGGAGAATGTGTCTTATGAGTGACAGCATTGACAAGCTATGTTGATGCAACTCAAATAGCTGGTAAAATGCAAAATGAGATGGCATGGCTGCTTCTCTGGGACTTCTGCCCTTGTCCCCCAGAAAAAGAGCAAGGGCAGCGTCCACCTCAGGAGGATTCTGGACAAACTATGGTTTGAGGGAGCTTTGTTCCTAAAAGGGCAACAGCACTAACCATTGTCCAGTGCAACTACTGTGGGATACATACATTATGTTATAACGAAGAACTTTGTAATGACAGGCCATGCAGTTTTGTAGGTTTCACCCTGAAAGAAGCGAATTTGGACATTTTTGCATTTGCAAGATTGGACTTAGTCTATAATGACTGTATTTGTATCTGATTTCAAGCCTTGCAAACACTGGAAAACAGCTTTCCTCTGTGCTGTTTGCTGGAATTGACCCATTCTACCTTCCCAAAAAGTTCAATAATCCAATGAAGAGTTAAACAATCTGAAATTGGTAAAAAGAACTGAAGACTTCCAGGTACGTGTGTGCATTAACACCACCATTAGTGCAGCCAGTCTTTCTGGAACCTGAATTATGTGTGTGTCACTAGAGAAAGGAGGCTTGAATTTGAGGGAAAGTGCCTGTAAGGAAAGCATTTTGAATCTGTAAGAGGAGAATTTTCCCTTTGGGAATGAAACAAAGCATGTGGCAGCTATAGCAGAAATCAAGCTTATTAATGCAGAAGTCTTAGGAAGTCGTGCTTTCGTCCTGAGCCAATTTCAAATTAACACTTTCATACCATGCAATTTACACACAAAAGGTAGTTTTAAGTGTACTGTGTGTGCTATTTGACTCTACCTCCCTGTTGTTTCTGCACAAGAAGTGTGTACAGCTTCTCTGTACAGAAATTATTTTTGTGGCAGGATTAGAATATGACAGTCATGTTTTGGGATAATATTATGTACAACATGCTCAACTCTGAGTCATGTAACTTATGGAGCAGAAATAGAAATATCAGGGACAAAAGTGGAGTTTGGGGAACTGGGGAAGAGATTCAATCCAGAAATTTTATCTGGGCCTTTAAAACTACAGTTATATCAATAAATCCTAAAACCAGCAGAAACTAACTAGTTTTTAACTAGAGAAAGCATTGCCATTCTTTTTCTCTGCAGGCAAGGTAGTTACTAATTTGATTTACAGTCAAATCTCAAGTAGAGCTAGATGATTGCCTGGGTCCGAAGGTATTCGCCATCACGTACAACAAGGGACACAGGGCCCAGGAAACGTGGAGACCCAATAGTGTGCACATCCTGTGGGACTTCAAGATGTAGTATTGGATATTTAATAGTCACCTTGCACAAATACCCAGGCTGCACAGGTGCCTCTCTGCCCTGAGCCCCTGAGACTTGTGGTTTTTTTCCCTTGTGATAATAAATTAATTTTTATGTGATAACAGTGCAGGGTGAAGTCCATCTCCAAGGCTTAGAGAAGAGTGATAAAACAGAAGAAAAGGCTTCTGGAAAAAGACAGCTTGCAGGAGTCTGATTACATTTTCCAAATTTTTTTTCAGCTTGTTTAATTATGCAGTTCTGTTCCTCCCATGCTGGAACTGAACTCTGCTGACTGAAACTCAAAATTTCTCCTCCCAAATGGAGACATGAACCCACACACACTGAAGCTCAACAAAACCAGCAAAAACCTACAACTAGATTTTCTTTCCCTAGTATTACTTCTTACCTTTTATTACTCCTACACAAATTGCTGTGATATTGTAAATATGATAAAACCCTCAATGTGAGCTGAATAAATTGATTAGGAGAAAAATAGTCATGTGGGCTGGTCTAGATTGCCTTATTAAGGATTCAATACCTAATTGCTTGCACATTGGGATGAAAAAGAAGGAAGAAATAAATCCGGAGAGAAATACATTTTTGTTTGTGGAATGGTTGATGGGCTGATGGCCAGTGCAGGCTGAAAAAGACTGCAGGAGTTTTGGATACAGTGAAAACCTATTACTGCTGGTTGGCATGGAGCAAAATTCAAAGGAAGACATCCACAGACTGCAGTGCTTGGAATAGTATATCTGTGGTTCAAGGATTTCTCTTTTATGGCCTGATTACAAATGCAATATAATTAACTGTGCCCTGTACTTGCACAGCTCCTTTAAGCAATGATCTCGAAGAACTTTGCATAGCTTGATTAAGTGAGGACACGTATTTCACCCAGGAGCAAAACTTGGAGATGCACCTCCCAGCTTCCCACCCTTTCCTGTCTTTGTCAGGTACATCTCTGTTTACTGAATTGCGAAGAGTAGAGCTCAGAGGCAAAGCTAATTGATAATAAAACATGTGTTTGTGTGAGGTTAGGGGGCAGGACCATGTGGATTTCAGTGGTAATCTCAGTGGAATGACAGAAGGTATCGAGCAAGAATAAATCAAGTCAGTCAATCAAGTCAGCACAAAAGGTAAGATGGGGGTAGAAAAGGAGCTGAACAGGTTCATATTAGCAAAGCAAGTAAAGAGAGATGTGGTATTGCTGGGAAGAGTGTTGCACAGCAAGGTGGGTTTCATAACAGTCTTTGTCCACAGCAGCTGAGAAGAAAACCCATCCCGTTTAATAGTAAACTTCATTGGACTTTCTTCCTTCTAAATTAGGGCTTGGGCATAGCTCTAGTCCTCCCCACTCAATCCAAAGCAAAAAGCTACAGCTTCGGGGAGAAAAAGGAAACTCTTTAAATACTCTTCCTACTATTCACTTCCAGCAACTTTTTCAGAAACAAGCAAAGGACTATGCACAGTGTGCAGAGAGAAAACGATTAATTAGCTCCCACCAGATCTGCAGTTCCCTGGCCATGCAAAGCCTTCTGTTGAAAAGATGTGCCCAGTCATTCTCTTTGCCCAAGTGAGAGGAAATGGGAACAGCTCAACACCTTCCAGATTTTACACAAAAACGAATAAAGCAGAAGTGAGCTGGACTCCTAACAAATGAAGAGGGAATTTAAAAGGAACACAGCAGTAGTTGAGAAACTGAAGTATATTTGAAAAACTAAGTGGCCAGTATCCACCTGATAAAGTAAAATCCAACACCTGTGGGTGATTTATGGTTTTATGCAGGAGTAGCAATTGTTATTGTCTCAGAACAGCTGAATAAACTGTGACAAACTGCCTAACTGCCTGCTCTGATGACACAGGCCACAGGTCAGAGAACTGCTCACGTTACTGAAAGTCAAACAAAAATAAGTAGCCTTTTCCTAAACTGAGTGTTCCAGGACACATGGTTGTCTGGTTTCTCCAGCAAACTGTGCCAGTGAAGCAAAGCAGGGTTTAAGTAGTATAAACGTGTCCATAATACAGTTAAATATAGGGAATAAGTATCAGGATAAAGGTACCACTGGAAAATCAGAGGAGCATAAACTTATGAGGTATAGACAGATGCCATTGTTAATTTTTGAAAATACAAATGGAATGGTAGAAAAAAGGCTTGACTCACAGCACAAAGACATTAGGAAATGACTGAATAAAATATCTCAACTGTTCTGAATAAAAAAGTAAAGCCCTCTATGTGGCCAGTGGAGCTGCAGGCAGCAAGGACACACACACACACACACACACACACACACCTACCTCCTACCTGTCTGGAGCCAGGTGTGCACCTGTGGGAGCGTCTCCCCAGGGTCTCCCAGGAGAATGTATTTCCTGCAGCAGGAAGAGCAGAGCCACTCCACAGAGATGGACAGTGATGCTCAGCTCATGAATGCTCACAACAGGCTTGGAGATTCTTCATAAAAGGAGCAATGCTATACATATGTGAAGTGTTATTATTACTCCTGTTACACAGGTTTGTTAAATTTAATGAGGACATTGAGGGATTCCATTAATCCCAACCGCAATGCCAATCTCTCAACATTTTCTTGATTAAGCCATTGAAAATATAACAGCTCTGAGTGCCTTGAGTTTTTACACAGTGAGATTGTTAAGTGAGCTCTACACACAACAGCATTTACTCATTACACCTGAATTCTAATCCAGCTCCTACTTTATCTGCTCTGCCTCTTCCACAGTGCAAGAATGTGATCCTATGTAAAGTCCACAAATATATTTTTCCCGTAACACTTTGCAATAAGTGAACATTAATTCTTGCTTAATTGGAATGGAGCTTCCACAGAATTACGTATTACACCTGCAGGAGTATCCAGGGAACAGCTTGACTAATATCATTATCACCATGAATAGTAGAATTAATGTGATTTGTTGGTAACTGTAATAGAGAAGCATTTAAATTTTACTTTTGGAAGACATCTTCCTTATTTTCATACTCAAAGTCTTTCCAGCTTGCAGGTAGACATGAAAGTCAGCTGAGTAAGGCCTTTAAGAGGTAGAGATGTTGGATTTTCACTTCCTCTTAGGCCTTAGTTTTTTTTTTTGTCTTGTTATGAGTGCGTCCATTTCTTACATCTACAATTTTTTCTATAATTTGAAATACATTTTATAATAAGGTTTGCATCAGTTTACAGTGAATTTGAAAAAACCTCTAATACACTTGGAAGTAGTGCAGGTACTGACTTCTTTCCCCATTATTAAAAAGTTATAAAAACTAGAAAAAGAGATAAAATGAGATACAGTCCTGAAGTCATAAATAAAAAATAACCATAAAAAAATTTCTTAGTAACCAACCAGCAGAAGCACCTTCCAGTAAAATACACAGTTAGTTGTATTATTTATTGCGGAACATCTCTGTTCCAGGGATACTTTTTCAAATTAAATACATGAGACCCATAAAAATTTAGGAGGAAGGAACAAAAACGAAAAGAAATTTTTAATAAACTAGTTGCTTGAAATGCCTTGTAATGGACAAACAGCTTCCTGTAATGTCATTAAACTAGTGAAATTTTAAGAATTTGAAGAAAATTAGGATACACAGCTTCAGTGCACAGAGATATTGGCTCTGAAATACTTGGTGTTCTTTCCAGATGCATATAACCAATGAAAAAAATGCAAAGGGTAGAGGGAAGACTGTGCAATTATTGAAACCAGGAATTGCAAATACAAATGCAGACTGTTCAAAATGCTCCCAAAGTTAATGATGGTCATAAAATTCAGAACCCACAAATCTAACATGCAGAAGCTGAGCTTCCACTTTTTTTTTTTCCTATGGTGGCCTCAATAGTTATGTGCTTTTACTCAGACTAGAGAACTGTCTTACAATAGAGAGCAGTTTTCCTCATATCACAGTGACTATCAAACAGAGGAATTTTATGCACCTATTGCCAACAAGTTGTGCTACATTCCTTTATTATTATGTGCTTTATATATGTTGTCAGAGAAAAATTAACCAAGTATTTTTGAAGCATTTGTGTTTCCTAATGTGATAAAAAGTCCTAACAATGCCTTCTCCCCTCCTATCCTCTCACTGCCCACATCAAGAGTTGGGCACGTGAACACAGGAGATGCCATTTGGTATGGCGATAACAAGAGAAACTGAGAACAGGACAAACTAAAGTGGAACTTCAGGAAGCATAGCCTGATTTATTCAGCAAGTTTTCCAAAGCTGAAGGCAGAAGTGTTTCAAAATTTTCGGCTGAACTTGGACAAAAACCTGCAAAACAAAATGTAATAAGTGATTCTCTCTTCATAGGGAAAAAGGAAGGAAGATCTGATGCATTTTACTGATCCCGAACTTCTCTGACAGCATGTTTACTTGCAGCAAGTTTTTGTGGGGAGGGCAGAGAATGCCATGTAATTAGTTCACAGAATGTCTTCAACTCGGTGAGCCTCAGATAAAGCTTTTGAATATCGGGGACATGGGTGGTTAATCAGTTCACAGTGTTAGGATGCTTGCATTACCCAGCACAGAAAAAACAGAGTAACTGTCCTGAGTGTATATTTTTGCATGTGAAATTTTATGGTTATGCAGACCTGTACTTCTCCAGGACAATGAAGATTGCTGGCCCTATTTGTTTCCACTGAACACGACTGTTTAGTCTTAACACAGGAGTTACAAAGCCTTAGCAGAGGGGCCAATGGGGATCCCTGCCAACGGGCTGGCTCCTTTGTGGAAGCCTGGCAGCCCCAGGACCAGCCTGGTCCATTCTCAGACTTGTTGAGACTCCTGGTGGGGATACTCTGCTGCCCAAGCCAGGAAGAAAAAAGATCTCTATTTAATGCACCAAAGCCTGAACAGTCTGTCTTAGTCACGATTTTATGAACACTCTTATTAAAAACTTAAAATTAGGTAGTTCAATGATGTGAAATCATTGTTCCCTGCACAGCAACAGACTGTGCAACAACTGAGTTTCCTTTCAGGTTTTACTTTTATAAAGATGGATTCTGAGACAAAAATGAGGTTCTTACTAAGGGACAGAAAAGGTTTTTCTTAGTGTTTTTAGAAAAAGAATGTCCTTTGGTAGAGCCATTCTCATGTATTTGTGCAGCAAATGGTTTTCACGTACATTTTCCTGATAGATGGGCAGTATTGTTCAGAAAAATGAACAACAGAAAACATGGTAAAGAAGTACCTAGAAACAAAAGCCTAAAGCTGAGAATATAAGTTACCTTCCCAAGGCAAGATTGTTAACTGCGAAATAACTGTACAGTTCCCAATATAAAAAATATGATCTACTGCCTCCTCCCTCTTGTGGACTGCTATTTATAGTGACAATTGGACAGCAGATCGCTGTTTAGCAGTTTGATGTCATCATTTGAATTCCATCTGAGGGAGATAGCCTCTTGAACATGAATAAATACAAATGCTGATTCCCATCTACCAGCGGGTAGACATTCATTAGCTCCCACCTTTACCAGATCATGCATGCCAGGATTACTGCCACAAGTAGGAATTACTAATGCACAGCAGGCTCTGAAAGACCTAAAAAGTTTGCTAGTTACCATGAGAAATATTGCCCCCAGGAAATGCATGATTCAAAACCAGTTTGTACATGGTGAATGCCTACCCATAACCATGCATAATTCAAGTAATTCATGAACCATAGGAGCCCCACTTAGTACTCCTGAGACAACCAACAAATGTCATGGTATGAATAATAGAAGAACACATATATTTGTACAGCACATTGAATTATCTACTGTAACTCCTCAGCTCATTCCAGCTACTGGCAATTATCTCTGTGTTAGCAGGCACTGAATAAGCAGAATATTTACCCCATGAGCTTTAAAACTCTGAAACTGCTTTACTGCTTGTCCTGACGGCCTCTGTTGCTTTGCCCTGCATAGGGGGCTTGTCAAGTGCTGTCTAATGTTAAGTGTTCATGCTGCAGCTTGCAGCTCAGAGTCCAGTGCTCGGTTCCTTTTCCAGTAGGATATTTTAACTTTGCAACTTGTGGGCGTAAATAAAATTCAGCTGACATTGTTAGGATACAGTCACCATCATTTAATTCCATAATTTACTTAGCTGGTGGGGCAGACTGCATGATTTGTCAGGTTGTCTTCCTGGAGTATCTTCATATCTTGTTTCCTTTCTCATTAAAGTGTTGATCTAAATAGGTGTCTTTACCAAAATTGGAAAGCATTTTTAGCCAATCTATCCTTTTCCAAGTGTGAATCATTTGATGCTTTAAAACAAGAAGAGTAGAACAGGTATTTGCCAGAAAAAAATCAACAAAAAATCTTAAGCACTTGTAGAAACTTGTATTTTTGCTGCTTAATAAGATGCAAAAGCTTGTCACTTGGCCAGATATTTCCAAGCACATCTGGACTTTTCTCTGTAAGTGCCAGGTGGAGTTGACAAGATACAGAAGTGTTTTGTTCTTGTTGTCTTTGTGTTTTTTGTAAACTGATCAATAGATGTATATGAACAGCCTGCCTGGGAATGCAAGTCAACCATATTCCCTGGACATTTTTCAGCCTTCCAAAAATAATCCCAAGTTAAAAAATAAAAGCTGATCTAAAGCAGCTCAGCAGCATTTGATGTATTCAAAATATAGAAAAATTGCAGTAAGTCTTGTGCACAAAAGTTGCACTGAGGGGAGAGATGCCCCAGTGCTTCAACCCTATATTTGAATGCAGTTGATTATGCTTATTTAAGTGGAGTACTTGCAGTTCATTTCCATTCAATTATTTCTTACCTATTTCAGATCATTTTAATAATTTGAAAAAAAAACATTCAATCCCTAATCGTAAGCACTCGAGTATTTACTTCCTTTTGTGCTGTCTGAAACTTCAATAATGTATTTTGCTACATAAGCTGTAATTGAAAACATTTTCCAGTATCAGATGCTGGACAGGTCTGCGTAGAGCCTGACTTGATACATATTCCATGACAAGCCACAGTCAACTCGTTGTTGTCTAAGGTTTTCAAAATGTTGCTTTTATTTCACAGTAGTTCCAACAAGATCATTCTTGTCCAGCTTTCCTGAGAATGTTGTCAGATGCTGTCAAGTTACAGCTGGCTATAGGAGGCAACTTGATGATTCTGAAACTGGAAATAAAGGTTCCCTATGGTATTCTAGAGCAGTTTTCTTTGTTGTTCCTCTCGACCCTGAAAACTTTCTAAGATTCTTCTTCTGCTTAGATATGGGAGGCCTGGCCTAAGTCTGCTGCTTTCATGCTTGCCATGTAAGTGGCAGGAAGTCAACTTTTCAGCAAGATTTTCTTAGCATTATACCCATAGGAAAGGTATATATAAAACCAGAATTCCAATGATGGCATAATCAACAAATTGTCCTTTTGCTGAGGTTTGGGATTTCCATTTGAGCTGCAGTTAGTTAGGACTTCATCTAAATGTTTGTCTCCTGGTCTAGCCCTATTTTGTTAGTTGGTATTACAAGTCTCTGGGTACAAAAGACAGGTGGTTTGGGTTGGCTGTGCAGTTCCTGGCACAGAGGTCAGCGATGTTGGCTGAGGTGTGCAAGTGTTACTGGAGTGCTGAATGGATAATAATCCACCATACTCTATATTTTCCTAGTGTTTTGCTAGGTCCTATTAAGCAAATCATGTATTGTGGTTTTCACAGCTTTTCTCAAGATGTTCCTTAAATAATCAGACTTTCTTGTCTGGAAGATTTTCTGTATATTTAATGAGCATAAATGATGTACCTGCGGAGCAAGCAGCTTACAGGGTTATGGCCAGGTGAAATCCTGACAGTAGGTACTTGTTTATTAGTCAAGATTTGTTCTTTGTGAAATTGTTTCCTTTGGGATTCGTGTTTCCACTACCCTACAGTTGCCTACTTTCTCATTATCTAATATTTCATTTCTGTATTTTCTACTTCATCTTAAGAGAGGAAAACCATCATTTTAAGGGACTTGTGTACATAAAGTATTAAAAATAATTTTCAAGTGAAAAATTTAGTTTTTCTTAGAAAAGGAGTAAGTAAAGAAGAAAATTAGCTAACACTGCAGTTTATTTCACATGACAGTACTTTTAAATGATAGTTTTGGATTTGCATCTTTCTACTTTATTTTGGATAAGCTAATTAACTTTAAAAATAGTCTCCATAAGATGCAAAACATGGGAGAAAAGATGGTGGAAGCCAAAAGGTTGACTACAGCAAGAGTGGTGTTGAATTAAATTAAACTCCAGCACAGAACAAACTCTGTGGAGTGCAGGAGGACAGTCTAATTTAAAAGGGTGTGCCTTGCTGTGCAGTCTCTTTAAGTGTGATCTGCTTTTGGCCTAATTTTCTGTGACAGTGTATTTAATAGCAGTGGTCCCTTACTGAGACTCCTTCTGCCTGGTCTGTCACTGTAGAAATTTTGGCTCTAAAATAGGCACATCTTTGTCAATCCAACACTTAAATTTCCTTAAGGAAATTAAGAACTCCTAATGGTTAGTAACACAGCTCCAGGTAAAGAAATTCTTTCCTGTTATAAAAGCACCCCAAAACTAGATATTCTGCATTTTTTGGTCCTGTACCTTTTAGCTACCTATTAAAATAATTAATGAGGCTGTCTCATAAGACTCATTATTTAAAATCCTAGGAAGGACTCTCAAGGGCAGATCAGGACTTCCACAACAATATGGATTAATGTGATTTTTTTGGTGTGTGCGCTAAAAATAGATGGGCACCGCTGTTTGACAAGCATTTTAGCAGGAATATAATTTTTCATTTATGAACATTCATCATTAAGTGGCTTTATTTTTAAAATGTTACCTAATGGAGCTGCATGGAGTCAAGAGCCAACATGTAGATGTACTTCAGAACTACTTGGTTTGCAAAGCAGCAGTCCTATTTAAGTGTGTACATGCCTTCTGTGACCTGGCATATTAGAGGTTCTGAATTCAATTTCGTTTAAATGTGCAGGTTTTTTTTTTCCCTCCACTGCAATTATGCAGTGTATGAAGTATATAGAGCAAGCCTATGAACACATTCTGTCTGAAGAGCTCAGCACACACACGCTGAAGGATCATTCTTCTCTCTCCTCACCATTATGCAAATAACTGTAGCATTAAAAATCAGAAGAATCTGTAATAACATCTAAAGCTCTTGCATCTTGGTCTTTCAGGCTTCAGACAAAGGCAGCAGTGTAAAAGCAATACTGGAATTCAGTCAAACTGCTTATCTCAAGGACCTCTGCCTGCTGGATCCAGTACAGCACTTTATGTATCAGTCACCATCTTTGCCACTGGAGACATGACAAACCCAGCTCCCAGCTGGCAGCAGGCATGCAAGGTATCCTGTCTGCTGCTGTGGGAGCATCCCTGGTAAAGGCAGTGCTGAGACAAGGAAATATTGCAGTCATGGGACAACCTCCATCTGCAAAAGTCCTCCAGGGCAATGTAGGATCTCATCAATCAAAACTGAGAAATATATGTTGCTTTCTTTCTCTATTTTTCTTTTCATTCCCTGCTCACAGGAAAGGAGGCCATAACAAACTATGTCTTGGCTTAGACTGGAGAGAACAAATTCCAGCACAATCCCATTTTGTCAAAGGGGATTTCAGTCCCCAAGCTCTGAAGACTTGTGTTTTTGTTGTAGGGCAAAACTGTGGAATAACATGGACATCCTCAATTAACCTTTACCTGTCCTCTATCACAGTCCACTGTCACAGAAGGTGACATGGAGACAGAGAACCAAACTGGTAGCAATCCCACAAGCAAAGGTGACAGGTAGAAAGCACAGGACAGAGGATCCCAAAAGGAGGTCTACTTCTAAGAAGGTTAATTATGCTACTACATCTCAAATAATAGTGTTTGGGAGTGATTGAAGTTGTACACAATGAATTACTTCACATTCTGAAACCACTCACTAATTTAAGCCAGACATATGAAAGCTATATGTATCTTTTTATGAACCATGCATCTTGTCCAAATTATCTCTTTATTACTCTTGCTAAGAAGTATATGTATGCAGCTCAGTGAAGAGCATACACATAGCCAACAAGAATGGAAAAAAGAAATTATTCAGTGGGTTACTTTGTCATTTTCTTTGTTCTTCATGCACATGTCTCAAGACATGGGATGCATTTAGCACTTCCTGCATCACCTATGTCCTAGGGTAAAATAATCAAGGTGAGTTCAAAGGTGCAGGCATCCACCTTCAGCATCACTATTTACTGGTGAGTTTCACTCAGTCTTTTAAATATCTTTTCCAAAATGGAATGCAATCACTTCTGGTTGGAAAAGAAAAACCTGATCACTCTGAGCTGTCACCAATCATCTCTCATCTGAGAAGAGTATTTCTGTTATCTCTCCCACAGTGAGTGCTGACTGTATAATGACAGTCATGGCATGCATTACATTTACTTAGTGATTCATTTGTATGACTGGAATAATGGTACTTGTCTCCCTAGTCCACTTTGCCCCTATATCCTAATATTAATGAGACCATGTCTTTATGCACTCTTTTCTCTGATAGTCCGCCATAGACAACAGCACTCTCTGCTGTGTTTAAAAGTAAAAATAAAACCCACAGGAGTAAATTGATGTGAAAAAGCACCAAAGTCAAATGGAGCCATTTCTAATTTTATCTTGCTGTCATCCTATGGTGCATTCCCAGTCATGTAATAAGGAGAAAAGAGGAAAGGCTGAGACTGATGAGAAGAGTAAATTGTTTTTTGACAACTGGCTTCTATCTTTAGGTTTCACACACACCCCTTCCTCAGACTTTCGAAAGTGTGGTTACTGAATTCAGCACAGGAAAATATAGGAAGCCAAGGCAATGGTTTCCTGAAGCAGAATGAGAAACAAAGAAGCTGCACACAGAGACACAGCCAATGGAAAGCCCAACAGGAATTTTCAGCTCCTGCATTTTTAAGTGTTCTCTTCTTGTTTAGGGGTACTTTATTAGTCAGTTGCTTCTCCTCATTAACTTATACCTTGGCACTCATTGCTCTGTAAACTGCCCTAACAGCCCCCATGAGCACCACTCTGCTGAAGGATCTGGTGGTGTTTCCATTATAAACCTAGTTCCAGAGATATTTATAACTCAGCTATTTGAATTTTCATCAAGCTTTGGGGAACTTGGCTCACAGGTCAAAGAGTGAAACAATTTTCAGCTTATGAATTTGAAAAGAAAAAATTTTAGCCAAGAGCAGTTTCCAGCACAGAAAATTTCATCATGATTTAGAAGCTTCCATGATAAGAAAATTTATATTATCTCATGCAGGAATTACATAATGTGAATTACGTATGTAACATTTGTGTTCATAAATTCAGATTAATAAACCACACTGGATTAATTGCTTAAGATGTTTTAATTTCAGCATCAAAATATGCTGGTTTTGCAAATTATCTAAAAGGTAAAAGCATAGAGAGTATAATTTCATGTTCAGTTTTTGAAAATTTGTGAAAGATTTTGGGTTTATAACTGTTTCATAAAAAATAGAACAGGAAAATATTGATGAGGAATAGCTTAAAAAGTAAAAAAAAAATCCCGTGAGGTTATCTATTTTATTAGTTCATATATTCTAATTGTAAACTAATGTGTTTGTACACGAAAAAGATATGAGATTTTGTTTTTTTCCCCTTACATCTGTCTTGAATGTATTCAGTACCACATACAAACTATCTTGTTAACAGGAAAATGAAAGATGCTTAACTGTCTTAAATTTTGGGCTGGCTGATAGTTACCTTTATAGTTGGAGTGCTTTACTAGTGCAGATATATTTACATAAATATATTTCTAACATGCATTCAAAGATTTGCTTGATTATTCAGTAAAATTTGTCTTCTGGCAAATATTATTCTAACTTATATTTATGGTAATTTTCTCAGTTATTTGACTTTAGAATCTAATAAACAAAATTTCTATTCTAGATTACTTCATTGAGATCCTTCTCTTTATTAGTGTTTTCTATCGCACATCTGCTGGATGCGTGTATTTCATTTCTGTCACTGATAGTCTCAGCTCTGCTCTAAACCACAGTTTCCAGGCTAAGTCAATTTTCACTTGATGATTCTGGTCTCTCACTCTGGCTCTGCTCTGCCTCCAAGTTGCATTGCCTCTTCTAGATCACCGATATAAAAAGTGAACAGACTCATTCTTAATGATTATCTTTGTAGAGGTCCATTAGTTGCATCCCTCTTTTTGAAGTTCAAAATTGCCCTGTATTTGATGTTTAAGCCTATTTTTATGTCTGTGCAGACACCTCATCCTTTTCCCTGTACTTTCTGACCTTAGAGATTAGCTTTTTGTCCACTTTGCGTTGTACAGAAGCTACCTTCAATCCATGTAAATTGTGCTGATGGTTTCCATTTTCTTTTTGAATTTACCTGCCTTTAATTTCTCTTCTGTCCTTACCTGCTCCACTACACACCTTTTTAATACAGTCTCAATGTGCAATCAGAATAACTTTCTGCTTGATATGGAACCATCTTTACCATTGAGTCCCCATTTGTTACTGCCCACTCTGGCCCTAAACCTTAATCCAGCTCTGAAACAAACTTTTGTCCAATTTTAGATATGCAGGAGCTCTCTTTGAAGAAAAACACCATATCCTAACTACTTTTGGATACATGTACAAAAAGAGGTATATTGTTAGTATTGCCATTCCCAGGAAAATTTGGAAATTGTGTGTATACAATGTATCCAAATTATAAAACTTTATTTTATATATATATATATATGTATATAAATTTATAGAAATTTAAATACATATAATTATATATATATTATAATTTATATAAATGGTTTATACAAAATTTATAAGCATTTTTACCTGGTCTATTTTTGGTTTTTACTATGAAAATTTGTAGTTCAGCACTGGATGGAATTAAATAAACTATTATCCATATTGGCCAGTTTTCAGTAATCACATATTAAGTATATAAATAAATAACAATTATTTCTCTGAGAAATTAAATCTGTTCAACCTGTCTAAAATAAATGGACTCATTGAGGAATAATGAGCAGAAAGCTTCTATATTTTTTTTATCCACAGCATTTCTGTTCAGGTTTCTCTGTGCCTAAGCTTGTGGGTAATGGTTGACATGGTGAATGTTTGGTTTATATACAATTGCAAAATTGTGCCAGAAAATATTGTTTTCATTTCAGATAAACAGGTTTTTTACATTTCTGTAACTAATTTTTAAATATCTGCAAACAAATGTATAACCAAGATCATGAGTTTGCTGATCACATATTGGGTACTCGTGTATTCCAATTTTAACATATGCAGTGGCATTTACAGAACCAGAAGTTCAGAAAACATGATACCACAATCACCTTAGCTAAAATCTCAAATCTTCCAGTACCTGAAAGTTTTTTTAAAAATCCTTTTTTTTTTTCTTTTGAAATGTTAAAAAAAAAAATAGCTCAGCAAAGCTCCTGAAAACCCAGATTTTTGAGGACCTTCATTACTAAAACCTCAAAACAAACATTTAAAAAAAATGGAATGTCTGTGTTAAGGTCAAAACAGTTGTATGACCCTCAGTTGGACCTCCATCATTCCTGTATGGGGATATAATACCATCTGACAGCTGCAAAAGTCAAAACATGCTCTTCAACTGTACCAATCCAACACAATCAACCTTATCAAGACAAATCTTTGCATAGTCATCATGTTTGATTTGTGGCTACAGTGCTCTGAGACCTTTAAGGGAAAGCCTCTTTATAAGGGAAAGCATGTAGGTACCACTGCAAGGAGCATTACAGTTCCTTTGGTTGTTTTATTTTGGTTTTGAAAATCTAGGTGTTTTTCCCCCTCCATGAAATTCCAGACTGGTTTTACAAATGAAAATGTGGGAAGCACTTTATTTTAAATATGGCTGAAGTAAGTACTCATTTAAAATTGTATACAGCATCTTCCCAGGTTAGATCAGTGACAAAAAGGCCTCATTATTTTCACTCTACATCCAGTCCTCCTGTAACTTTCATTTCCAATGAGGATTGAAACTCTTTTTCCATGCCTGTTCCTGCTGAATTATAATTGAGCTCCAAAAGCACTGCAGAGCTTGCCTCCTTAGAAAGCCCTAAAACAATGACATTGAATATTGCAGGATTCCTTAGATTTTCTCTTCTACAGTATCTTTTTAATAATTCTCCCAGCTGTACAAAAGCATTGGTGAGATAAAAGAGACAATGATTTATTATTTTAAAGCTTGCTTTTCATTGTTTTTTTTCCTTTTCTTCCATGGCCAATCTACAGGAATATGCTGTTGTTCACTCTACAATAAATAAGGCTTCGGTCAATAAGATCTGTGCCTAATGAATGAGTGGAGTGTATTATATGTTGACACCATAGTAAAATTTGTCTCCAAGGAGATAAAAAAAGACAAGAGGGAAGAAATGCCTAATGTATGTATTTGAAGATGCTGTGAAAAATAGGGAATGTAAATAGTCGTGGAAGAATACTGTATTGTATCTTCTCTAAATGGCAAGGGTCTTTGAGCTGCAGACCACCCAAGAACAAGTAACACATACCATGTTCTGTGCCTTATGTATCCCATCAAGCCCTTAGCATGAGGATATATTTTCCAGACAAAAACTTAGCCACAGGAAGGGCTGTTCATATATTAATTTACTATCTTATGCATGTATGTTGGAATAATTACTCATGTTCTAAATACTGTAAGCTAGAAAAGAAATGTTCAGTTGCAGTTATCTACAACCTAATAGCTAGTAAAATAAAAACCAGCTAGATATCTTGAATAAACATTTAATTATAGTTAAGTGTCTGGATCTTTCTAATATCAGATTAAGTTAAAACAAAATCAAGTTCAAATAAGATAGCATCTTAAAATTTATGGGATCAAAGATAAACAACATTTTTCTTCAGATAATTACCTATTAATTCTATTCAATGATTTTTTTTTGTTACATTTACAATAACACAACTATTGGAGAGAGAATGCATTTAAAAACCAAGTCTCTGAGATGTAAAATGAAGTTTCAAAAGTAGCTGAAGGAAAAAAAACCAGTATGTCTTAGAATCTGTGAGTTAACCTTGCAGACTCTTCTTTCACACCATAGGTTACAGAAAGAAGAGTCAAGCCCTGGAGAAGGTTGTGCTCTAACAAGGTGACACAAATACTGCATTGTGAACCAAACTCATCAAGAACTTGAACCTACCAAAACCCCCATATGTTTGGCATTCTTTCCTAAATTAATTGAAAACAGAATTGCAAATAAATGAAGTTCTTTTAACTGGTAAACAGAGGGGAGAACATGCTGACCCTCACCCACAGGCCTTTTCTGTGACTGAGACACATATGGATAAACAGAAAATCAGTATTGTTGCATTTAAACCATGTAACTTCTTCTCAATTTGAAACACCAACTTAGCAGAAAGAAGTGACCTTCCTTTTGCAGATGTGTCACTCAGAAGCTCTCCTCCTTTCCACAGGGCCACGGTGCCAGATAGCTGATGCTTTTAGTGTTGGTGTGCCTTTCTGCAACCACTTCAGTCTCATTGCAGGCTCCCATTTCCCTTTGCACAGTCCATAGAACTGCCTGCAGGAGGTCTGTGTGCATTCAGGCACAAGAGAGCTACAAAGAGATACGAATCATGAGCATTGTTTGTATTTGCTGTGATATTTGCATGAACTTGCCAAACCAGCCATGTCCCATTTCCTCTCTGTACTGCATTGTGTTTACATGGGATTACTCGCCAGTTTATTTCTCTTTATTTTTCTTTTTTTTTTTTTTTTTTCATCCCTGTTTTGGTTCTTTAATGGTTTTTTCCACTTCTATGCTTATAGTTTCACAGCACCTTGTCCAGAGGCTTATGAGTAAAGCCACGTCGAGAGAAAGACTGGAGGGTGCTTTACCTGATTATGGTGGCACCTGGGACGCACTCTCTGCTGAGAATGCTTTAGCTCCCTGGATCTGCCAGCATGATTTCTCCATGGAATCCCCTAGGGATCCAGGGTGTTACACTCCACAACATTCAGAGGAGAGCCCTGTGTAAAAATGCCCAAGTGCTATATAGATTTTAACACTGTCCAGATTTCCAGCAGGTCTCCTGAATATTTGGTTTTTCAGTTCACAAAAGTTGATTTCTAATTGTAGAGATTCCTTCCTTTAAGTACCCTGCATTGAAGATGCTGTACAGATAATCCTGCCCCACATTTTCACTGTTGGGAGAGTCATCTTGCTTTGCTTACATTTTGTTCTGTGTTGCAAAAAAAACTCATTTATATGCTATGCACCACATACAACTGAATGTGCATTAGTCCAAGCAAGATAATAAAAACTGCAATCCTTCAATGTCCCTGCTCTCTTCATTTTTCAGTACATTTTCAAAAAACCTCGCCTGTTTCTGTCTTCAACTTCCAGTTTATGTTTGTTTTCTCTTTGCACATTTTGACTGTCTCTACAGAAAAGATTATACTAAGGAATACCTAAGAAGTATAAGACATATCCTGTCTCTATAATGAGCAACATTTTCTACAATTTTTGTGGCTACAAATTTAAAAAATAGTAGTACAAAAATTGAGATTGTTTCTATTCCCTGGAGTTAGTATATTGCTTATACATTTTCAAAAGTTTTCTTACCCCTTCTTACAAAAATGTAATTCCCCAGGGCTAGGGAAAAGTCTCATTTTTGTGCATACACATGCAAACTAATGTAGAAATCAGTAACAAATTAATGTAGCTTTTTGTAATAAAAATGATGTTCAAGTATGCCAGAACTTTTAAATCACAAATTTCAGATACGTGTGTGAAACTATTTCTAGTAAATCCAAGAAATACTTCATAAATATGCTCATGTGTTGAGATGTGTTGGGGTGTTAAAAGATCATTTTCTTTGGTGTTAGGTACTGTCTCCAACTCAGATGGGCTCTGAGACTCCAGGCTGATATTAATTCTTCAGTCCAAATTAAACAAATTCTTTTAAAGGTCTTAATGATCTGAGTTGGGAGGGAAGAGTGGATCTAAACCTCAAAGGACACCTGGACAAGGACTGCCCAATAAGTCAGCAATGGAGAAATCCTAAAAGAAACTTTACTGATTTATACCCTCCAGCTCGGCAGCGGTATTAGACCTGGAGGAAGAATATTCTATATCCCCGGTTCCATAGGAAGGTAACCATGGAAACTTTACTTCTGGGTACCAAAAAACTCTGTTACCTTCTCTTTGATACCACAGGGGTCCAGTTAATTCCTTATCTTACATGTCCAGGTCCTCTAAGATGCTTTCTTCTGTACCGGTTGTCGCATTCTATTCCTCCAAAATATTGAGCAGAGCCTCAGCCATTACTGGGGCAGCAGTCCTTCCCTTCTGCCCTTCCCTTTTGTCCCTCCTTGCCCTGCCACAGCTGCACATCACATAGCACTGAAGGCTACTTTACTCCTGCTCTACAAAAACTCCTATAAGCCAAAACAGCAAATGAAAAGAGCAGGCAGAAATGGGTCCTTGTTTTCCCCTTTCTACTTTAGGTACAGACTGTAAATCAGTGGCAGAAGATGTGCTGCAGAAGAAGTCAAACTGGCTCTAATTTTGTACTGTGGTGGTTGTTTTCCATGGTTAGTCAAGAAGGCATTTCCCATCATCTGGTTGTACAGAGTCTTAGAAATTAGGCTTCAGACCAATCCTAGAAGACTGTCAAGGCTGTTTCTCCCTTTCCCCTGCCAACTGCCTTCTTTAGCCCTTGCTTCTAAGACTCTTGGGAAGGCGGGACTCTTCCAGGGTACTCAGCTTGGTCAAATGTTTCACCTGTGCTGCCAGGTAGAATTGTTCCAAATATCCTCTATCCTTTTATCCTTGTCTTTCTTTAGTGTGAAGTTAACTGGCTTTCTCCTTGCCTGTCCTCTACTATGTACTTCCAATGTCATCTCTATTTTATAAACTTTTCAGGGCATTTTTATTCTTTATACTTCTTGCTTTTATCCAGATTCAGTAATAAAAAGTAAATAATAAAAATAAATTATAATTAATGAGAGGTGGTTTCAAAATTGAAAGCTGTGTGGTCTCAAATTTCCCCCAATTTGGGACTGTGTGGTTCTGGTGTTTTGGCAAGTGTCCATATCTAATAATAATAATGCTCAATGACACAATGACTTTTAAAAATGAGGCTTAAGAAAAATATTTTTAAGCCAGTAGCTGCATTTCTCACCAAAAATTCCCAGTACTACAGAGAAGATGGATTATCATGAGAAGTAATCCTATCAGACTGTCTGCTAATTCTATTAAAATTATGCAAGTGACAAGTACTCTCTTAAGCACTGAATAACCCTTTTAGAAGTGCCCCTATCAGTCAGAGAATGTTGATTTTCACAGAGCAGTAGAGAATACATTAGTTTATATGTAGGTATATTATTTCTCAAAGAACACAAAAGTTTTTCCTTCACTGTTAGCATGTCATTGTCTATTGAATTGTTTAAACTTAATGCCTAGGTGGGCTTTTTTCACTCCCATGGTCAATAGATGTGTATCCCATACTGGCAAAGAGCATAGCACTGCTTATATTGCCAACAGGAAAAGCTGAAGAATATTCTCCAACTGATATTTATCCCAGGGGCTTTTCTTGTGATTGTGCAATTTTATTTTAGTTTAACCTTCTGAATTCTGTTTAATATGTAGTACTTTAGTTAACTTGATAAAATGTAATCGCGATCCTATGGTCATGAGGAATAGAGAAATAGCCATACCTGAATGCAAAACCCTTCAAATGCTGATCTTCAAAATGCCTCTTTTGTCATTGCATTGCCATTTTAATGATGTAAAGTTATTAAAATGTGTGCAAAGTCTTACTAGCCCCAAAGCAATTAGAATTTCCCTGCCTTGTCTAACTCCCACTGCTGCCAGTGGAAGTGCAGAGAGCCCTCAGATCACAGTGGACTGAAAGCCTGTTATGATCTAGATGTGAGTGTGACCTTGAGAGGTGATATTTGGAGAATATGCATTTCAATAAGTACTTCTGATCAAAAGTTGTAGTGTGCCGAGCTTGCATAATTTTAAAATAATTGGAAAAGGTGATTTATCTCCTGCCAAATTTTAAAGGAACTTTCTAAAAGCATGCAGCATGTCTCAAAGTGTTAAACTGTGTCCTAAGGCTGTTAGATTTTACACATTTGCATGACTTCTTAAATCAGTCCTAAAGCTGTTGCTTTCAGTTATTTTTAATGTAGTCCACAGAACAGATACTGTTCCATTTTTATCATTTTCTTTGGTATCTACACAATGACAAGAATTGTATTTTTGACCTTTAATCTAAAGAGCATTCAGACAAGACTGAGAAAGTGCACATTTGGAAATATTGCATTCAGAGATAGGGGAGAGGGGGGAAAAAAGAAAATATATTTGTGTGAAGAGAAGAAAAAGAAGGACTGAGAAAGAGAGCAAACAATAAAGCACCTCTTTCAGTCTTGGTCTCCAGAGTCTGCATTCAAAGAATGCAAGTGGTCAATTCAAAGTGTGCAAGTGGTCTCAAGCAAACATGGAAACACAGCATATTTCTTACAAAGGAATCTATAAAAAAAATTTGAAAATGTTGTTAACCCCCAGAACAAGGAAATGGATATTTCTAGTCCAAGCTCTCAATTCAGAGCAGGAAATATGTCTTTTTTGAAAGTTGAGGGTTTTGAGTTAGTTTTTGCCACTGCAATTCTTCCTGCATCAGCACCTCCACACTCTCTCTTTCCATGCATTTCAAGCTTAAAGTGGGAGTGGAAATAAAAGTATGGAAAATCTCCTGAACAAGCTCTGCTCCCAGCTACCATCCTTTCACCTTTGCCTCATTTATTTGGGTCCAGCTGCACACATCTGTTTCACCAACTCTTTCTCTGGTGCCTTCTTCAACAGAGCCCCCCCATCTGAAATGTCCTTCCCAACCTAATCTAGTCTGCCTCCACCCCTTATTTTTGAAAGTCTCTTCTCAAAATACTTGTCTCATAAAATCTATAAGCCCTAGTGCTTCCCTTGAGTCCATCAAAGAAACAGATAAAAAACAAACAGCCCCCTGCAGACCTACTAAGGCATGAAAATGAACTGAATGCAAGTGCTCAATCCCTCTACCTTTTTAAGCTTTATTCCCTCCCTGTTTGACTTGTTCTGTCTGTCTAGACTGATTGTTGATTGGCCTTCTGCACTTTAATACCTAGGCTGTGAGTTCCCCAGAGCAGAGCCTTCCTTTTAATAGATGGAATCCATAAGAGATAATACCTCCTCTTGGCACAGAGAGAATTTGTATTCAAATATTCTCTGACCAACTACTCAATATCAAAAATTATTGAAAAAGTTCACAAAGGGCTATCACCACAAAATTACTATCACAATTTATTTAGCTGAGAAATGCAGATAAGCATCTGGGTTTTCAGATGCTTTTTGAGACAAAGAACTGTATTCATCAGCTGCTTGGAGACGCAAAGCAGCCATAAACCAAACTTTTTCTGGCCAGGAAAACAGTTTTACAGCTGTTTTCTATTGTCAGAGTGACTCAAACCATATGGGTGAATCCAGTCCCAAATCTTCCGAGATCCACCAATCACTTGCTTTTACCTAGACAGCTGCAGATTTAATCAGCTGCACTCTGACTTCTGAAAATTTAAAACTGCTATTTAGATATAGCAAGGCTCAGCCTGAACCACCTCTTCACCTCTGTAAGTCAGGCATAGGGCTGATTCACAAAGGCTGCTCTGATACAAAGACAGCAGAGATGGAAAAGCCTTCTGCTGTCCATTTGCAAGGTAGCAAGTTCATTCTTTTTTAGACTAGGATCTGGTTCCCAATATATTCAGAATAAAAGCTGGAGTCAGACCAAGGTCATTGCACTGGGATTTTGTTTGAAGGTGGATTTTACTTTATGATTTTGAAGAGCTTTGTGCCTTCTATGCTTGAGGCAGTTGGGTTTCTCTGTGGTTTTATGTTGCAGTTTGAAAATAAATGTGCCCGTTGTTCACTATTAAGAGCATAATGGAGGAAGATAATTTGCATGATCCTCGAATGAAGCATAAGAGGGTTGTTGATAATAAATATTTTCCTGTTCTATGTTATAAAGATACAGGATCACTACTCTAACATACTTCCAAAAAGCAAGGTTTAAATAACACTAGATTATGTCATAAGTCCCCCAGGTGGTCTTGGGAGACAAAAAAATTAGATTTTGGTTTACAAAATGTTTTTCTCTGGTCATATGTCAAAACAGGTAGATCTGAGACTAGAGCTAAAAAAAATCTGCAAGCAAAGATGAGTCTGTTTGCAAAATGCCATTAGATTTACAAAGGGAAATAAAAAAGAATAATTTTCTTAGCCATTTCAGTAATTCTTCCCTTCTATTTTCCACTGGAATTTGTCTTCTGTAATAATGTGATGCACAAAGCGTTTGGAGCAAAACCCAATTTTTTTAACTGATGAAGACTTTGGACTAAGTGCTTAATGGATTATTGTTCTGAGGGTCTCATGTACAGATGTGAAGCAGTAGAGAGCTCTCAGTAGTGTGATCCATGTTGATCTCTTTATAAAAATCTCCCCCTTGGGTTGAAATTCAGCTATTTGTACTTGCAACTCTGAGGCCTGGTGGGTCTGACCACTCCCCCAAGGAAAGTGTGCAGCCACAGCTAATGCTCATCCCACCAGCTGCATGTCTGAGCAAGACAGGCAAGAAGAATATTTCTCTCTGTTTTGCACCAGGAAAGATCACAAGGAGTGATTCACACAAGGAGTCTGATTTAAAACACGTTTTGGTACCTTTCTCCTTCCTCTTTGTTCTGTCATCTTTTAAAAAGTATCTCAGTCTACTTCTCACAAGGACATTACAGGTAAAATGTAAATAAATATAAAATCTAAAATGCAATTAGAACATGGGCTCTTGACCAGATTAGACTGCCACATACTAGGGAAGGACATGGGGAAGTCAGACAAAGTGAAGCTATCACAGCTCCAGTTTAGTGCTGATCTTTGGCCAAACATTTTGCAGGCAAATTTTGACATTGCCCAGAAGGCCAAGTTTCTTATATAACAGAGTAATTTGTCTGCCCAGCCTGAGGGCTGTCACTCTGTCACCTCTATCTTTAGAAAGTGATGAATTTATTCAGTAATTCAAGACACCAGTTTCAAGGGGAGGTGGCTCATGACCATGGGCCAGCTGCTGCAGCCCGTTGACCAGCCAGGCTGCACTGAGCCCGACTCGGTGCTCTGCAAATCTGGTTTTCAGAGGAATTTTTTGCAAGCCGAAGGAAATGAAAAAATGGGAGCAGCAAACATCTTGTGCAATCGATCTGTTGGTCCATATTCCACAAAGTGGAAAAAAGAAAACCACTATTCTGCTAAAATAGAGCACGCAAAAAAAGATTCAAGGTCTCATATTCCCATTAAAACTTTTTTTTAATTAGCTTTGCATAGCATATTTTGTCTTCATCCCTTCCATTAGGTTCCATTTCCATATCTCTAAAAGCCCCTGATAATCAGGTTCATTTTATTTAGATCAAAAACCTTAAGACAAATTCTTTGTTTTCTTTTGGCTTGCAATGATGTTATCGACCACTTTGCGCAGCCAAATAGATTTTAGCTAACTGCTGTATGTGAACCCAAAGGGGTACATGATTTTGGGGTCTGCCAGCCCACTGGACGTGGGTAACTTGTTTCCTTTTTCTTGGCTAGCTAAGTCTGTTTCCTTGCACAGGAAGAAAATGAAGATTCTGATTATCTAATACTTCCAAGAGAGGAACCCCTGGGCCAGGTGCTGCAATTTCTAACGTGCAAAAAGCCCCTTAGCTCCTGATCTTCAGTGGAGATTCCTGCAATATATTCCCAAGCAGTTCAGCAAAATTTACCCTTCTATTTCAAGACTGCAGAGGGAAAAGAGAAATTTAAATTCTTAACCAAAACTATTTTGTAGTTCTACCTATTTGCCTTACTGTTCTGTTCTATTTTTTCAAGTGCTCCTATTTTTTCCATTCTTTTTTCCACTGCTTCCCTACTGTCCAGAGGGCAAATATACAGCTCATATAAGTCTTACATCTCTCTGACAAGGCAATGACTTTATTTCCTCTCCTGCTTTCAAATCCTAGTTACAATAACATCAATGGTGCTGTGAACTTTCCTCAAGTTTCACCATTGTGAGATTAGTAGCAGGGCTATTCTTTTTATTTGGCCACCTTTTTGCCTAATTATCCCTAGCTTGGAGCAGAAATAAAACTGGTGGTAAAGCAGCTTTTTCAGTCTGTGCGAAAAAAATCTTCTCAAAATTTCACTTTAATCAAAATTGAACCAGAACCTAAAAGATTTCCCAATTTCCTATGAAGTAGAAATTCTGCGAATTCTTTTTTTCCAGGCCTAAGACATATGATACTTCCCAGATTAAATATCTTCCCAGAGCCTATGTTAACTCAAAAATAAAAAGCCATTCCTCTAATTTTCATTGATGCAAAGAAAGTAATTTCTGTTGAACAGCTGCCTGAAACTCCATGGTTTGTGGCCTGCTTTATAGCCAAGGATTCCTGGGCTTTTCTTCTCCCTGTGCCAAGCAGGAAAGAGCTAGCTCATGCTGACCTGGTGACCTTGGGCTGCTAAGGTCACAAGTTTAGGAGCAGGCTGCCCCAAAATTCAAAATTCCAAACTAAATTCTGATCTGCAGTTGGCAAATGACTTGTGACAGAAATCTTTCAGGCTGAACGCAGACACGTTTTTATTGGAAAATGTTATTCATAACGCTAACTGGGAACAGCATGGGGTAGTCCTACTCCAGGGGAAATTCTGGGAGTTCAGAAGAAATCCCTGTAAATAGGTTACAGAGAAGAGCAAATACTTTGTTTTGTGTCTGTGCCAGTGAAACTGTCAGGATCATGCCCAGGGCACATACTAAAAGAGAGACTGTCTGTGGAATGATGATAAGAGCCTATTTTCTGGCGTCTATCATATGTCATGATCAGACCTATAAAAACTATGCACAGAACACATGGCAAGTTTCCACAGTTGCTGAAGCCAGGCACTGCTGTTACATATCTCATTTCCTCCCTGTCCTTTTTCTCGATGGTAGGATCCAGTCACGGTTGTGGCAGCCCTCTCTGCAGAATTTTAACTGAGAAAGGTGAAGTTTTCCACTTTTCCCTTTTGGGGATTACCCTCACAGTAGTCAGGCTTGACAGGCTCCCTGATCTTTAAACACCTAGGAAATGTAAAGATGTTGCTAATGGATGGCACAGTTATAAATCAGTTTTAGAATTCATTATTCTTTTTCTCTTCTGACCGTGGTTCTCTGTTAGATCTGGCCTGAATGTGATGAGGAAGTGGTCAAAAACAAAATAGCCACAGTAGTGTGACCCTTGGAAAGCAGAAAGTCAAATTTTCAAGTGGTGGTTTATTTTGTTTTGCAAATGCTATTTATGCTTACAGTTATGAACTGCATTTGAACAAAAGGGAAAAAGGATCAAATTTCCCCTGCATCTGTCTCAGAAGCTCCAGGCTCAGTAGCTGGTCCTTCTGCAGGTACAGACTTCTCACCTTTGATCTAAGAATTAAAAAAGAAGGGATGTGCCTCAGTCTGTAGGTGCCATACTTCTCTCTCACAGCTGATATGCAGTCTACCCCAAAATAGAAAAAGTAAATACTAAAATAGAAGGAACCTTGTCCCTCCCACATGAGCTGCTGTATTATACTTTGAAGCCAATGCAAATCCTGTTAGTAGTTTCAAAGTCCAGCTAGTGCACAGTACAGCATGAAAAAAAATTGTAAGCAGCCAAAGTAGCAACCACATTGAACTTTACTTTTCACTTAGTGAGGATGAAAGGATTAACAGATTTTATAAGAAAAATTATGTCATAGGAAGAATTATGTTCTTAATATTAATTGTTATAAAGTCCTGGTTTGTATATTCATCTTTTAATTATGTCCTGTAGTACTATTCTGCTTTATTCTGTTCTATTTTATCTTTTCTCCACATGAGGTTTGTAGGGAAAGAGATCGAGAGGATCTTTTGGTCTTGGTAAATCATGGACTTATTAGAGAAGGTTCAAAGGCTAATCATGGCCACGAAGATGATCAGAAGGCTGAAGCACCTCTCCTACAAAGACACGCTGAGACAGCTGGGGTTGTTCAGCCTGCAGAAGAGAAAGTTCCCTTCAGGGAGACCTCATTGTGGCTTTCCAGCACCTTAAGGGGGGCTTATAAAAAGGATTATCCTAGTGGGCTCCTTCCAACTGAGGAGATTCTGTGACTCTGTGACTCCTACCACAGTTCTGGGGGTACAGGTCAGTATTCCACATGTGCTGTGAGCCCAGCTCTGTTTACACAACTCCAACAGTCATGACATGCAGGGAAAAAATCCTGTGGGATTGGAGACTCACATTTCCCTGAATAGGAGAATATTCAAGTAGAAGAGTGACGTTTGGGACAACAGAAAGGAAAGGAAAGACAGCAGCTGCAAGGTGTGGGGACAAGGGGAAAAGCAGAAGAGGACTGAGAAAGTCTAAGAATAGAATAAGAAGATCCTATGTAAACTAAATAAATAACAATAATAAAATAAGAAGATCCCATATAAAGAGCACTCCTCACAGAATATAAATATACAAAGAGCTCATAACTGCGTTACCATTTAGAATTATCATTGCTACTTTTGTTCATTGCTATATTAATAATAATTATCAAAATCATTTTGATGGTAAGATTATTATTGACATGGTGCTAATGTCTGTGCTTATAAGTCCATTTATAATGCAGATGCGCTATTGTCCTGAACTATGACATTTTCATACTGTTCATCCTTGTGGGTCCCTTCCAAATCAAAGTCCAGGAAAACACTATTAAACTACTGTTGTGTCTCTGCTTGCCTTCAGGGCCAGCAAGTATATGGATTACAGCAGTCCATCACAGAGGATAACCCTGTGTGGTGAAGCCAGAAAACACAACTCCGCTCTTAAACTGCTTTGTATTATATATTGAAATTCGAGGCTGGGAAGCTCTTCATTTCAAACGCTCCAGATATTTAGAATCCAGCTTTTGAAAATAAGATGCTGAGAGATATTTAGGCTTGCAAAATGCTTGTAGAAGTGCCTAAATGGGCAGAATTGTGGGTGTTGCTGCCTATCTTAGACACCTGAAGGAAACTTGCATCCAAGGTGATGCAGAGCATTCTCCAAGAGGAAGGCTGTTCAGCAGGAAGCTCCCTGTGGCAGCACCATGTCATGAATTCCACAGTCCATGCAGGACACCAAGAGCAGGAGGTGAAGATAGGCACAAATACAAGGATGTATTTCAGGATGTACTCTCCTGCATTTTTTAGCGAAGAGAGTCCTGAATCTGTACAAATTCGATAGGAAAAAAATAGTCTTAAATATTCAGTAACATTTGCTTTTTAAAGATAGAACACCAGCAAAGAGATTCATATTTCTTGCAAATTCTCTGGGATTCACTAAAGAGGGAAACTAGAGCAGCACAGAGATGGATCCTGCAAGATCTCTGCAACCATTACATCTGGGTGCCTGATTTTCTCAGTAACACAGAGGCAAAAGGGAAAAATGAGAAGGGAAAAATATGCATATTGACTTCATCCTAAAATGGAGCTGATAGAGCATTGAGGGTCCTCCTCCTTCAGTTACAGCCAGAGGTAGCAAAAACCTTCCTGTTCTGTGATGTAGAGTCTGGGTGTGGGTTAAAAGGGAAAGGAAGGAGGATGACAGAAGGGCTCACAGAGGGACATTCCAGAATGTCTCAAAAGATGCAGAAAAATGAAGAGTTCATTTCTTTGCTGATCATGTTAACACTATTTTTTACCTCACTTTTTCATAATGACCCCTCTGGAAGGGTGAAACATGCATTCTTACTATCTTCTTTTAGTTAACATAAAACATGCGTGCTGAGTTGCTGTTGGCTTTTACTTGTGAAGAAAAAAAGGAGTAGGATGTTAGGGGAAAATATATTTCTGAAGCATTATTTGTTAAAATGTCTACAAAGAATTTCATGCCCTTTACAAGTAGATAAAAGGGAGACAGCTCACAGTTTGACCTTCCAACCTTTCCTGAGGTCTCAGTAGGTGATTCTGCAAAACCTGGAGCTGTCTCTGGCTGAAGCTGCATTGTCGTAGATTTGCAGTGAAATTTGCCTTCCTGGTGCCCCTCATACAAATGCTGGGTTGCCCATAGTCTCAATGAGTCCATCAAGGATTGTTTGTGGCAGGACAGCCCTTGTGAAGGCCATCAGGTCTGGATCTTGAACAAAAAAAAAAAAAAAAAAAAAACAAAAAAAAACCAAAAAAACAAAAAAAAAAAGAATTAATTTCAAAACCAAACCAAAACAGACAAATTAAATGAAAAAAACAACCGACCAAAAACCTCACCATACACAAAAAAGTCCCCAAGCCCCCAAAAACAGTCAGCAATGAAAACAGGGGTTTTCAATAAAACTGAGGTTCCTGAAGCAGTCTGAGTGGAGAAGATGGTGACAACATATTGGCAGATTTGTGAGATGTGAGCTGAAAAAGAAACAGAACCCTTCCCACCCACTCCAATCCCATAAGCAAGCACAAAACACAAGCGGGTTAGTGCTCATTCCTGAACAGCTG
Source organism: Euphonia xanthogaster (assembly GCA_034509185.1). NCBI lineage: Eukaryota > Metazoa > Chordata > Aves > Passeriformes > Fringillidae > Euphonia > Euphonia xanthogaster. Next base: position 13,558,699 of record JAYDZK010000202.1, on the reverse strand, counting down.
AAGACATTGTCAGACATATTCTACACTCCCACGTGAGTGGAGACAAAAAACTGGGTGGTATTAACAGAGCAATTTTCATACCTACACCCACACTTTAAGGAAATGTGTTTTGATGATCTTGGCAGGCCCTTGATGCTTGCAGGGCTTTGACAGAGCAGAGCTGGGTCTACTTTCATGATGACCCCTGGGAGTCTAGACATACAGGGATGTCTTAGATACAGATTGTTTTTAAAAAGAAATGAATTCTAAAGAAAGGCATACTTCTGATCCAGCAGGTCTGTATAGAAAACCTGGTCTGGTATGTTCCCATATTGATGAGAACAGAAAAAAACAGAGGGAAAATATCTACACTCATGAGATACAAAGCCTTGAAGACTTGCCACAGCACTAGGCTTAAACATCAGTGAATAGAGCTATTTCTCAAAAAGCTGGAAATTGAAGATCTTTCAGGCAACATTATTAACATTTTATTTTCTAGAAATTCAGATAATATCCCTGGAGATATTTTATTAGCATGGAATGTACAAAGTTTTTCCTCATGAAACCATGAGTCAACAATATAACTACTATAGCCAGAAATTTAGACTCAGGAAACCTGTTCAGCTAAAACCAAAGATACTTATAAGAGGGTATGAAATAAGAATAAAATTTTGTGTGTTTTTTTCAGCCACTAAGTGCAAAGAGAAAATTGAGAAAACTCCAGGTGCAAGCTCAGCATCCCCTTGCTCCATTTTAAGAGGAGGGTATTAAATAGACACCACAAGTACCCGAGCAGAATCCATATGTAGATCAATAGTCTTACTGCTTCAGTAACACTGGATTTGATGAGTGTGAAGTGTAGCTAATGGACAAATTTCATAGCCATAAAATCTCCACTTCTCTTGTCTGTAAATGCATCTATTAATTACAGGCAATTAATATGCCAATTAACCTCTTAGAACTCAGTGATAGTCAGCATTCTTTGAAATTTACATCATTCCTGATTACTTCTTTTACAGAAGACAGAAAAAACCCTAAAACTGTAGTATCTCAATGCTGGTCTGGCTTTAAGGTTTAGGACAAGGTCTGGTGTTTTATTTTCTCCCCTAGCAAGGCCCAGGGAGGAAAGGACAGTTCAGAGAGAGCAGGGTGATCGCACAACTCCTTTCATGTCTATTGATGCTGGCGGTGAAAGAAGAGGGTCAGGAGTGTGTTTCAGCCAGTCCAGTTGATTCTCTATGGTTTACATCCCACGGAATAAAAACACATGCAATATGACTGGCATTCCCTATATGAAACTTAGTGGGATTTGAGGTAGAAAGGAAAAACACAAATGGTTACAGAGTCTGGTGTTTGAGCCCAGGGATGGTTGGAAGTTCTGGCTTGTGTTCCACAGGCACTGACTGCTAACCAGCCCTGACATGCCTTTTAGAACATCAGAATTTCCTCTGAGTGGAGCTGGGTTATTACATACATTGTTGAATGTGTGTCTTGCATACACCTGTACAGCAGTCCAGTCCCCTTTGTCAGCCTTGCATGGAAGGTGCAAAGTTCATGTTCAGACCCCATGTTTTCCTTGATGATTTCCCACAATATTGTATAATTCCACCCCGAACTGCTCACAACAGATTTAGAGTATGCCCCTAATTTGGAGAACTTCCAGTCTGAGTAAGAGAGAGACAAGCCATGAATGCAGAGAAGGAATGCCAGAGCAAGGCAGGAAGCACAGGGGAGGGATGATAAAAAAGACTTTTAGCTGGAGGTGGCAAAGGAGCAGGTAATCAGATACTGCATCCTTGGATCACAGAATGTGCCAGGTGGCCACAAACCCTGAGGGTTTGGCTTGGCATCTGCAGAGATAAGGCCAGCTGCAAAGTTTGGATCCTGATCAAATGTTTGTAATCCAAACACCCTGCAAGTTGGGGCTATTTGGCACGGGCCCATGTCTAGTTTATATTAATGTTTATTGCCCGTTGGACATTTGGAAACTATCTTTCATAATTCACACCTCAGCAACGCATGTTTGGCCACCCTGGTGGCAGGCTACAAATCTGACTCCTCAATCGAGCAGCACTCCTTTCAGCTGTGTGGAGCTGCCTTGCATGTGGCTTAAATATTACAGCTGACAGGGGCTGAATGACAACTTCGTGGCTCACTGTTAGAAGCTCAGCCAAAAAAGCAGAAAGGCATTTCTCCTCCTCGGGCTTTCATCTTTCACATCCACTCAACACTTTGGGTGAGCAGATCAGTGTCCTCTTTGCTTGCCTCCCTCTCCAGAAATTCCATGCGGCGGGACTGTCACCGACAGTTGTTTCATTGCCTCCTTGGTCACATGACTTAGAGGTTTAAATAGGCTCTGACCTGACCTCTCTGCTCTTTAATATTTTAAATTTCAACCTAATGGTACTTAAAGATTAGCATAAATTCACCATCAGTCTCATCCTGGTAAAAGAACAAGACAGAACAATCTGGATTGCCTCTCTTTGGAGCAGGAAGAGAAACAAATCATTATAATGGATAAACTTATGCCCTGTACTTCAAAAGTTAAACAGTTCAGCCCAAGATCCTCCTGTTTCATTTCAATATTTCAAGTATATTTTATTAACCAGTCTTCTACATTTAAGTCTGCTCTGTCTTTTCAAGCTGGGGAAAAAAATATCAGCAAAAGATGTATTTCAGAGTCTATTTCTGGGAGCATGTTGGATACTTAACAAGTTCATCTCTCGTGAGCAGCCAATTCATGTATCAGCCCATAATGATTGCTTGGGTTCAGACTGCAGCACACATTTGCAGTCTCTGTTAGATCCCTTTCCTTGATGCAGGAAAGATGAAGTAAATGTTGTCTTCATAATACTTTCTTCCTCTTTTTGCTTGTAGTCTGTTTTGAGCACTTCCAGGTTTTTCCTCCCCCTATTTCTAGTCTGTCTTATGAGCACTGATGGGCACCTTCACAGGCAAACAAAAAGCGAAGCAGGCAGTAACATTGAAGTACTCTCTTCTCTAGTGCTTCTAAATCATCCCTGGAGATCACTTGCCTGCTAAAAAACCAAGGTTTAGTAGCCTGGGCAGTGCAAGAAAAATTTCCCTTAGTAGCTCTTCTATATTACATAATGGGGCTAAAACCTGGCCTGTTTCTGGCCTCAAAGTCAGCCATGCTGTAAACAGCATGGCCCCCAATCCTAAACACTGTGTGAGGCACCCACCATCCAAATTGTTACCCAGACATCATCAAACTTTCTTTAAACAGAAAAACCCCAAAACTCAACCAAGCTCAGTCCAGAAGAACTGACATTACAGTAACAAAGTGTTTTCTAGTAATAAATGCCAGCACTTTTTTAGTTATAAAAGACAATGTCATCTCAGACTCTATAGCAGACCATCTAAGTAACCTTTTGATTGCCCTGTTGACTTTTGCTGTCAGGAAAAAACACTTCCCCTGGTTGGGGAACTGCTCAATTGATAGAATCTTTTGGATTTTTTCTTTTTTTTTAAAAAGAGAATCATCAGGGGTTTGATTTTCTTCTTTGTTGCCTGCTGCATGGCTGCCCACCCTGAGCACAGCTGGCACAAAGAGCCCTCTCTCAGAGCAGGCTGATGGAAGCACTCATGTTTTTCACCCAATCATCAGCACAAAAACAACCACACAAGGTTAAAAACAGTTTTCCACTCATGGAAGCGAACCAGTGGGTAAAAGGAACAGCTCAACCTTCATGACCAATCCCAGCTCTACATTCCTGAGTAAAATATTTGCTATTCTTTTTTATTTTTTCAGTCCTGAAACCACAGTCCCAAAGCAGCCCAGCCTTGTATTTTGCAGTGGCCACCAGCTCCCCAGCCCTCTCTCTGTATGGTCTTTCCCAGTGCAGCTGAAGGAAATGTCACTCTGAGATATTTTCCTACTCTTATTTCTTCAGCTCTTGCCTGACCATGGGCCAGAAGAGGCTCTGGCATGGTTTAGGATCGTCTTAAAATA
>JAYDZK010000202.1:13473708-13554717 GCA_034509185.1 Euphonia xanthogaster | reverse complement strand
GGGGGGGAGGGGGTAGAGACAAAAGTGCTCATTCATAACAGGCCTTAAAAGGCAAAATACATAGTATTAATACATATTAAAGAAAATCTGTGTCAAGGATCTTGCAAACTGGAATTGTTCTACTATAACAATGCCAAAACATCTGAAAGGATTCTTCCAACAATATTGAGAAGAAATTTACATTTTAATATATATTTAATCAAAACAATTCTTTACAATCTTATGGAATGTACAGTCCTTAAGGTCTTCTTTCATAAGATTATAAGAAATAGGTAGAGTTACAATTTTCCTGATCCTGTTGCAATGTACATCTCCCTAAGTTTCCATATAAAAGATCTTGCACTGCATAGGAGGGTTGGGTCCTGCAGTAAAGCAGGCTCTCTGGGTACTCATTAGAACCAATTAATAGTAAATTGGATTATTGCTTTAGCATCAGACACACCTCATAATCTCAAAGCCTCTTTATTTGTATGTGACCTCATAATCTCTCTCTACATGTAGGAATTAATGATGCATATTTCCTAACCAGCGTTTTAGCAGATTTTTTCTCAATTTAGGATTTTTTTTAACTGTACTTATTATTATCGTAACTACATATATTAGTATATGTGAGATTTTATGTTTCTTTGCTTGTTTTATCTATCTGGATCAATAATATGCTTACATATAAAGGTCTAAACCTATCTTCAGTTACATCAGTGGCAGAATTTACTCTGATATTGATAAGGGACCACAGTATGTAATGAGAAAAATGACCCTGGTTAGCAGGAGCCACAGAAGAACAAAATATTCTCACCAATAAAAAAAATAGAGAACAAGAAAGGAGAAAGAAAATTAAATAAAAAGTAAATGGCTGAACCCATTTATTCATGAGTCAGCTGTTACTCTCCTATATAAAAGCTCAGTGAGATTTCTAAGTTCAAGCAAACCCATAGATGTCTGCACGAACACTCAAGCCCACAGAAGGCAGACAAGCTGAAAATAATATCTATTTCAGATTAAGAATGCCCCTCCTTTGCCCTTGCTGATAATCTTTATATCCATTGTGTATTCACAAGCAAGTAGATTAGGTTCCCTAGTCCTCTAACAGATCAGATATCAACCTTCAGCAAGGCTGGTTTAATTAATCATTTTCTCTCCTGGTCATAACTTCCAGCATAAAAAGCCTATACTCACTTTTTTCCATAGACAGAATGAGACAAAATCTTACTAATAATTGCTTTTTCCCAAGACTCTGCATTGTAAACAGTACAGATTCTATGGCTGTAGCAGCTAAAAATGAGCAAATGAGCCTATGTCTGCTATAAAAAGTTCTTGTGGAAACACAAGTTCTCAACTTTTTTGAGGTTTTGGGAGTATCAATCATGCTTTGATTTACAATGTAACCAGGACTATAAGAATTGCCAAAGAGAAGGGCAACATAGCATTCCACTTGTTTTCGATGCACTCACTCATTACCCCTCTTTTACATAGACTTCCTTTCCAATACTTCTTTATTCAGCTTCTACGGGATTTTTCCCTTGAAATGAATAGTGTCTGCCCATGTTCTATGACATGAGGAAACTTTGATGTAAAGTTCCTGATTTTGGTGTTAAAAGGTCTACCACCCTGCCCCAGCGTTTTGTGTTTCTTTTTTTTTTTATTTTTTCATAAAGTTAAAAGCATTTTCTTAATCATTGTGTCTGCAGTAGGTGAATTATTTTAATCTGAAACTTCTCTACTCTCTGCACATAGTGGAGACATGTCTATTAGTGATTACAACCCAACACAATATTTTAAGTTATCTATTTTTAATAATGATAGTAAAGAAGTGTTCTTGAATCTCCAGAGCATCTCACCTTAACACCTTTTTAGTGATGTCACCATGGCCGTATTTATTTCAGGTGTCAAAAGAGACCCATTCAAAAGAGACCCATTTCCTGCTCAGTGGATTATGAAGCAATCACATAGAGAGGAAAGAGATGCAGCAGCTCTTAAAACATTGGCAATAATGAGCAGGTCAGGGGAAGATGGGTAAGTAGGTCCTAGGTGAACATCTCTGTGTGACTGTGCAAACCTGGTGACATCCTGCCAAGCCTAAGTCACTACGGTTCCCCAGGAAGTGCAAAAGGTACAAAGAGGTTTTGTTCTCAGCCTCTCCCAGTGAGAGGACCTCCCTCCTTATCATTTATAACTCAGCCTTACATCCCTCACCCGTCTTTTTTGTGCATTGTGTCAGAATAGCTCCTGGTCAGTGAGTTCATTACATCACCAAAACGGTGGGAGCAAGGAAGGATGCACAAGCAAAAATCAGAGAAACTGAACGAAAGCCCTAAGTTTGCAAATGATTTGGCATTGATCACAGACTGCGTGGGTGGACAGTATCTCTCTTTATACACCAGGAACACGGAGTAATGATTAAGCTTCTGTTTTCTCCACTTGCTTATGCTGGCTTGTTGGTACTGAACATGTGCTAAAATACTATAGTGATTTGCAAGTAGTTTTGTCATGGCACAGAGACCAGGTAACCTGAAATCACCCACTCAGAGTGCACAACCAGCTGAGCTAAAAGAGACTTAAAGGAGAAGGTTTTCTCTTCCTTTAGCAGAAATATTGGAAATAGCCCAGAATACTGAAGACATGGTTTATACTATGGAAACACCAGAGTGTTTTCTTAGTAATAAATTCTTCACAGGCCACCTAGAAAAGGCTTTTATTCTGAAATGTTTCTTCAAAGAGAGCTGGGCTAGGGAAGGAAGTTTGACTCCACTCACTCCCTTGAACTTTGGGCTGAGCCACAGATCTAAACCACTCCCCAGATTATGGGCTAGAGAGCCAAGAGGTGTCTATTTTCTAACCACCACTCCTCTGGACTGTGAATAAAATCCCACAAAACCCATCCTAAATTTTCAGCATAGCAGAAATCTAGGAGCAAGGGTGATAAACTTCAGAACCCCAAGAAGGGGATTGCAAATCACCTTCTTGGCATCTTCTAAATTTTCAGATCATCTGTCTGATGCTGCAATTTACTGTATTCCTAAAGCTGACCAGAACCACCTGACACTGGGCCTCAGATGCATCCCTGCACAGCTGGAATGTTTGGTCACAGCAGGACTCTCCTGCCTTATTTTTCCCTGTGTAATTTTCATTCAGTGTTATTCCAGGATGCCATGAGAGCTGAATATTTAACAAAGGGGTTGACTTAAAATATTCAGAGCTCTTGATTGTGCTAGTTTCAGCCATTTTCCCCCCTTCATCTGGGGGAACTGTTGCATCTCCATAACGGATAGGGCATCACTGTAGTCTGTGATATGAGCCAATTTTCCTAATTCCTCAGCTGGACTCCACTCTCTGTTCTTGAGTCCTGCACACTCAACACATGCAGCTTTGCATACAATTCTTCTTACAGGTACAGTTTGGTTGGTGGTGTTGTAGCTGTGCCCATTTTTCTAAGTGTTTGAAGTACAGATCTTGCTGCAGGTAAAGTGGTTTTGAGGGGAATAAGGCCATTGGCACCTTTCCTGTTTAAATCACCTCATCATACCTACTCACAGGTAGATAATAGCATTCTTAAAAATGTCAACATTTGAGTCCAAGGAACATTTTGAGGCGGCTCCAATCTGAAAACCAATAGCTAGCTGTGCACAGAAGGAATTAATCCTGCTTTCTTTGGAACTTTGTCTTACAAGTGGTTGGCTCTGGCATGCATGAAACACAAACCCAGCTGAAGCAAACTGTGTTTGGGGCATTTACAGGGGCCCTTTTCCCATGTGACTGTTCTAGTGCCTGATGATGTGGGATACCACTCAGCAGCTTTTCCCACAGTAAGGGCATCTACAGCATCTGTATCCTCTACCCATTGACAAATTTTCATGGCATTTGTTAATTGTCTGGGAGCGCTTTAACCCTCTGTCACATTTGGTTGAAATCTGCCACTGGGATCAAAAAAAAAAAAAAAATAAAAAATAAAAAGAGACAAGAGACAGACATCCAGGCAAACCCCATGCCCCTATGCCCCTATATAATTTATTTCCTTAAGAGAAAAACCTGGAAAACAACAACAATGAATGCCACCAGCAACAGCAAAACCATGCAGTGAAAAAACTCACACACTTTGAAAAGCTATCCTCATCCATATGATTCTTGAGGAAAGCACAGGGAAAAACTGTTCAGGCTGAAACGCCAGGCACAAGGGACCGGGGCAACTGGTCTGGGAAGTGCATGGGAGGGCACGTGGTTTGGGAAGTGTATGAGAGCAGCTTCATGGGACTGTTCAGCCCTGGGCTTTGGAAGGTAAGCAATTTCAACTTCCCTCTCCTCTGGCAGCCCCTCCCAGGCTCACACCAGCTGTAGGTCTGGACTTTTCCTGCCTCCAAACCCAGGGCCCTGTCACTCACTGAATTGTACCGAGGGCATCCTGCTCTCCCCCTGTGCCCAGGGCCAAAGGGAAAAGGAAAAAAGCTGGACCAGGCTTTCCTTTATCAGCCCCCTTCCAGCCATGCTTCATCCACAGCAGTTCCAGTGCCCTGCACGAGAAAACACTGGGATGGTGGCTCTCATGTGTATCCCCAGAGCTTGTGGGAAAGCACTACTCGTACAGGTTGGGAAATTTATAGGTTACCTAATTTTCCAAGATGTTGCATGGGGGTTGAGACCAGATGATCCCCAATGATGTCTTCCAAAGTCAGCCATTCTGTGGTTCAGTGAAAAAGCTACTGTAATCTGCCTGACATGAGACACAGTAGACCAACATATATTTTTCTTCTTTTTTAGAAAAATTATTTCGTATATATTTTCTCTTTCCTTTTGTGCCTTTCACCCATGCAGTGCAACTGTTGTCTGCAGCTTTCCTGTCTCAGGAAGTGAGATCCTTGTATTAGCACAAAGAAAAACAAACCGCCTCCCACCCAGCTACAGCAGAAGTGTAAATTACCATGTGGATAGTTGAGAACTCAACATTTATGCCTATTAAAATATTAATGAAGAGTTCTGTCTGATTTTTCTATATTAAAAAGGAGGAAATTCTGGAGTACGTGATTACTGTATAATATGCAATTTTAAAAGAACTGTTACTTGTTTGGTGCTCTAAATCACATACCTTTGAATATTGGTTTGGGTTTTACCCCTTGATCTCTCTGATAGGCAGAACAAAAGATAAAAGCATAGGAAAGAAAAAGTGCAAGGCAGTCCATCTTCCCTGAAGTGATGGATTGAGTGGGTGGTAGCTATTTGTCAAGGAAGTTCATCTGGTAAATTCCCAACTGACTCCATGTCAAAAGGAATAACTGAATTTCAGCTCCATGTTAGCCAGGCATATCAGCATTACAGAGATAACTGGACTGCAGTAATATTTCATAGCACCCATACTTTGCTACATGGGAGAATTATTCCAAAGAGCTCACCTGCCTGCAAATACACTAGCTGGGCTGGAAGGGAAACGGGAAGGAAATAATGACAAAGGATTTTATAGGCTGGTTTTGTTTCTAAGGTTTTTGTTTATAAAATGCAATCAAGACAAGGAAAAATAATTTCAGTGTTTCTCCACATTTACTTGTTTCCTGTCTGAACTGATAACAGCAGGTATGCAAACTTTCCTTCTTCAGCTGGTGATTTGCTCTCTGATCAATAGTAAGTGTTGAGGTGTTATTGATGTCTCCTGAATGGTGCCTCCCAACTCTGCCAGGACTCTGCAGAATGAGGCAGATCAACTGCCACATCAACTGTCACGTGCCAGAGCTTTTCTGGTTGCAGAAAGACTTTTTTCTTCTTATATTTGTATTGTTAGCTCTCAACACAAACTGCTGCATCCTGCACAGGCGTGTCTCTGAGTATTATGGAGAAAAGGAGGCAACTGCCAGGTGTGTGTAGGGGTGGTTCAGACCTCTGGCTGTAAGGACAGGCACTGAATGCTTTGGGGCTAGATGGTCACCTTGAAATAATTCTTCATTAAAGTTAGGAGAAAGTTCAAAGCAGATTACTTAGACTTACAAAATCCAAACCAGAAACCCAATTGCAATGACATGGATTGCATAGATGTAGATGACAGAAATAAAAGCAAGCTGCACTTAATCTGTTTGCACTGAGGATAAACTTTAAAGAGTGCTCCTTACTCCCTCCTATCCATCTGACAGGCTACAGATGTTTACCCATTCAATTTGCTAAGGAAATACATCCTCTTGCATACCTACATCTTGCACTGCAGCCTCAGAGTGCGTTCTCTCTTGGAACTGCATGCTGGCTTGGATTTTGGGTTCCTGCCTTGGTGTCCCAGCCTCCTCCACAGACCGAACACTGAATCTCATGTCAACATGGAAAATCACAGTTATGCTCAGTATAAACACTGAGAATCAGTGCAGGCAGTGTATTTCTGTTTCTTCACTGAAACTGTAGGCACGGATTTTACAGTGACACTGGATCTGGGGTGATGAAATCCCACTCCTCCCTGTAAGTGAAACCATGATAATGATGTACTAAAAAATCCAGCTTTGGTCTCTTACGAATGTCTTTAGTTAGATGGTGCCAGTGTTTGCAAATGAACCGATGTGTGTACAAAAAACCCTGTACCTGGAAAAAAATCAAAGACTCTGCTGCTAAGAAATATGGTTTTTTGACCACAAAATTCACAGGAACTATTTGAGAAGTAAGTTTGAAATGTATCCATGATTAACTGAAGCCTGCCTTTGGCATATATCAAGAAGTGAAATCAAATTGAAAAATGAAAAAAAAAAAAGGAAAGAAAAAAGTCAAATAGCAATTTAGAAAACCAGAATATACAAAGCAGTAACTAAGACAGCAAGAGTTACAGTGGCAGAATTATCAGCAAATTGAAAGGCAATCTGTGAATTATATTTATATCATAAACAACTTCAGTTATACGGCCTTGAAAATGCAAGACTGGAACTGCAGCTCTCTACTTAGAAACCAGCTTATTAACCTCACTGGAGATCATCTCACACCAACTCAGGGTTTTTCTATGTAAGTGATGAAAAAAAAGGGTTAATATAGTGAAATGTAGCTTTCAGCATGAAACAGGTGATTGATTCTTGTCCTTTGGTGAAGGGTACAGAAATGCTCAAATACAGCAGGGGAAAAAAGGGAAGAAATAGGTGGCTTGATTTTGAGAAAAAGCTGTACTTAAGGGCTTTTTCCATAAATGCATCATGTTCTTTCAATGAAATTGAAAAATGCATTTTACATTAAAATCAAATGGACTAATTATTTAAAAATACTGAAGGAACAGAGGATGCCATTTTGCCTGTCCGCTCCTTTTGTGTGTTAATCATGTGAAAAATGACTGCTTCTTGCAAAATTTTGAAGCCTTGAGCTCAAACAGACCAATTGGGGAAGAAGCTATCTAGTAAATGAAAACCATACTAAAGACAGATATTTTACATAATTGCTTTCAGGAGCTTTTACTTATTAAAAACCTAGACTTTTAGGCTAACATTGTTAGATATAAATAAATTTCCATCTTTTTCATAGTAGATACAAACCCAACATTTAATACAACTGTCTGAGATTTTATCTCATCTGTGGGCTGCCAGTACATGTTCCCTCACTGAAGATCATATGTATGTGAGCAATTCTTACTTGCAAATGTATTTTCGTTGACTTTAAGTAACAATGTGGGTCTTAGCCTATGCTGAAGGGATTCCTTTTAGGAATATGTTCCCAAGTGTTGGTGCATCAGAATGCAAATACCCACATTGATTTATTTTATCCGAAAATGTGAATACAGTTTGGGTGGTATTACTGAAATATTTATTTTTAATGGTTCTCATGCACATCTACATTTTTTAGGAGTCCACATTTTCTAAACATGGGACAAATTAACTCAAACAAAACAAACAGCTCAAAAAAAACTGGCATAAGAAGCCTGCAGGTCTACACCAAAATCTTTTCCCCAGCTGTTTCCTCTGGGATATAAAGAAAAAAAGTCAAATACACAAACAAAACCCTCAAATAAACCAAACAAAAACGCATCAACAAACCAGACCCACCAAAAGCCTCCCTTGGCTGTTGCATGCAGTGCTTGAAAGAGGTGCTGCCACACATATATACACAAGCACTCAATAAAATCCCTCCACAGGGAAAGCACAGAGCAGCTGGAAACCCTTTCTGTGTGCCCAGATTAGCCGCAAAACTGTTTAGCAGAGGGCTAAGCTGGCAACAGGATTCTAGTCCCAAAGACTATTTTATTCCCACATAACTTTCTTTCAGTAACAGAGATCATTCATTTCAATCTTCTAAATAGAGAAATATATACTCTTTTCAAATGGAAATACTCAGCACTTAATTGCACAGCAACGTTCTGGTCCGCACACCTTTGGTGTCATGGTATTTTTGTGATTGATTTCAAAGGAGGTCAATGTCACCCCAAAAAAGAATAACCTTCTTTTCTCCCTCCTTGCTCTCTACTCCATCCCCTCCTCTCACAACTCACAGTCCCCCTGGACACCTTAACCACAGTTCAATACAGTTTGGCTGCAGTTAAAGGTCAATGAGCAATGATGAATGAGGGAGCTGCAGTAGCTCTAATTCCTGTCACAGTCATTCTGGTAAAATGGTCATCTGGTGAAGCTGCTGAAATGGAGGCATGTGTCTAAGCGGCCAATTCACTTAGTCCTTGAGCCATTAATAAAACTTTGGGCTATTAGATCAAATAGTAGTGGCATGAAATGACAACATGATCTGAATCCCAGACAGATACATGAGCAGACATTTGGAAGAGACAATTACATGAAATACAGAAAAATTAATATCGTATGATTAGACTAATTATTGAATTTAGATGTATCTAGAATCTATCTTTTCTTTGGCTGCATCCTTCATTGCTTTTGTTTACAGAATGGATTATACATCTGGATGTTGGGGGACAGAGGAGGGGAGCACCTAAAGTATATTGTCCCCAACTTGTTATTTCACAGATGCTGGATCTAAACTAGATCTTTGCCTTTTTTTGCTGGATGGCTGTCACAGCACTTTTTAGGATTACTCAAAAAGGGAGTTACCATCACTCTCCTTTTTTGAGACCACTAAAAAGGCATTTTTCAGTCCCCAAAAGATAGAGATTGGGAGGCAGGGAGGGAATGAGAAGAAGATTCTTCAGCTTTCACTCTTGCAGTCTCACAGCAGGACTTGGGAAAATATAGCTTATGTGTTTGCTTTCTTCTGCCTTACTTTTTCCTTCCCTTCTCTGTCCGAGTAACCATTAGTAACCACTAAATCTCCAGGATAATGACCTCAAGTGTGTAATAAAGGCAAAATCTTGACTAAATATGACTCACTTGGTGGGATGACAGCCAAGAAAAGAATTTAGCAGTAGTCCCACTTATCACACCTTGTGTATTGGAGGGACATTTTTCTATCGATACACAAGGACAGCATTTATCTCATAGGGATAAATAATTCTGATTTTGAAGATAAGTTTTTTGGGTTTTCAAACTCAGAATTAAAAGCAGATGAAGACAAGCCAAGTCTCATTAAGGAAATAGGAAAATGTAAGGTAACGTGGTTTGGATTTTTTGTTTAACATGTATTAAAACAACATTATTTTAGAAGACTAAAAGCCAAGCAGGGATTTTGCTTTCAGCTTGCATAGTTTTCCTTTTCTTATCTTTTTTCATATATGTATTTGCACATATTTTCTACATTCACTAAAGGACAACACATGTTCCATATACCACAGAGAATATAGTCTAAATATGCACCAGGGTAATGTTATGAATTCACTAGTGCTATTTGAACTAAATTATTACTTTTGTGTAAAGGTATTTCCACATGTAAATTTCTGTAGCATCAATCTACATTATTCCAGTTAATAAGCTAAAAAAGAAAGGTTACTCAACCATTTACCGTGGAGATGTTCTATGATTCCAAAATTTTGGGATATTCAGTACTTAAAAGCAATAAATTACTTATTCATCTTTGAATGAATGGAGGTGGGGGTTTTGTTTTGTTTTGTTTTTTTTTAATATTGTGCTTCATTCTTTACTGTATTCTTTGCTCTTAGCATGACATAACTCTACATGCATAACTTATAGACACAAATTGATGTAAAAACATAGTGGCATATGCTAGTGGAACCTGATGGAGGAAAAAAATAGTCAAATCTTTTGTTTGTGACAACCAAAAGGTTATTGATAAAGGAGAAACAAGAATTAGACAAATGCCAATTGAAATATTGGCTGAAAAAAGGAAGGGCAGCATTTGTGAGTACTTGATTTGTAATGAAACAACCACTGTTAATTTTACATCAGAAATAACATCTGGTTTATATATATTTTTCCTTCTGAATTAAGTAAAACAAGTGGAAACATGAAATGCCATAGGTCACTTCATATATATATATATATGTATATATATATATATATAAAATTATATGTATATGTGTGTATTTATATATTATTCTATATATAAAGGAGGTATTATTCCACTCCAACAGATGGCAAAAGTGAGTAACCAAGGCTAAGCTCTGACTCCATTCATGTCAAGTATGACTGAAAAGCAGGGTCCTAAACACTCTTAGCTGTTCCCCCATGCTGTGAATGCCCATACTGGGGTTTTCACTAAAATGTGCTCAGGGTACCTCAGACAGCTCCTCTGAGCGTCCTGCTCTTGCCAATGTACCTCCCTCTGATCCAAGCCTCGAGGGTTCACTCTTTCATGGATCATTTTGGCACACTGTAGGTTGGTCCTCAGGCTGTCAGTGTTGGGGGCTCACAACTCTGTAGCTCTCTGCTGGGCCTGGGCTTCAGGGTCCAGACTCCAATCAGTGAAAAAAACAGGATGTATAAATCAGAACACCTCTCCTCTTTGTGTATTTTTTAAACTTCATGCTATGCTCCATTTAGAAGCTTCAAATGTAACCAGTTTGATGTAATACCCACAGAAACCATTAATTGTCCACTGGGCTCATTGGGTAATTAATGGCTTCTGTGAGGGTATATGAAGATGAACAAAGTGAACTGTATTTGTTCAAGAAGTTCCAAATTTAGCAAGAAAAAATTGAGTAAATGGCCCCAAAAGTGCAAATACAATAAGGCAGAAAGGTAACCATCATGTCTGAGGTGTTCTGAAAAGAAGGCAACTACTGATCCTAAATTACTAACCATCAATATTTACAGGATAATATATGCTTGGCAATGTGTGGCACACCCCAAAAAGCACATAGGGAGCATTTTCATAGTCAATGAGGTATGCAACTATTCCTATGTGATTAAATACCCAATTGTAGCATTCAGTCATGTTACTTAATTATTATGCCCAAATCTTTGCCTTTTAGAGGCACGTATGACCTATGATTTATGCAGAGAAAATTGGTAGCAGTGTACAATAACTGATTTTATTCACACATCTTCCACCCTTCTGTCTCAGTAGAAAAATTAGGTGGGACTTCACAGGGAAAACTAAAGAAATGAGGCTAATATCAAACAAGGGAGGAAAATACTTTAAAGAAACCTGGTTTTCAAGTGTAAGCAATTTGGCGGCTACCTCTTCCCTGTTCCAATGGTACTTCAGCTCCTTCATGGTGCAGTTGCAATGTTTATTGTCACCTGAGAGAGGCTGTGTCAGACAGATGCGACACAGGTCATTTGTGTTCTACTCATCAAAACATCTTCCCGCCGATCTGCAAACCAAGCAGGAGCCAGCAGCTGACAGAATACACATTTCATAAACTTCCAGGTAAGATATAGCCCAATGACCTCAGCATGCCTTATGCATGTGGTAGTGATGTGATAGTAAGGCCTGGAAGTTATTGATGGTGTTTCTTATTTATTTATTTAGTTATTTAGTTATTTAGTTATTTTGTGGCTGTGAATAGAGAGGCTGTTCTGGATGTAACTGAAAGTTATGCTGTGCACACATGTGGTCTTTCCAACCATTTCTTAAAACCCTTTATGCTGTCCGGAGCATTATGTCTGCTGAACAGCACCTTCCGGATAACATTTTTGTAAAAGGAAATGGAATTTATCAGTTCTGCTACATTCAACATAATTTTTACTAAACATCCACTCAGCTGACTGCTTCATTCAATCCCACCACTGTCAGCAAGGAAGTAACATTGGAGGAACAAGCCAAAGAACTTCAGTCGTTGTAAACAACTTCAAAAAGTTCAGAGCCTGCTGGAGACCAATTCAAAACCTGGATGCAACTTGTACATCAATCCTAATTAGTAGAAGAAATGGATGTGTTCAAGAGATACAATGCCACTGAACAATTCCTATCACAAATGACAACAGCTACCAAATTTTACAGATTTCTTGCTTTAACACATCCATCAGATGAAAGCTGAAAAAAGGTAGAGCTTCTTGAAGAATGGCATTTGGGTTGGGTAAAAATCTCTGCTCATGATTTCTCTTGCAATTTCTTTCACAGCCAAAAAGAACAGTTATCTTTCTCAAAAGAGTGGAAAACCAAAACTTATAACTGAGAAAGGAAAGCTAGTCTTCTGCTTTTCAGGTGTTGATAAAGACATGAAATTTCCAATGTATTTTCATTGGAGCATTTCATTTTGGAGAATAAAGTAATACAAAAAGCAGACTTCTTCCAGTTAGCTTTACCATCCAGCTCAGCAAGAAGACCTTTAGTCACTGCTCTGCTTCAGTTGCATGAGAGATCTGGTTTCTAAAACCCCAACTCTGGCTACAGCAGAATACTGATTTGAGAACTGTAGAAGAATAGAAACTGTTAATTGTATGAGCTCAAGCCCCTTGCGCTGTCCAGTCACCACTCTGCAGCAAGGACCTTGCCAAGACTGCTTCATTTGCACTCTCCCCTGTGCATTAGACACAGCCCAGGCAGTGGAAAGCACAGATCTCTGAACTGTCTGATGCCATGGAGGTATTCCCTTGAGCTCCCTGTGAATGAAAAGTGCAAAGTGTTCATGTAACAAGGGATTCCAGGAGAGTCCAAGCCTGTCTGCTACCCTACCTTAACAACAATGTCCAGTTAGTCTGCGATGCTGCTGACACCTGAACTTGTTTGTCTCCTCTGATACATGAAAACTAATGTCAAAAAGCAGCAAGTCATTTGTAGTGACAGCGCCGTATTTTACCATGAGCATCCCTCGGGTATGGCAGTCTCCAAGTGCAGCAGGACAGCGTGCACAGCACTGCTACCAAAAAATACTTCTCTGGCTGATGTGTAAAATAGCTCTCTTTATCAATTTATCTTCTATTTTAAGGCTTTTCTTGAAGCTCTTTTATTAAAATTTCTGGGAACAGTGGTTTGTGTGTCAGTGTTGAAATTGAAATAATAGCTGTCATATTTACTCTCAGGTTGACAGTCTTCATTGCTGCTATGTGGAGCTCAGCTGAGCTAGAGGCATAACTGTCATCCTTTGCCTGTGCTGGCCACAATCTGAGAATGTCCACCATCAATTAAAATCATGGTACAACCCATTGCCTTTTTTGGTCTTTGGGATTTTTTGGACACCATCTTTTTAAGTATTGGTTGTCCACTGTATGCAAGCTGCCATGTTCTCATTTTGATCCAGGACAGCTCTGCACACCTTTTTACCTGGAGGAGATGGGATTCTGGTGACTTCTTCACATAGCAAACCAATCCTGTGTCAAAGAATTGTGGAGTTCACTCTGGAGACTGTGCCAAGTGACCTCCTTCCTCACTAACACGCATTAACCAGCATTTTATAACAGTTTTGTTCAGCTTTACTCTGTGTTTTCCAGTAGTTTCTCTTTTTTTTCTTCCCAGATCACATTAAGGCATATTCTGCTGTAAAATAGTCCTCAAAATTGCAAGACTCTGCTTACTCTGAGCCAATCCTTCACATATGTTTTCATTTTTACATGGAATTCAGGGTTATTCGCATTTCTGCACTACAACTTCACAGTCAGCCTCTGTTCTGCTTAGCAAGAAATTATTGACGGCAACAAGCTTTGGATAACCAGCTGCTGTTAGGAACAGGGCTACCTTCAGAATTTCTTCATTCCTACTGGCACTGCCTCCTCACAAATGCAGGGAAAAGTACCTCCTGACTTTCCTTCTGTTGCCTTCCACATTTCTGGAGAGTTCTGTCTCTGACAGAGATCCTGAAGATCCCCATTCTACTTAGGCTGGTTTTGGTTTTGGTACCATGTGGTGCTCAGCAGCCAACTGGAGATAAGGTGCTTCACCCATCTCTGTTCCATTCAGTGTCTCTGTTTTGGCTGCCTCTGGTATATAGCATGAGGCCTTTACAGGTATTATTCCTTCCATGTTTAATAGATCACTGTGGTGATTCCCTGCTCTTGCTGAGATATTTAAGATAATACAGCTCTTGCCCACAGCTCTCAGTTCAAACGTTTTTAGCTCTTGGGCTTGCTTTTTGCAAGAATATGCAAGAAACTTCAGATTTTACAAGGCAGTTTGCCATACCAGCTTACATCTTTGCAAACAAGAACTTTACTGGAAAATACAATTAAAGATGTTGGAGCTGTAAACGAAATAAATCCAAGTTATTCAAATGGATGGCTGCAATTTTCTTTTTTGGAACACATATTTGCAGCACGTTAGCACGCAGCTCTTATGTTGCTCTGGGAAAAGTGGAAGAAAATACAGGGATATTTTGGACTGCAAAGATAAAAGAGAAATCCCAATGGAATTTGAATCACACATCCTTCAGGAGCTGTAAGAGCAAATAAAAGGAAGCATCCTTAGCTGGTCCAACTGTCAAAACTACATTGAATTTTAATAGTTTTTCTCAAAAACTAGCGACCAAAGCCAGAGAAAATTATCTGCTTTTTAAAAAGTCAATGCAGTAACTACCATGAGATGAAAGCGGTGACTCTGCAAATCTTCCTGCAGTGATAAAGAGATTTCATGCAGCTTTCCATGCCCTGCCAGCAGCTGAGTTGCAGGTTACATTGCATTACCCACCTGATGTGTTTACTGACAATTAGAACTTTAAGTTTTTAAAAACTGCTGAGCAATTTGAAGGGACGCAGCCTTTTAAAACTGGCAGGCTGGTATAAATGTACACTTGGGCTATGCTTGTATGCAGGTGAACATTTCAGTGCCTCCTGGCCAGCAGATGTTCTGAACTATGAGAATCACAGAAGATATCCACTGAATGTCTGATTATCAGTGAAGACCATGACTGCTCTAACGCCAGCTCATGGATTCCCACACCAGAACATTACTAGGCAGGACTCTTAACTTCAAAATACAACTGCAGATACTCCTGAGTAAGTTTTTTGGGACTAGTCCAAATAAGGAACTTTGCATGCACATTTAGCTAGCAACTTCCTTTGTGAGCCCTTATATCACACTGAGTTGGATGGCATAAATATGGTCTATGCTTCATAATTGCCTTAAAGGGTTTATACTTTTCTTCTTTAATCTCCTCTTGCAATATGTCTTAATTTCCATTGTTCATAACCTAATTCATTAGTGCTACTTTATGTTTTTGTTTTACACATTGAGCCCTGTGCTCCTGTACAATGAAATTTTGGTGTTAAGTACTGCCTTTACATTACATGTGTTACCCACTGAAAAGGCTAAAAGGGATTAAGAGGGGCTAGATTGACTTGAAGGGGGAAGTGACAAACTGCACATTGAAAATAAATATCGCAATTATCTTGCCTGAGCTGGAAGGTAGCCATTATCAATTTTATATTCAGCAGCTGTAAAAATCTGGAATATCATACTATCATGTAGCCCATCTCATCCTGAGCTGGTTTGAGTTCCCAGTTCTGTCTTGAAGGTAACAAAAGGAATACTTCGGCATAAATATGTGACTATTCAGACTGATTGATTAGAGAAACAACTGGAAAGCACATTATCCATGTGGTCAGACCAGAATGTACTCTTTGTACCCAAGAGCAGGTTGTTCACATTGATTGATGGCTAAAGAGGAAGGTGGGGTTATGTTTGGTTGGTTCTTTGCCAGGAGACTCCCCAGGATGGTGGTAGCAGCAGGCACAATCTCAATGACTTGTAAGGTTTGAATATTCTTCTCTTATTAAGATGTAAATGGTCAAGTTGCCTCGATGACTTTAAGTTTGGTTTCCATGGGATATAAGAGGTACTAAAGCCCCTCCTTAACCTATGTAGATTTGCCACTGTGGTGGGTAAAACCCCCTAATTTCTAGGGGTTTACACCTTTGCAAAACTGAGAGCATTTCTTGCTAAGCTGCTTCTTCAAATGGTCGCAAGCTTACTTAGCTGAAGTGTTTTTATTTTAGCTAACAATACAAAAGAGCCGAATGTTCTCCCCTCCCTCAGATTAAGGTCTGACCCTTTTCTCAGGCAAGTCAATAGCAAAAATCTTAATGCACTTCAATGAGAAAAGATGGGAACCTCCCCTTGGCAAGTAAGGACCAACTCCTTTTCACTTCTGATTTGCATTCTCTCCATTCTTATAGAATTTGGCCTCCAAAGACAAAAAGCATTATTTCCTGTTGACTTGAAATAGATATTCCCATTTTCACAGCTCTATTGACTCACTAATGTTAATAAACACACACCAAAAAAATGAACTTGAGTGGAATATGCAGCATAAATTCAGAGGATTCCTGCCTAGCAGAGAGACTTAGCAGTTCAGTCACATTTTACTTCACAATGTTGTTACTTTTAGGGTATATCAATGAGAGAAAGCACCAAGATTGGATGGAGCCCCAGAAATTGTGGCAGGATATTGTTACAAGGTCTTCTTTCCTACAAGTTTTCAATGTAATTTATTTTGGATGAAAGTCAGTGAATTTGGTATGCAGTTTATAAGAAATTATGAAATAATGAGGAAAGACAACATCCTCTCTCACTATTCAATCACATGGAAACCTTTGGTAATGATTAAAGCTTTTGTTCATATCTTGATATCAGTTAGACTTAAATATGTTGAGAGAAATTCTGAATATAAATCAAATTGAAAATCCAGGCCAAATACCTTCATTTTTCATGAAGTGGAGATTAAAAAAACACTGGGCAAAGAGTATCTGTCTATCTGTTTTAAAATGTCACATAGAGTGAAAAAATACATCAATTTATCCCCCTGCAAGAGGCTTATAAAGAATGATGGTTTTATAACCAAAGACACATTGCCCTAAACAAAATTGGGTCAGCTACGCAGCTGCAGACTGGAGAGCTCCAGCAGAGATCTCAGAATTTCCCCTGATAATGTTAGAGCCAGCTCAAAGGAGTGTCTACCAAAGACTTAGGAGATGAACATGTTGAGGGTTGAAAAATACTGAGTAATTACAAGTAATTTTCATGTATTGAGGCCCAGGGTCATTTGTGTGTCAGTCCTCAATACCACAGCAAATGGGTTTAGGCTATCATAATGCTGATACATTTAGAGCACTCGGCTTTCTGTTCATAAGGTGCTTGGGTGAAATACTAGACTTTTATAAAAAATCATCTTAAATGGGTTCACCTCCAGTACCTATTTTTGAAGGGTTACTGTAAACCATTAGGCTTGTATAGATAACCATTTACAAGTGATGCAAATGGAAAATAAAGACAGGCATTTATAGAGAATACTTGCCCCAAAAGAGCTGAGAATAAACATTGCATCAGACATATTAAATGTCTTCTGGAAAGATCATGCAGAACAATAGATTAATGACTTAAAATGAGTTTAATTAATTATTAGCCAGTAGGCTTCATGAAGGCTCATAACTTTCAACAGAATATAAATCATAAGTAAACTAGATGTAGGGCCTGCATTATGCTGAGAAATAAAGCCAGACTTCCTTTAGGAGCAGACAAAGCTGAAAAGACATTGCCCTGTAACACCACTTATTTAATCAGGGACAACAACAGAGTTGAAGCTACACAAAAAAAAATGAAGCCCAGTGACAATGTGGCAGTAATCTAAGCTGAAATACTTGCAGGATCTCCTTCAAAGTCTATGGCTTCTGCTTCATCATTCACCTACAAAAACAGAGACATGGAGACTTAGCACAAGGGGAAGAAACTAAATCTCAGGCAACAAACTTCAAAGAACTTCTGGCTGAGGATGAAGTGTGACTGTTGGGTCACTCAGCTCGTAGTGAAACTGTCACTATGTCACTGATCCCCAGCAATGCTGGGTTTTGTCACAAGTTGCAGTTGTGAAGGTGTAACTTGCATGACTGGTTAAGATACAGACACTCAGGAAGCTTTCTCAGGCTCCACGTGTTAGCTTTCCCTCAGTCATGCAGGGGCTAGTCTGGCATTGATATCTAAGATAATTTGGGGGAAAGTGTTGAACAGATTAAAATTTACTCCATCTAAGACCTGTGACTATAGCTCAAGACTCTCCTGAGAAATAGTCACTCACAATAAGAGCCAAGTCAGGGAAAGGGCACTTATTCCCTCCTTTACAGTTTGACCAACATATTTAAAAAAAACCCAGAAAAAATACACTGCACAAACCACTTTTATCCATCTTTCAGCATCAATCTCCCGTTGCTGAGTAAGGTGACAGACCCAGATCCTCAGCCTCATTGCTAGGTAAAGATTGCATTAAACTCCTCTAGCTGATGCTAGCATGAGATGTGTTCCCTTTCATCCCTTTTATTTCTCAGAGGCTTTGTCTGTGCTTCAAAGATTCTCCAGCATACATATGGGTATGTGTACATGCCATATCCCACTCAGATGTGAACTCCAGCTGCCTGTGCCTCTCTTTGGGCAGATGTGAAACATCTCCAAAACAGGAGTCATGTCGCTGTGGTTAGTGCAGAGCCCAGGCTTTTGTACCTCTGGAGCATATTTATTCCCAAGCTAACTGCTGCTATGTCCTTTCTTCTTCAGAGAAGGCTCACATCATGCCACTTGCAGGACAGATGGAGAAAAAAAAATAAAATCGTGATTTCCCACAAAGAGCAGTGTTGGCTTTCTTTTCTTTTCCAGTTATTTCTCTCCAGCATGAAAAGAAACTGTCTTTATTCAGTAAGAAATCTCACCATAGCAAATTGATAAGCAAAGAAAGCCTTGCTGCAGATGTAGGTTATCCTGGTGGGTGTTCAAGTTTGCCTGGCAGCATTCCAGTTAGCAAGGTTGGCTTCAGGGTACATACCCTCAGGGATGGCTGTAGGAGAGCAAGATCAGCACTGTTCCAACAGGCTTCCTGCTTTGTAGGACCCAGGGCTACCTGTCCTTTCGTGTGAGCCCATGCTTCAAGCATCTCAGTTTAGAAAATGCTGCAAATCCATCCAGACACTCCCCTTGTTGATGAAAGTAAATGCTCTCCTATGATGTAAGTCCACTAACAGGCATCAACTTGGTCTGCTCAAGCAGTCTCTTAAAAGGCAAAGCAAATTTGTGTTGTTCTGCATGTCCCATCTTAAAAAGAACAAATTGAATAAATAATAAATAGCAACAGGGCCTAGAGTGCAGCTGCTCTGACTTTCCAGGTCTTGTCAGCTGTCTCTTCCTGCACTGCCAGCTGACCCGCTTGGTTGTAGTGCAGGTACTGTGGACATGTTTTATGAATGATGTTTTGTTTGCTTCTCTGTCATCAAACCTTGTCAGACTACAGCTACCTGGACACAAGGTCTTCTGACTATATCCCCAGGAAATAATGGTCAGTGCAGTTCAAGCAAAAGTTTTCCACAGTTGCCTCTTCTGTCCCTGCCTTTAGGTAGCTGTTCGTCTACACACCTACTTGCCCATCCACCTATGTGCCTCCTTCTTGTGCATGCTTTCCAGTGACAAACATTTGTGAAGGATCTGCACTAACACTTAGCATCAAACACCATTTTTCTATTGAAAGTATTCCACAAAAAAAACCAAAAAAAAACCAAAAAAAACCCACACACACAAAAAAAACAAAGGGAAATGTGTCTATGCTTGCATGCAAAATAGAGCAATTGTTGAGGGGAATTGTGTTTGCTTGCATACAAAACAGAGCTATTACAGGGTGGGGGTCGTGTTTTCCTTTTATGTAGCAAAGGAAAATGCTTTTCCATCAGAATCAAAATGCTTTGCAAGAGTGATTTTCCACTGAACTTTAACCTGTGTAATCCCTCTTGTCCAGTGTTCACTGTTTACCACAGGGAGAGTGGAGTGCAAACACAGAAGAGAAGTGCTTCACCACCTGAGAAGCAGAAAAGGACAGCAGAGCCACTTTGCCCCAGACTCCCTAGACTGAGATTTTCCGCAGACCTACTTGCCAGGGATGACCTTCATGCTCCACAAAAAGTCTTCATAAATTTTGGATTCCATTCTAGTGAAAGAAATGGGAAGGAGAAGGCAAGTTCTGCTGTGTAGGAAAACTGCTTCCTTGTCAGTTTGAATACAGGCTAATGAAATTGCATCTCTCAGGAATTAGGTCTCCCATTTGCTGGTCCTGCTTGGTGGTAGTTGTGCATATAGACAGGTTTGAGGATGGAAGCATTGTAACCATTTATTTCATGTTTTTTCTCTCTCCCTGAATATTTTAAGTTTTCCCAGTAATTGTTACTGTCTGCAACATATAGGAGTTAGGAGAGAGATTTTCCATGACTAACCTAAACCTATCTTTTAGGTTTATCTGGGCATGTTCCTGCAAAATGATTATTGTCTGTCTCTAACTGACTTGACAGGAATATGTTTGTTACCAGTAGTGGTGAAATTTCTTGTCTCTGGCTATAAAATCCTCATCACAGAAACCTCAGGGGGTTTGTCCTAAACATAAAAATGGATAGCCCAAGCTTCAGTTATAATTAAGTCCAAACTTCAGTTATTATTAACTCCAGCTGCTGGTTAAAGAACATATATACATGTATACATATGTACATATGTATTTTTATATTAATTTTATTTTGCTGCTCGATCTATATCAAAATGTAATTTCTGTAAATGTCTTTGCATTGCTTTACTTCTATAGTAGGGCAAATAACAGATTTGCTTTTAAGGTTGACTTAAATCTTAAATATAAAGGAGTGAATATTATGTCAAGTTTGCCATCTGCAAAGTTATGGCAAAATATTTTTAGTGTAATAATGAGGGCAAATTGGAGAGTCTGGTCTAATCCATTTAGTATCCAGTTAAATTCAGAGAATCAAAAAATGGTCATAAGCATCTTTGTGACTCCCTGATCTTTGCTCATTACACAGCAGGCTGGACCCAAATTTCAACTTGAAAGACATCTGAGACTGTTCCTGTATGACTTTTACTGCCAGAAGACCAGTCTGGCATCACAGGAGAGTCCACGGTACAACAGCAAGTCAGCTACTCCCTCTTTTTTATAGGTACACAGAAGGAGTCCTGAAAGAAATGGTTTAAGGCAGCTTCAAGCTTATTTTGAGTCTTAAAGACTTACTGATTTGGTTGTCCTGACTGTAATTCCTGCTCTCAAGGTTCATGCTGGCTGTTGTCCTTTTTTATTGTGCATAGCTTTTTCCAAGATATCAGCAGCATTGAGCAGTATTTCCAGACAGCCTTTGATTTTATATTCTCAGTAACCTGGAAGCATCTTGACAAGGTGTCTTATCTCAATCTGTCAGACAATCACTGATCCAGTGTCAGTATGGAGCCAATGTGCTGCAGTGCCTCTGTGTCCTGCGAATGCCATCAGCTGCCATAAGTCATCTTTATTCTCCCTGTAGTGAATGGGGTATAGCTGAAACATATCACTGCTCACTGAAAGTAGATGATGATGTCCAAAAAGGGCTCTTACCTTGACCCCTGCTCTCCAAATGCAAGTGTTTGCCTGGTGAACTGCAGCCAAGTTGGCCCTGTGCTGGGGAGCAGCAGGAGGTCCCTTCTTTTACTGTCATGTCTAAGTGGATGGGTCTGGAATAAAACCTAGAAGGAGTTACCAGCTCTCAGTAAATAAATTTTAAACTCTGGGCCTAGTTTTCCTGTTGAGATTTGCCAGTAGCCCTGGAAGGAGTGAGGGAAGTGGACACTGAGAAGCACAGGCTGGTTGCAGCCTCACAGCCCTGAGGTTGGAGGTGTGGGATGGGAGAATCATAGAATCATTTGGGTTGGACATGACTCCTCAGATCATCAAGTCAAGTTGTTAACACAGCACTGCCAAGTCCACAACAGAGCCATGTCCCCAGGTGCCACATCTACATGTCTTTTAAACATTTCCTGGCCTTGTGACTCCAGCACATTCCTAAGCAGTCTGTTCCAGTGCTTGACAACCCATTAAATGAAGACATCTTTCCTGATAGCCGATCTATACCTCCCCCACTGCCATTTGAGGTCGTTTCCTCTCATCCAATCATTTGGTATCTGGGAGAAGAGACTGATCCCAACAAGGCTTTACCTGCCTTTCTGGCAGTTGTAGAGAGTGATAAGGTCTCCCCTGAGCCTCCTTTTCTCCAAATTGAACCCCCACAGCTCCCTCAGCCACCCCTCATCAGACTTGTGCTGCAGACCTTTCAACAGCTCCCTTGCCCTTTTCTGGACATGCTCCAGCACCTTGATGTCTTTCTTGCAGACAAGAAATTCCCTGTGAGAGAAACAGGGCTGAGCTGAACAAGTGCATGGCCAGGGCTGCTCCTTCCCCTTGCTTAGCTTGGGCTTTCACTTAGACATCTCCTTTAATCCACTAACCATCCATGCACAAAAAACTCTTATCCAAGGTTAATTTGGTCCTTTCAGGCTAAGTTAGTTGGTTTGTGCACAGCTACAGGCAAGATTTCCCCTCAGACTGTGAACATTCGCTCTGCGGAGAGGATTTAGGCTAAGTCATGCAAGTGCTGACAGACCTCCAATATTTTTACACAGTCTCCTTAAGTGCCCCAAAAGTGATTTAACTTTTCCCACTGTGGGAGGACTCATGGCTTGGTTTGATGCAGATCAAGGACTCAGAGGCTCACAGATGACCTCAGTACTGGCAGTGGCTGGATGTACCAACACTGTAAGGGTCACCTCAGCGTGATTAACACTCTTATCTTGTAATGTAACTCAGACTGTTGTAATGCTCTTTTCCAGCTCCTGAACGCAAACATAGCTGGGTTTGAAAAACTTCATACCTTGGTCAAAGCCTTGGGATTGGTACGCTGTGTCAAACCTGCTTTGGAAAAAACCTACAGCTCCACTACCATTGTCCCAGCGACTGTACAATCAAGATGTGACATGCACTACCCTTATGCCAAGGATCCAAAAGTGTGGTATATACTCTGTGGTGTTTTGGGATACCTTTGCTGGTAGAGGGAGTGTCTTTGAGTGCCAAATGAGCAGCTGATCTTCTGGTTCCTTTTTTTTTTTTGGATGAACATCCAGCCCTGTCCTTGTGCAGGAGTGCCTTGATTCATTACTAGCTATTGAAACAGTGCTCAGCCTTAGCTCTGAGGCTGTCTTTCAGAACATGGATTTGCACTTACAGGTGTTGCATTTCAGATCTTCTTTGGTCTGTAGCTGTTTCTGGTCCCCTTTCACTCCTAGGCTCAGTGAGCAGAGGGCATAGAGCATTTGGCTGTTCACACCAAGGGGCCTAGTGACCCAAATTCACATGGATTTCCAAAATATTTCTAGTAATTTTTGGAACCTGTGTTCAAGTCTGGATTACTTGTAAGTGTGTTAAATTCCTTGCATAACTTAAAGCAAACACAGAGCTGATGTTTCCAGGATCTGCTTTGGAAATTTGAGGGAAGCATGAGGAGTGCTGCAAAAAAAGTGGGAGTAATTTCAGGCTCCTTAGGAGTTAAAGCCTCTACCACAGCCAGGAAATTCTTTAAGCCAGAGCCAAAATTTTTCCTGCATATCTTCTACCACATAATAATATAAATAATGTATTGAAAAAGGAAAATCAAAATCCTGTCTGGAAAACGTCAAAAGAGGTGTGATGTGCAAACAGTGTGGGACAGGCCTGAGAAGGACCTGGAAGGGACTCACAGGCTGCATAAGCCACAGCAGCAGTTGCTTGTTTTTTGTCTGATCATGCCATTACAGAAGAAACATTGAACACAAGTCTTCAGAGATTTCACCTCAGAATGCTGACCCTAGATCCCATCTTCCACTTCCACCTGTGGGAAAAAAGTGGCCAAAATATTTTTGCACTCTTGAGGCAACCTGATTCATTTTTACCAGCACTGCCGTGAGGTCACCCTGGGCCACCCCTAGATAAGGGTGTAAGGTGATGTCTACCAGTGGGTAGAGTCATGGCCATAGCCTTAAGGGAAGTAACTGGACTGAGATCCAGCTACTAATGTGACCCAAATACCATGACAAGATGACTATGAGATTAAAGCAGTTTGCCAGCTTCAGATCTGCTGAATTGCTGCAGAAAATAATCTGGTCAAAAACGGTGAGGACCCAACACTCCAGGGACTGCCACCCTGCCACCATGAGCCCTTGCACAGAAGGGATTCAGAAGGTCACCACTCAAACCAGCAGCATTTTCTACTCTGAAGTATTTTAGAGGCTGCAGAAGGCAAACTGCAGGTCAAGCTACAAAGAGGCCTTTCCCTCATTTTTAAGGTCAGTGATGACTGTGTGGTCAGAACCTGTACATTTAAATTTGCCTTTTAAATACTCTTTTGCTCATCCAGCCAGAAGCCTCCCATTCTGACATCATAAAGCACTGCTGCAGGGCACGTTTTCCTGTCACAGTGGGAAGATTAGAGATGAAAGAGGGCTGTAAAGAGTAAGAATTCGATGCAAAGAGGATGAATTTTCTCTGTAACTTGAGTGATTAAGCGAGATATCTATAAGTAAGACACAGAGTTTAGGATTCTTCCTTGGACAAGGAGGAAATGAGATAAAAAAAGTGGAACAGAGACAGTGGCAAATGAAGACACACATGACCACTAAATGCAAACAGGCATCCTCCCACCTTTTCCACTTCTCATTTATCTGATACAGTGGAGAGCCTTGAGTGTCACAGCTTTAAGCACTGTTTACTCTGCCCTCCCCTTCTGCACAAATGTCTGAAACGCAGCTAAAAAGCAATGAGACTGAGCCCTAACCTTTCAGACCAGGGTGAAACCTCCTATTCCATAGCCTTGCCTTTGTGCCCTCGTGACTGCACATGAGGGAATGCCTCTCCCAGTTTACCCTTCTGTTGTCATGTGAGTAGCCCTGCTGGGCTCATCACATATTTATTCAAATAAACCCTCCTTGGTAGAAAACACATTGCACTTTATTGTTATTCTGAAGACACTTGCATAAACATTGTGTCATTTCTATAATTACACACCTAAGTAGTTAGGCTGCCTGATTGAGCAGATTGTTTACTGTTATTCTTCTTTAAATCTTTTTATTTCAGTAGTTTTCTTTTTAGCAACATGATAATATGTGCTTTCACTCTAATACCATACAGGATGCATGCTAGGAGGAGCAGACTGTTGACTGTTGTTTTAATAAATATTTTTATTGAGCTAATTTGTGTTAAAGTGATCTCTTCTACTAGCAGGGAGAAAAAAGGTTTCTAGGATGACTAGCCAACATCAACAGACAATAATGCCCCTCATTTGTAGCAGTACCTTCAAACAATTGCAACTGGAAACACATGTTGTTTCACAAAAAAGCATGTATTATGAAATGTAAAAATTGCATCATGTTTAAGGTATTCTGCCTACAGTACATGTTACTCAAGTCAAAGGGCACATCTGTGCTGTACTTATTCAGATGACTATTTTATTCACTGGATGATGGCAATTTATTCATTGATTTCTGGATCCCATATTGCCAAGAAGATATCAGATATCTGGTTGATGTTAAAGAACAGTTGGACTATTTATTTGACTCTCATTTCTTATGGCTGTTTAAAAATCATAACTGAATATCAAGTAAATGAAAAAGAAACAAGGAAATACAAATGAGCCATCACATACTGTTGAATCCACTGTGATCCCTTGGAGTGAACAATATGCACAGATTTACTCACAGGACATTTCCCACACTCTGTTAAAACTCACTCGTCCTGTGTGGATGCAGAAGCTAAGGTCCAGATCACAATGTGACGATGTTTCAGGAGATGGTCTTAATTCACATTTCTGCCTTGTGGCACCAAGGGCACATTGCCAGCACCTAACAAGCAAATAATAGACATGGTGGAGCCTTTATTTTATCTTGAATTTCTACCTTTTGCTGGCAGTCCAGGAGAGGGATGGTCTCATGGATCTCTCTTCACAAGCTAAGAGCAGGAGAATCAGTGGACACATTCTGCCTTACAAACAGTGTGCAAAACCTGTGAGAGTTGCCAGAGCACCACTATTTCATCCCAGTTTCACTTACAAATCTGTGGGCCAGGAAGGTAGGGAAGAATCAAGGCTGGCACTTAACCATCACATGCCAGTGTCCTCCTCACGGTCTGCTTTGCCTCCATGACTGACTGTCACCTCCCAGGAACCATATCCAACCACCCAACCTTGCAACCTGAGAAGCAGAGCTCCAATTACAATTTTCACCTCTGAGGGATAACAATCACAAAGGAAACAGAACTGCCGAGAATAAGATCTTGTGTTTCTATGCAAAGTATTCATTTCCTTGTGGTAGAAAACATCAATGTTACCTCAAGTTATTTTATTCCTCTCTCTCTTGGGAAAAGACCATACAGAATTACAGCTTTTCCACACCAAAATAATTCTTGATGGAAATATCAATGGTAGAGGAATTGTTTCTTCTGAGGCAGGATACAACATTTTATTTACTTTTACAACATTTTATTTACTTTTGCCTGATGACCTCCATAGAAAATACTGTTCATGTTTAGACATACAAAGCCAAAATGGAAAATTTTTCTTTTTTTTTTTTCCTGGCCTGTGTGATTAGGGCAATCTCAAAGCCATAGTGGCTTGTTTCAATTAAGAGGAATGGAGGCTGGTATCAATCAGATAATGTGGAAAACACAGTGTCTTTACCACACTCTTCCTTCTGCAATGTCAAAGCAGCCCATTTGCCACCAATGAGTTTCCAAATATACTCACAGCTGAACAAACACAACGGAAAACAAGGGGATGCAGGGAATCGCCAGACATCCTGGTTGGCCCCCACATGTGCCAGCCTCTGTCCAGAGAGGAGCTCCAGGGAGAGTGGTCGCACTGAAGGGCAGCAGTAGAGAGGAACCTGCAGCTCCAGAGCAGGCAGCCTCTGCCTGCACCACTGATTTAGGGCAGGAGTTGCCAGCCTCAGCCAAAAAAAACCAGGTTTTTTTCCTCTCTCTCTTCCCCCCATGTGTGTGTGTGTGTGTGTGTGTGTGTGATTTAGCTCCTAGCTGGTCAGACCACAGCAGGCTTTGCCTTGAGTTGTGGCTTTCTTCACTACCAACACTCATTGGAGAGTTTAGCTGCCCTGAACGAAAGGTTACTCGTTCACTTTAACCATATCTTTGACTGCTCCTAGGCATGTTTACTGTAAGCCACTGCCATCTTTGAGCCTAAGAAAAGGCAGAAACATAAACCCCCTCCACCTCACCAGGGAGGGCTTGTCAGAAATCCAGAAATCATAGCTACAAGTAAGCAACCAGTGCTGTGCCACTATCAATGGCCTTTGTCCATTTCCCCAGGGACAGAGCAGTGATTAATAAAAACATTTACTGGAGGGGAATCTTGAAGGTGACCTATCCAAGCCCCTGTGGCTCTAGCTCAGGTCAGCCACACCTGTGCCCAGGCAAAACCTGAACATCCCCAAGGACTTCACAGTCCCCCTGGATGCCACGATACAGTACTGGACACTCCTCCCAGCAAGGAGTTTAACTCTTACTAATTTCTTTCCAAAGTTAGACAAAACGAGGTATGAAAGCTATTCCTGGCACAGCAGACATTGCCTCTTCCAGGCACTGCACGTTCCTGGTGGTATCAAAAATCAAGGAAGCCAGGGCAATGACCCCTCAGGGATGTGCCAGCATGCTCTCCCTGGTGTGACTGCTGGCATGGCCAGCCCACACAGGAACAGCATAGGATGCCTTGCAGCTGCATGGTTGTGATCTTGTGAGTCTATTTGAGAGAGAGAGGAAAAAAAAATTGGCATCATACAAGGAAGAGTGTGGTAAAAGCCATAATTTGGCTGGGATTAAAGAAACCACTGGAAGTTCCTTAGTTTTAAATTTTGCACAGATGTCAACTATACTTGTTCCTACTGTCTTTAATTTAACGTCTGGAATATTGTGGTAATGTAATTCAGATGACACATGACTGGGAACCAGCCAGACCAACAGATCTGTGAAATTTTCCTTTTATGTTTAGATTTAATAAAAAAAAAAAAAAAAGATCTCTCATGTGTGGCTCTTCTACACAGCAGTGAAAGAAAATGCTTTGGAAAGCTATGAAAAGTATCTGCTAAGCACACTTCAACATGCCTGCAGATAGACCAAAAAGCAGGGCACATCATGGCATTGCTGTTTTACCAGCTCAGCACAACATGGCACTTCCCCTGCCCACCAAGGAGAAGATGAAGAAAATACCAGCACACTCTTCATTTCCTTTAGTCCCTCAACCCATTTTTTCATCAGAAACTGAGGTGAAGAAACATATGGGTACCTACCCTTAGTTGCTCCAGATATTTCTGAAGTGATCACCCTTGCAGAATGCTGCATGGTTGCTCCATATTATATATAACAAAGCAGTTTGGTATGATACAAATGCCCTGAATATGGTGTTTGGTGGTGGTTTTGTGAATAAAGACTCAGGGAAACTAATAGACATGTCAAAAAACCATGATCAGATTTTTGGTCAGGAGACATGGATGAGCTAAAGTCAGGGTCGTGCTTATCTGACTTGGTGGTGCTTAGACCTGTCTGTTGAGTTTCCATAGCTGGTGTCATCTTAACCTCATAGAGATCTAAGAATTTAGCTCACTCTACCTGCCAATACAGAGAAAACAGATTCAGAGATTGCTTTTTAACAAATAAAGGTGTCTGGAAAGGACCAGCTACTTCCTGGTTCACTGTTTCTGAAAAACTGCTACATGGTTCAGTTTTTTTTAAAAACATCCTTGGAGTTACCCTACTGGGTTGTTTTTAGCATTTTATCTCCTTCACGACAAAATGTATTTTGGAGGACATTATGCTTTTGGAAAAATAATGCTAGTTTGAAGAATCCTTCAAATTTAGTTATGATTTTTAAATTTATACCCTTCTATAAATTACTTTTAAATGCCAGGCTGGACTCACTGTGGATGGAAGAAACTTGACTTGTTTGGGATCTGTTTGCATTCTTGCATAATGCAACAGCAATAATATGAATTTCTCCTCAGAAAACATCTTTGAGCCCTGCTCACATGCAGGAATAGGCTATGAGTTGTTTTCCTCAGCTTTCTGAGTTAGCTCCTCTTTCACTTTCTTTAAATGATAACTTATTGGCATATTTGTTGTCAAATCATCATCTTTGATTTAAAAATATACAGTAAATTATATGGTTCAAAATTCAGCTGCCAAAAGAAAACCATGGCAATCCTCATGTATCTTTCTGCTGGTGGCTTTCAAGAAAATGCAACACACACAATGGCCTCAGCACCTTTGAGCCTGAAACTGTTATTTCAAGAAATTTACCCCTTTACTGTATTATTGTAGGTCTACAAGCGCCTACATTTTTTCACTGGAAATGTTGACTCGACTTTAATCTTAAAGCATACGCATGTCATTCTCTTTTTGCTCAGAGGCACTGATGCAACTGAAGAAAGACATTAAGTTTCTGGAGGGAGGCCAAGCTGAATAGCATCAGCATATAGTGCTTCCATTGACATCAGATCTGGAAGCAGATCAGATGTGAATGGGAGACCCACAGTGAGTCAGGTTTGCATGTAAACCTCCAGAGAGGCTGGATTGGCTCCAGCAGCAAATGTGATGTCAATGAAAGAACTGTATCCACTTTCAGATACTCCTGCTGCAAAATCAGTTTGGTTTTAGTTCGTGGATTAATGTTCAGCCAAACTATGGGGATAATTTTTTTTTATTTTGATCCATCAAAATTTCATTAAAGGATTTTTAAGATATTACGCAAACCAATTAAAGCTCAGAAATGCATGTTTAAAGAGGCCACTGGGCCTCTTAAAGAGGCTTCAGTTAAAAATAAAAGATATTTTGAACTGCAATACCAGTTTTACCTTTCTCCACTTGACAAATATTTATTTTCAGCGGAGGTATCTTTTTATTATCTTTTATATCCTATTGCCAATTCCAGGTGTTTTTATTCCTTGGTTTCTGATTGATGGATTTATTAGTTTCTGAAATCCAGGAAGATTTTCGTCTTGGGATTAGAACAATTTTGACTGAACAAAATGTAATTCTTTCCTGAACAGCTTTCAATTATAAATATGTAGGCTATCAAGTATTCCCCCGATTTTTAAAATCCTGCTTTCTGAAATGTATATTTTATTTTTAGATCAGTGCTCTTCTCCTGATCTTTGAATTCTTGCACCAAATCCTTGAAAAAGTGTAAAGCAAATGCAGAAGCCAGGAAGAAACAAAAGTAGCCAAATTGCCAGTAATAAAGCACCACCTTATTTTTGTTTTGTGGTAAGCAACATGCATATCATGCCATGTTCTGCAAACTCAAAATAAAGTACATAAATATTACCAGATCCTCAGTCCTACTGGAAAGTTACAGCTCTTCCTTTTTATACCCTTGCAGTCTCAGAACTTCCTAATTACTGATTTCTTTCTGTTTTTGCTGAACATGAGGAAAGAAATAGGAATCCATTCTCATTTCAGTGTGGGGTTTTAAAGGTGCTTCTTACCCACCCCGGAATAATTCCTGCTCTGTAGCCCCATTCCTAACACACCATGCCAAAAGTCTGTCTGGGTATGAATGTCATATTGCAGAGCACTGTGAGCTTGATATTTGCTTTCTTGTGTGTGCTTTACTGTGTGTCAGTTACATAATATCAAAGCATTGCAAAAATCTATTACATTTCATGACATCAAGTCAAGCCCAGAATAATTTTTTTTGCCTTTGCAAGAACCCAGTACAATTTAAGTCTGGTTAATTTGGGCTATATTTGCATCCAGTATGTTAGATGAGAGAAGTAGGTATAAACTCAATTGCTTGTGCCCTAGATCAGCAGGGTGAATTCTACACTGGAGGATTCCTCTCTGCCAGTAATTATTTATGCCACTGTAACAAAAATTTTAGGCTGCAAATAATCAAACTTGAGGCTGCGAAATCAGAGATATGATTCTTTTCATCAAGACCACAAAGCCAACATATTATTCTGTCCCCTCTTCTCAAGTTTCAGGTATACTGTAGGTATCCCCTTCTGTAGGTTTTTCTTGACCCCAGCTCTGGGGCTCTCCAGAGGTTTTGCTGTTTGATGTCTATGTTATAGCATGGTGGCATCCTCAAAAGAATAGAGATACAGGATTTTATGTATCATTTTGGTTTTAATATTTTTGGAACATGCAAAAGCTTCCAATAACAGAGGTGAATTCTGCCCTCAGCAGACATTCAATGCCACATTCATTCAGTCACTTCTTTGTTCATCCTTTGTCTATGATAGAATTGACACCCCAATAATTTAAAATGCGCTAAACCCTAGCCATCATCCTGATTTTAGAACCATGCTCATAACCTGGTACCTGATTTCTGCTGAGATCCCTGGGGAAACACCCACTTCAGACTCTTTTTGGGAAGCAGCATGGCTCTCTGCTCCTTCTAGTTTGTGAATTTACTCGGTTCTTCATTCCCATCCACCTCCTCTCTCCTCTCCAACTGTTATGCATGAGCCCAAGGGATCTCACCTGATGTGCCAGTTGGATGAAGCCTTCTCTTCCTTTCCTTGCAAGGGAACCTGATAAGCACTTGTTACATGCCTTGCTGGGAAGATTTTATGGTGCTTGAATTTCCAGGTTCTCAGCAAATGCCACATCTTTTTGTCAGGACATTTGTGAAATTCAGCTTACTGGTTTCAGAACGCAGCACAGACAGAGTCTGACACTAGAGTCTTTGTATGTGTGATCTCTCTAGGTAAATGCCAGCTTGACTCATCCCTTAATTAAAACTTGTCAGAAGAAGATCCCAGTCTATGCATTTGAGCAGTGTTATTGTTCAAGGGACAAGCATAAGCCATTCGTCTTTATTTGATTGAGATGGCAAAGAAATGAGTGAGATGACGAGCAACAGATGCACTTTTGTTTTCTTTGTGCAGTAGATAAACAAAACATAAACTGAATCCCTGAGTTGTTATTTTTGTATGCATATGAAGAAAAGATATCAGACTTGAGTAAAGTTTTATCTAACCAGTACATTTAATGCATTAACCCACTCCTTTTATGCACTGCAGGGTAAATGATGTCTCTCTTCAGTCATGCAGGAGAACTGTATGCAGAGAAAATGGTTGCAGCTTCATAGAATCAGAGAGTGACTTGGGTTGGAAGGGAACTTGACCATTAGTTCCAACTCCCCAGTTTCCCTCTTCCCTGTGCAGGAGTCATCATTCAAATCCAAATATAGAAATAGCTACCTGCTGCTGATGACCATACTAATGCCAGAGAGAGAGATATTAACAATAAAATTCAAGGATGGTTCTACAGCTCAAATGCTATCCTACATACACAGGAATATCTGTGAGTATATAATCCAAAACTTTGCCCTTTTTTTTTTACTAATTTCCCCACGCACACCCTGGAATACCTTCTGTGGCAAAGGAATAATGCCTTGGGAGTTACGCCTTCTTTCTGTGATTTGAAATAAGGCTACCACATACACCCCTTGAACAAGAGGCTGATGAGTTGTGTAATAACCTTCTGGCTGTGTCAGCTTTAGGGTAGGTGTAATCTGGATTACTGGTCCTTTACTGCACAGTTATTCCCATGTAGTTTTCATCCCAGAAAGTACTGGTAAAGGTGTATGTGATCTTTTTTTCTGGGTTCCTCTGAAGTAAAATATATCACAATATATCTTTCTAATAAAAAAAAAAAAATTGACTGTCCAATTCATTTGCTCTGTCCCATTTCCCCTGCCTCTCCAGTGCCTCTTCTACATCCCATTTTTCTTTCAAGGCATCAGGTACTGGACTCCTGTTTTGAGACTCTCAGCTAAGCTCAAAAGCCAAAAAAAAAAAAAAAATACACAGAAATCTCTGAATTGGATTACCATTTTTTCTTCAGGGCTCTTGACCTATTGGCCTCCTCAATCTTAAGACTCAATCACCACAATGATTAGCTCCTACCCTGTAACTCAATTGTGACCCTGATTGTAGCCAAGCTATCCATTGTCACCATTCTGGCAAGCACACAAAACCACTTTGATATTACTTGCATAAATTCTCACATTTGTGGATGCTTATGGGGTCACAGACTCAGGGTAGAAGGCATAGGTCCTGAATTCACCTCTCACTGCAAAGAAATTGGTCCATGGGAAGCAAAAAATTGCTTATTATAAATGCTTCTTATGTACTCTTGATACAATGCAGTGTAAAAGCGTGTCCTAGTATCACCAACTGCTGCAGCCTAAGAAGTCAGAAAGCAGTTGTAAAAAAAAATTGAAATGCCAGTCTGCACATAATTGGTGGGTCTCCAAACAAGTGCGTTTGTCACTAAATGAACGTATTTCCACCAGTGAAAGAGTATTAGCATATTAATTGATGATACTGGTAACATCATGATCGTTTTCATACATGAGTGGAGCACGGAGTGACCAGGCGGCTATTTCTGAATGAAGGTTTGTGAACACTCACAAAAATGGTTAGATTGCAACACCAGTTGTTGATTCTGTTGACTTCTCCAGGAAAAAAAAAGGAGGAAAAAAGATGGATCCAGGCATCAGTCCCCACAAACACAGTTTAAACAATGTGATTTCACAGTTGCTTAAAAGTCACAGAGCAGCTGCGTTGAAATTTTAAAATCTGCAGTTTTATTATGCCAATGACTTTCTATTGGCCTCAGTCATAAAACAACATACTCTTCACTGAAGTTCTCTGCTAAACAAAAAACACATCCAGACTGACTAAAAAGCAAATTCATACAAGCAAAAAAACAGTTTGGCCTTCATTTCTCTGGGCCCAATTGGTCCAATAATAAACAATTTTATTTTTCTTCCTCCCTGCTACTGCTACTGATAATTACCTTTTTCCCAGTGGAGAATATAAAGCATTGAAAAGTGACTATTGCTGGGAGGAATTCAAAAAGAGTACCTTGTCCTCCTGCAGGAGTTAATGGCATGCTGAAATTCTTCTAAATTTCTCTGCTACTTTTTTTGCACAAATTTTTAATTTGCCGTCTGGAAAAGAGGATCTGCTGAGGAGGTTTCTCTCCAGCAGAGAAGACAAGTGAGTCCTAATCATTCACTACTGCTTGGGAATTCAGGTGATGTCTTTCAACAAATTATTGCTTCGAGAGTAATAACTATTTTTAGCCTACATCCTCTGTGCCCATGTCTGGAGTTAGAGGGTACATTACGGTCTAGTGTACTGTTTACTTTAGGCAGAATAAAAAGAGGTTCTAAATATAGCACTGACTTGAATGCAAAATAGATGTTCTGGATAATACTTCAGGCAGTGAAACTACTACAACACTGTACAGCTTATAAAGTCAGGGAAATGGAGAAAACAGCCT
Organism: Euphonia xanthogaster; assembly: GCA_034509185.1. Taxonomy (NCBI): domain Eukaryota; kingdom Metazoa; phylum Chordata; class Aves; order Passeriformes; family Fringillidae; genus Euphonia; species Euphonia xanthogaster. Next base: position 13,520,390 of record JAYDZK010000202.1, on the reverse strand, counting down.
TTTTCATCATTTCTGTGATGACAGGTAATGTTTGATTCCCATAATTCAAAACAACAAGGATATGGGTAGGAATATTGACCTTTGTTCAGTTAAAGCTGATGATCTAAATCTGATCTCTGTGCTTTTTAACCTCGATTTTCTTATACCTCATGGAGGTTTTTTCCTCATTTGTACTCTCTGACAGCAGTGACTTCTCAAATATTTGAAGGACTGCATGCAGGGATAGATGGGGTACAAAGCCTTCTTGAGGAGCCTGTAAACATTACATTTTGACTTGCATCAAATTATACTTGTATGGGATTGAGTCTGTTAATTTTGTATTTGTAATGGTATTTACCAACCATATGACAGCATAAAAAAGAACATGGTACACTGTGGCTATGATCAGAGTAGCAAATATTGAATCAGCAGGAAGCCCCAAAAGACATTCTGATTATCCATTTACATTTCTTAGATTTAATTCAGACTGGTGTTATGCATACCCTTAGATTTAGAAAACAGTGAATATTAATCTTCTGAAAGTATAAATACAATTGATCTCTGTGGACATTATCTGATGACTCATTTGTTGGACTATGTAGAAATTCAGTTACTATCAAATAAATTTTATTTTTGGAACAGCTACAGCTAATGCAGTCATCATGCTGACAATGTGTATCATTTAACCTTAGGGCTTTACATTAATTTTACAGAGGAACTGAAACCAGAGACCACGATCATTTAATAGACTGCCTAGGTGAACAAGCCTTGAGCTGAATCTAGATTTCCATGAACTCAAAAGAACCCTGAATTGCTACTGTTCAGCTTCCAGGGTTAGCAGCCTATTGAATGGGAAGGGGCCTTTCGTACATCTCAGATAAGATTTCAGATTGCTTGCAGACTCAGCGTGATCCTCTTATATTGTTTCTGCTTTTATATTTGGATGACAATGGCAAATGGATTACCTCGTTGAAGTCAGCCAAAAGTATTAAGTCTTCTGTCTGCAACCCAACTTGACCTTCCACTTCAGAACTGGCAGTCTCAGGACTGAGAGCACCACAAAAATCTCTGTTCTGAGACTGTCATCACTGACAGGTTACTCTCCACTAAGCACCACAAACCCCTGCTGGGAATAAAACTGGCAGCTAAAAAAAATGATTTTTATTTTTAATTACCTGATGCAAGGTGTCACATCAGTTTCCAGACAGTCTATATCTCCCAGAGCTGCTGTTTCAGGTGTGTGAAAACATGACCATGGATACATGAGTTGTCTGAAAATTAATGACTAATGTTGTTCTTCCAAAGCCAGAGTTTCCAATACCAAAGGCAAGTGAGGAGAAATGGTGGTAGGATGTACCACCATGTGTCTCCATTTGATCTCTGTACAGATGGATAGGGAAGTGATCATGAGGAGCACAGGATGATTCCTGGAAAGCTGTGATAAATCACACGCAAAATTATTCAGAGCACTCTGGTGTTTGAAATTGATGCTTCACTGAGTTGCCTTCTGGATTCTCCATTAGCTATACAGGCAACTGAGGTTCTTATTTAAGTACCCAGGCTCTCATGTATAATATTTATATTGGGCATGCAAATTCTCTTGGGCAAAAATACTGAGCTCAGATTACACAGACCTCAATAAAAGCCATAAGGTTTACCACAGTCTTTTATTTTTCAGAATCTGTAAAGCTTCCAAAACATTCTGGATGTTTAAAAACTGACAATGAGGATAATACTAAAGTATTAGTTTGAGGAAAAATAATATTTTTTAGATAAACTGGGTGTTCTAAAATTTCAAAATCTGTACCAGAAATGCTGTATGATTTCCCTTTCTTAAAACAAGGGACCGACATGTCTGAGCCTAATCTTGCTTCATTTTCCTTTTTTCCTTCCCAAAATTGTGGGATTAACCTCTCCTTTGTTTTTTGCTTTTTAATAATGAAAGAAAAAACATCAAACGGGAATGGACTGTAAAGCAGGCTGTTATCTAACACAGTGAAACACAATGCATGATTTGGGTTTTCTTTTGCTGATTTAAATCAGAGCTGCATTACAAATTCCTCCTTGCCAGAGAGAATGTAAAGTCTGGGCAGCTCTAGAGTTCTAGAAAACCTGAACGTTGACCTTGCACATCTTTTCTTTCACTTTTTGAATGCTCATGAACTTAATTTGAGTGTAAATGTTTCAAGGATCAGTCTGAAACTGTGTTTTTGAACTCAGCTGGGTCATAGGAACTTTCTCAGCACTCCATTCTAATTTGCAGTTTCACTATAATAAAAGCCCCAAATATATTGCTACTGTCTAGACATTTTATCTGAAACAAGTGTCCTTTGTAGTCTCAGAGGACTTTTCTATTTTATTTCCAGTAAATCAAAGTCTGTGAAGAGCTTTGGTTCTTATTAAGACATACCCTTCACAGTCCAGCGACTGCCAACAGAGACAAGTCATTGACAGTTCATTTACATATAAGTGATGACTTCCATCAGGTAGCTGGCTTAAAAATACAATGGACATTTAGAGCATATCCAATATTTCTTGTTCTTCGATGAGCATCAAGTGCCAATTTATACGAAGAAACTGACTATTGGAAGGTGAAGTCTTCTCTTCACTGACCTTACACTGCCTTTCACAGATCTGGAGATGGATATTGTCATTCCACTAAACACCATTTAAGTCCTCCAAAGAGGTGTGTAAAGCAAGCTGGTACCAATAAATATCAGAAGAACTGTAAATTTCACAGAAAACATGCCCTGGCTGCAATAATTGGCAGCACAAGTCACCAGATTTACCATAAAGTGGCCAGTAAACTTCGAATTTAGGGGAAATGGGAGGAGTTGAGCCCCAGCACCTGAACCAGGCAAGGCAGAGGTGTGGGGGCTGCTGCTCGCTGAGCACAGCTGGACAGACAGCTGTGGGCTGCAGCTGGCTGGGGATAATGCAGAACAGGGTTCAGTCCTTGATAAGGCATGGTTTACAAGGTCAAGAGAACAGCAGAAGAATTTTTAGAAAAAAAATGAAATATAATAATAGAAAATTTTAGTTTGTAATAAAAAATAGGAAACAACAAATATAAAAAATAAAATAACTAAAATAATGAAAAGGACTGGAACAGGCAACACCTTTTAGTAGCTGAACAGAGACAGATTATGTGACCCAGAGCAGCATCTATTCACAAGATTGAATTTTGCATTTATTTTGAAAAGGAGGGAGGAAAACAAAAAAGAAGCTTTCCAACTACCTCTTTCCACTGAGAGGAAGCAGGCAGAATCCAAGCCGCAGCAGCAGTGCTTCAGGTCACCCCCAAGCTTGCCTCTGTATCCAGGTTATTCCCAAAGCTGAAGCATCAGTTATTCAAATGCAGCCTGCTTGTGCCTTCAAACTAGCCAGCAGGAGGGCGGTTAACTGGTAATCTATTGGGTCATTTTTAATCTCAGAAATGATAATCAATTGATTTCCTTCTGCCAGATGCTTAAGCATCTTGTTTTGGCAGGATGAACATGAACAGCAGGGTATGGACAGTTGGAAACTCCTAAAGGGCATCTACTGGCAGAGGATAGACACTCATCCCTCAGCAACACATCTATTTTAGGGAGTTCCCATTGCCTCACACCTCCAGGTGGGCTGGATGCTGAACCAGCTGCTGGCGTACCTGTGTGGCAATGGGGAAAAATACTCTGTGAAAACAATATCCCTTAACAATTTTCTTGCATCAGTCATGACCTATGCATGCAGGAAGAAACAAACTCTTCCTGCCTGCAGTGCTCGGTACTTGCCTCCACCTCCATGCTGCACAGCAGACAGGCCAGTTTCAGAGACTGAGGTAGAGCTGCACCCATTGAGAAAAATTAGAGGTGCCATTTCCTCTTTTAGGCCACAGATTCTGAAATATTTCCTGCTTTTGCACAGGAGAATGACTGTCAGAATAAAGATTTGTCCCTTATATGACTTAAAGAAAAAAGGACCTAAGTAACGAGATTCACTGACTTGTATGTTGCTCTAGGAATTGTACGTTTTCCTTAACAATTAATTATGAGAGTTTTGATCTTTGACCCAGTATGTACATTGCACACTGATTCACCCTATCATATGCAAACTGATACATATATTTTTTTAAAGTTCTCCAATATTTTGTAACCTGCTGTATTTTCACTTTTATTTTTATGTCCTCATTAAGCAGATCTTCAGCATGAAGGAGTACTGTGTCCTGCTCTGCCTCAAATGTAGTATTTTTTTCCTGCAAAGAAATTTCTCTACACTGGAATTGATTTCTAAAGATTTCACCAGTTACTTTTCACATAGTGGCACCAGAAATCCTGATAAGAGAGGTGATTTTCTTCTCTCACTGAAGAAGTTGCTAATGCAGCTGACACTTCAGCTTTCTTTGACTTTCAACTGGAAAATGCTGTGGTAAAGAAACAATAAAAAACTTAGTTAGGAGAAAATCAGAAGTTTAATAACTAGAAGCTTGATAACAAAGGTCAATAACTTGTCAAAACCAAAACCCCAAATTCTACATTTTTTAGACTAGGTTAATAAAGTTCTTTTTCCAGCTGAGATTATTCAGAAAAATCAGGATGACTCTTTGGGCTGTTTTCAATAAGATGAAGCTCATATTCTAAATAAAGAAATTAGCTAACGTTGACTTCTTTTATAGAACCAGTCTGTATTTGCAAGCAAATCTCATTTCCACTTACCAAGATGTGAAATTTTTAAGTTATTCCTAGTTTCAATTACTGGATTCTTCCAGGTCAGAAAGTTTTCAGGCCATTTAGAGCTCTTTTTTAACTGTTCAAAGAGGAACTATTTCTGTTTTTAATTGCTCTTAATTCCTTATAAAACTTTTCTTTTTCACTTTATAAACACCCTAACACATCTTTAATTTGCCCATGCTATAACAATCAGTTTATTCAGTTTTAGCATTTGCTAACACAGTTGCTCTGTAATGTTATTGACTGTTTTTAGAAAGAGAAAATTGGAGTCAGACATGTAAAATGCAATCCTTACGAAGAGAAAAAGAGAACATTTTAACATTTTATGAAGCAAAGTAATGAAAAAGGAAGTTATTTACCATGTGGTCCTGTAACTCCAGAAGTCTCCCTCTTTCATTTAATCTTGCCTGTTCAGTCTTACTTTAGTGTATAGTAAAGGAATGGGAGAGCTTGTGTAGTAAATATTCTGCATCCTGACCAGGTCAAGGAAGAAAAATATTGCCAGATCATGACAAGAGGAAAGACTTATTAGTACCCAATGAGAGGGAATAAAAAATGGGGCTAAAATACACCATTGTTCATCAGCCAGTCACCTACAGAATGATATTAGAGTTGACACAGAAGGTCCTAAGTGCTAGCCTTTTATTTTCCTCAAACTGAATACCTTCTTCCTTATGTTCCCTGGAGAAGCACTCCTAAAATTCATGTGGAAAGGGAGTGCTAGGGAGCCAGGTACAATTACGTTAAGTATGTAAGGTCATGCTTCACATTCCTCCTCAAAAGTAGCAAGAAAATCCATATTTTTACAATTAAAAGGTAAATTCTCAGTAAGAGGAGGAAGAAATACTGCTTTCTGCTTTGCATTCATAAAGCAGCCCCTTACAAACTCAGCTTGTTGCACAGAAGTGCCTCACATAGTAAATACTCACTTGAAAATAGGACTAATACCATCCAGAGCTATGTTCTTGATATGTATTTTGGCTCACTTTAAAGTAAAATAAAATAAACATATATTTAGCTTTAAAATGGCACATATTTGGCACAGTTCTGATGAATAGGAGTTTACCATGTGGATACTAGTTTCAACAGAAAATAGACTATTTAAAAGGAATAACGAGAGCAGGATGCTTTCTAATATGTTCCAAAAGTAGAGAAAACAAACACACATACAGAGGCAAAAAAACCAACCAAACAAAGGACTTCGTTCTGCAAATACTTTCAGATGTGAGAAAACAGCCTTTTGCTGCCTCCATGACAGTGGTTATTTTTGCAGGAGGAAGGACCAATTCCCTTCTAACAGGACTAGCATTAGTGCCATCAGACTAACAGGTGGTCAAATGACTTCCACTGATGTAAAATAATGCAAATGAATGGGGCAGGTTTTGTTTGCTTCCTTGTTTTGGCTTTTTGCTTGTTTTAGTTTGGTTTTGTTTGGTTTGTTGGTTTGTTGGTTTATTGCGAGGGTTTCTTTGGTTTGGTTTTGTTTTTTATCTATCTGTCATTACTACAGCAGAGAATTCAAATGATGCACACAGGCACATGCACAGTCCCATTTCATCCCATTTTACCCAGTACCACCCCGTTGGAGCAGGTTGGGCGAACAAGTCCCACAAATTCCATTATTGCTGATGGTGATCTGTCAGGGTGAACTTGGCAGGAGGTTTTGTGTTACAGACAGACTTTGTGGCACAGGTTAAGGACTAAGCAGGAGATGTAGAGCTGAATAAATTTTCCTTCCTACATCACTCATCAACACAGCCAACACCATTTTTGTGACTGTGTTTCAATGTCAAGCATGTTCCTTATGAACCCTCTCAAAGATTATTTGCACCTTTAACATTCTGGCTGAGCAGCGCAGTCCTCTATGATGGTCTCCAAGTGGAAAATACAATTGAAATTGCAGGAGAATAATTATAAAGAGTATAGAAAGAAACAATTGCCAAGAACATTTATATTATGGTTTCAAAGTCTAAACAAGCCTCTCCTCCATCAGTAGTGAAAACAAGGAGACAGGAGGAGAACAACAACAGAAGGGATAAGAAAGAGAAGCAGCTGGAAGAAATAAGCAGCAAACCCCAGAATGGAAAGTCTCTTGGCAGGATCTGTGGAAAATAGACCAATATCCATAGAGTTGAACTGTATAAAATAATCCATTACCAAATAAAGATTTAAATAATACACATATTTAAACTTTTCTATTACCTATCCTGCCCAAGTTAAAAAAAAAAAAAAAAAAAAAACAAAGAACCTTTGATAATTTAGAGAACAGTCCAAAAAAAGAAATGTCATGTGAAAATTATTTCTGCCTCTGCAGGGTACACTTAGTTTCTTCAGGTTTTGTGCATGGACACTCTCCCATCAAAACTCCCCTTGCTGGATATTGTCCTGGTGACTTCTCAAAGCCTCATCAGCACTGGGGTGTCAGAAGTGGGGCTGGATAGTAGGAAGCCACAGGAGGCAACAGCAGAAACATTTCATTAAAGAAGCCAAAACCAACAAGAACAAACCTAACCTGTTGTTAAATCAACAAAATAACTGACCACTCGAAATATTCCAAATTACTCCTCAATGTGATTATAGAACAAATAAAGAAAAATCTGCCATTAGCTATCTCTCCAAGATAAATCCATGCTACCTAAAAATTTATTTGTAGTGTTCACACACAGAGCTGTACAAGTGCACCACTCAGCAGAGGCAGCCACTCCACAATGGTGACACATTTTGATGGGATCCTGATGCCGAGTATTTTTCTTGTAGGCAAAAAATTTAGGAAAGTCTAAACCAGATCATTTATTGGTTTTGAAGTGGCCATTTCTGTGACCCTTTGTGGCTTTTGCTAAATGCCTTGAACAAGCTTTGTGGCTGTGGGAGGGCAAGGTAACATTGCTTTGGTCACCTGCCTCAGTTTCCTTATCTTGAAAGTTAGGATAGTAATGTTTGGCAAAAGTTAATTAACTACAAAATAAAAATAAATATGCAATATTTATAAATAATAAAATAAAAAAATAAAATAAAAATATGCAATTGGTGTTAAAAGTGCAGCAGCAAATGCACATATTGCATTTGTCAGCATCAGAGGTACAGCAGCCTAACTCACCCTGATGAATGTTACCTTAAACTGAATAAAGACATAATTGTATGACTTTGTCACACAGTCAACTGCAAACGTAACCAAAATTTATAGTCACAAAGAAAAGACAAAGAAATACAGGTGATTTGTAAAGGAAAACATTTTTAGGCAGAAACAGGAATAAAAGTATTCAGGTTTCAAATGGCTGGCCACTAAACACTGCTGAGATTGAATATGAAATCAAGTATGACCTGGAACACTGGAAGGTAAAGGAAACAGAATCAGATGGAATCCTTTTATGAGAAGGAAGCTATAGGCTGTGGTCTTTAGTGATACTTGAGATTCCTGGCTAAGTCTTGTTAACATGAATGAACCATATTTGCTGCTTTTCGCTTTTAAGGCATTATGTACAACACAGAAGCGTAAGTCACCTTGTGTGTTTAGAAGGATGCTGTTGCATCTGTTTATTGCCCTTAGACACTAAAAGTTAATTTGTAGTCATTAAATAGGACAATGAAGACATTTTTGAACCACTGGTATTCCCGTGACTTAGGATCACAACTCCTTGTTTTTAATAAAAAATAAATTCTTGCTTGTTTGGGTTTGGGGTTTTTTTTTGGTGTTTTTTTGGGTGGTTTTTTGGGGGGGTGTTTTTTTTGGGTGGTTTTTTTGGTAGTTCTTTCCTTTTTTACTTCAGGTCTTTGCAGAAGCAATGAAGATATGAAAACAGCCTCAGTCTTATGCTGGCTCAAGGAGGCAGCAAGAGGCAGCAATATTGTAATGTAAGTTTCTGTTGCAAAAAATTCATTAAAAGCAAGGATGACAGCTTGACTTTCAGATCACAGGCAGAGTTACAGGGCTGGCATGTAAAAAATATTAATAACATTCTTACTGGATATAGAATTCTCTGAGATAATAAATATGGAAAACTGTACTGACATTTTCGGTCAGTCTCCTGAATATAACTAATAACCAGATACTTTGTTGTTTCACAACCTTGGCTGTAATTTACAGCTATACATAGGCAGATTTCCCAAATCACCACACTGGCAACACAAATTAACAGTGAGATATACAGAGGGATGTGTGTAGTGGGGAAAAAGCAAAGAAGTCTAGTACAAAAGCAGAGGTGTGGGAACAATAGAAATCTTAGACCTTTTGTCTGCTTTTGTTAGCAAAATTTGCGGTTGAGGAGCATGAGGGTCGGGGAAAGGCTGCCAGCCCATGGGGACACAGCCTCACCTTGACTTCAGAGCAGCACCAATGACCAAAAGTTCAAGAATGTTCCCTGCCTCCAGAGAAGAAACATTCCAATACCTTCAGCATGTAATTTAAAGTCGGTAAATCCAATGGAACAGCACTTGGAGAAAGACAACTGAATATTTGAAAACTCCTGAGGGACAAATAAAATAATTTCAGAGGAAATTGATAATTAATACTATAAACCAATTTTAGATCTACAAAGTTTGGATACATGCATTGTTAAATGTATGTGGCATATAACGTATGTTAGTCATTAGAATCTTCCTAAAATATGTAATGGGATCTTCCTACAATATGATTCCCTTAAAATCCAGGCATTTGAGGACCTACACAATCACTGTACAAAGAATTCAGTAATTACTAGGTATACAATATTGCACTGTGATCTAACAGCTTGGAAAAGCTGATGTTTCAAATAATCCATTATGATTTTAAAACCAGAAGTGCAAAATGTGAAAGAATGCAATTTTAAAGTGAGTAGAAGTGAAACAAAATCAATGAACAATAAAAGACAAACTATACTGAAATATTAGCTAAGTTACAAGCTTGAAAATAACCTATTCTATTTTCTTTATATTTAATATCAAGCCACATCATGTCTCTGCTAGCACTTCCCAGACTTAGCTACAGTATATGTATGCTGATATGGGATTATGCTCTGTGCATTATGACTGGTTACGTATTTCTCAAAACTTAATCCACTCTGAAATTTATTAAGCAGTAAAACTAAAATTCTATTAACCTTAATGGTATTTACACAAGGGAATTCACACTTAATATGGATGCAACACTGACACTTAAAACTGTTGCCAGGGAGAAAAAAGACAGGCTTAGTGTAGTTAAAGCAAAGCCATCACATTTTCTATTTATGTAGTCCTTCACAAGGGTAATCCTCTGCGTATTAAGGAGAGAGAAGAAAGAGCCACAGCCTGGTTGGTGTTTAAGCTCCTCAGATGCCAAGTGAGATAACTGCATTTGCCAATAAAGGGTGGTCTTACTGCTGTGTGACAAATAAACATTGGTAGGAGGATGGGAGGTCATTATCTTTGGTTTTCCTATGGGTCCTGGAAGTGCTATTGCTTACATTTTCTGTGGTATAATTCTGTACCATCACACTGCTGTTCAAATATGTTCCCTGTATTATATAATATGCATGGAATGGAATGGATACAAATTCACATTCCCCTGTACCAGCCATTCCTCAAAACCAAGCTGAAGTAAAACTCCTCAGATTTCTCTTAAGAGAATATCAATCCTTATGGTTTCCAGAGCAAAATTAACTGTGGAGCAGCCTCTAAGTTGATTTTGAAATGCTGAATGTTACCTGAGTAGGTGATCCTGAATTCAGTTTTCTAAGTTTACCAGACCAATTGCAAGCTTGTTGAAGAGATGAGATTTCAATGAGAAAGAACAGGAGAATCCTGGGTTTTGTTCAAAGGGGGTCATTTAATGATGGGTGCATCAGAATGAGGGCTGCAAAGAGAAACATAGGGTCCCTGGAGCTTGATGCCTTACCTGTGTGAAGGAGGAATGGCATTTGGACAGATCCAGGAACCACAGCAGAATCAGGAGAACATTTTGGGTCCTGCAGGTACAACTGTAAGGCTCCCTCAGCTTTCAAGCTGCCCTGGCAGCCTTATATACCCGTCCCGATAAAAATATTTGTGATATTGAGGGCTAATCTTCTGCAGAAGCAAGTCAAATAAAAGACCCCAAGCCAATCATGAAGGAATTAGAAAAAGAGAATGTTGTGTAAATTAATAGAAACATCTCAGACTTTGCAAGGTTCCTAATTTGGATTCCCCGATATAAAAATAACAGTCTGTAAGAAAACTACTGAAATAATGCTCTAGTACAAATAAATTGGTGCTTTTAGATTAAATTGTATTGTAAATGCACTTGAGTATGTTGACATTTACATGCAGTCTGAAATGATGAAAAAGACTCTCTTCCTTTCCAATGCTATTTTCTTTCATTAGGAATTAAATATTCATAAAATAAAGCCTTTCCTATGCTGCTAGCATCTTTGCCCTTCCTTGACAATGCAACCCTGATATTCTAGCACTAACATAAAGCTTTCTAATATAGATTTTAAGCTGGAAGTCTGTTTTGTTATTCTGTTCATGTCATTCTGCCCAGAAGGGTTTGGAAAACAACCATTTTAAAGACAGTAAAGTTGAGTTCCCCTCTTCACATCATGGTTTCCTGTGTCAACATTCTTCATTAGCTAAGACAAATTATGCAAAAATCTGAAAATGAAATTAGATGGTGCAGAGATGAATTTAATGTTAACTATCTTCTGAACACAGAGATAATTTGATTTTGGTCTTACAGTAAGCTGTCTCATGCATAGAATAAGAGCCAGACTGTGAATCTGAGCCTGGATCTTTTCTCTCCATGTGGGCAGAGGGTTCATTTGCAAGAGCATTTGCATTTGAGGATTTTGGGCTTCTGTATTTTGGATTGCATTCTCCTTTTCATCACATAATTGCAATAATAGAAGCATAAGAGAAAAGGCTTCATTTTTACTTATGCATGCCAGGAATCTTAAAAAGGAGATTGAGTCTGGTCATAGCAAGTGGTCTGGAAGAACAGAAACTGCATGAGGAAAGTCTTGAGCCCTGAAGAATTTTTTCAATAAAATGTCTGAAACTGGACAGTCAGGTACCCAAATCTTCATTCGAAATCCTCTTGATACAGCATGAAATAGAAGAGATTCTTTCCATAAGCTCACCAAATTTAGTAGAACCCATCCCTGACATTCAATACCATAGATGTCTGTGGGGTGGGTGGGATCTCCACTCAGCTGGTGCTCTCACAGAGGGGTGCTCAGGCTTCTTTAAATTTCTTTAAATCTCTGATTAATACTTCACCCAACGGTGGATGTGAACAGCAAGTTGTTCCCCACAGTGGTTGAACTCCTCAGCCAGGGCTTAGAAGTAGTGTCTACACACCAATCTGGTTTGAAAAGCAGAATAACCATCCCATGGAGCTTTCTCTTGAACCTTCTCACATGTGGGGTGAAAAAACTGAATGCTGCTGAGTATTTATGCCATAGGCCCTTGTGGTGCACTGAACTTCACTCTAAGATCATTGAAACAAATACCACATTGCTTATCTTGTATTTCCATTTCTTGTAGTGATATTGAGGACTGTTTTACATTCAAATGCTATCTGTCTTGAATTAATGAGGATAAGAAGCATGCAGTACATTGCTACATATTTTCAGTAGCCCTTATGTTGTTTTCACCCTGTGAATGTTCCTGAAGGGAAATATACCACAGGAAAATACATATATGAAAGTAAAAAGTAGTTATACTGAGTTCTCTCTCCCTTCTTACTCATATATCTGTCTTTATTCTTTCAGCAAAATATCCACATGGCTGACAGGACATATGAGAAAGGATAGAGAGAAATATTGAGCAGGAAAGAAATAAATTGAAAATATTTATTTCCCTTAGAAAACTGTGCATCAAGTGGACAACAGGCACACTAATTCTTTCCTAATATTCTAAATTCTTTATTGTCTTCAATCACATTCAGTGAGGAAACAGCCATTGCATCTGTATTTCCTTGCTAATGTATCGTTCTACACCATGCTCCAGGAACCAACTTCCCCAAATGCTCAGGTGAGGCATTGCTCTGGTTAAACACGTATCCAGTCATCACTCCATGTAGCTAAAAACCCCTCGCACAAGGAAGTGGAGGTGCAAACAGGTTTGGGCACCTGGATGCAGAAATTCATTTATCTGACTAAGCACAGGTAAGACATCTGAAGACTGGCAGTCCGAGATTATTTAATTTCTGCTTTATTTACTGGCTCACCAGTCATATTTCTATATATTTAAAAATATGTGTGTTTGTGTGTGTAAATCTACACATCCAAACATATATATGCACATACATAAATATGGTTTTTTTTCCAGTTTGTACCTGCATTACCTTTAAATACACAATCAAATTATTAAGTTTCACTGTGTTATTTCAAATACTAATTACAAATTTCTATGCACTTCATTGCAGTACTTGTAAAATAAATTAATGAAATTAATTTTACATAACATTGCAATTAATTTTAGTTGAACATTCAACCTTAATGTAATAATTATTTAACATATTTCTGCAATCTGTCCAAGACTGTTTGATAAAGAACAATATTATTCCTACTGCTGCATTTAAAGCAAGAATTCCTTTAACTTTGAGAAACTGAGAAAGTTAGGAGTTCACAGCAGAATATTACATCATGTCCTCGTACAGCACTCCTGAAACATTCAAACATACTCACACATCTGGGAAGTGGTTGCTATAAAAACTCTTTCATACATATAATCCTTACTCAGCCTTTAGTCAAATTCCAAGTATTCAACAAAGCTCCTCATTTCCTGAAAAGTCAACAATTTCTTTCAGAGGAAGTGGCCAGGGAGTCAGGGGTTGAAATAGAAATGTTGAAATAAAAATGCTAAATCAAGAATTTCAGAGATAATACATTCAGCTCATTTTTCCAAGATGTATTTTTCAATATTTTTTTATATCTGGGAGAGAAAAACTCCTGATCAATCAAAAGCCACTACATAGGTAGTTATCTTGGTAAGTCAACACTTATTTTTAGGTCAGAATCAATTGATCTATATGAATAACTATAGATAAAAGTATATTATGCTTTTGGGGCTCCTAAATTTTCTTATTCTCTGTACTGTCAGCTCTCACAGATACAAAAATTTACTTAGAATAACTTTGCTCTGAGAAGATGGGAAGACTAAACATTATGATCCATAGATTCATGACATCAGACATCCACTGTCACAAAAAGGGAAATTTTTGTGCAAACTGCAGAGACTTGTGGCAATTATTTCTATCACTCTTGACCTTTCCTGAGCAAGCAAAGAAATGGCAGCATGGTGCAAAGCATCCAGGGGTTTTTTTCAGGAATATTATTACTAGTTGATGGAAAATTGTCTACAGAATTGCTATGATGTTTATAAGCCATGCATGGTTGTAATGCAACCAAATAAAAATGTATTAGACTGGGGCTCCTTGTCAAATCTCTCCTCTCAATGCACTTTGTTTATTGGAGCTGACCTCAAATACCACTACAACTATAATCTGTATTTAGCTCTTTAAATAGGGTAGTTTAAATTATTTCCATGCAAAATCTGTCGAGAAATTTAGGATCCTTCCCTATTAACAAGAAAAGCAGAAGGTAGCATTATTTGAGGAAAGGGAACGGTCTCTGGAAATGCAAACTGGGTAGTTACCCAGATCCCTGCTTCCATGAGTGTATTTTTACCCTCGTTAGTCCCCAATAATACTTGCTGTATCCTGGCCATGTTCCCCAAAGTTAAAAAATTAGGCTGAGACTAGAAACTGAGGTTTTCCCACTCATCATTGTTAAAGAAGGCTCCTGAAACTTTTAGCCCACCCTGGACAAATTTGCAGCAGGGATCCCATTCCTTTCAGGACCATCAAAATATTCAGTTGCCTTTTCCAATTTTCTCATCAGCTCACAGTCATGGAGTGGCTGAGGCTGGAAAGGGCCTCTGCAGCTCATCTTGTTGAAGCTCCCTTACAGTCGTGGACACCTTCAGCAGGTTGCCCATGACCATGACTTTTGGATATCTTTGAAGGTGCAGGCTCCAAGACCTCTTAGGAAGACTGTGGCAGGTCTCAGAGACCCTCACAGTAAAGAAATGGTACATGGATATCACAGAACAGGTCAGGAAAGGGGTCCCCATAATGACACTTTGCAGGCATTTTCTTTCTTACATGCAAATGCTTGAGGTGACTCTGCCTAAGCCCTGTTTTGTAGAATCATTTAGGTTGAAAGAGATCTCTGAGATCACCACCGGAATTAATGGAAGTCCATCCATTAACTCAGCACTGCCAAGTCCACCACTACACCATGTCCCCAAGCTTTTTTGGGGACATTTCCAACCTTTTTTAATGCTTCCAGACTTAGCAACTCTGCTACTTCCCTAGTCATCCTGCTCCAATACTGTTCAACCCTTTCAGTGAATAAATTTTTCCTAATATCCAAGGAAAATCTCCCCTGGTACAGCTTGATGCCATTTCCTCTTGTCTTGTCACTTTTTACCTGGGAGAAGAAACTGACCCTCACCTGGTTACAGTCTCCTTTAAGGCAGCTGTAGAGCGTGACAAGGTCACTTTTGAGCCTCTTTTTCTCCAGGATAAATGCCCCCAGCTCCCTCCGCTGCTCTTCATCAGACCTGTGCTCCAGACTCTTCCCCAGCTCCGTTGCTCTTCTCTGGACATGCTCCAGGACCTCAATGTCCTTTTTGTTGTGAAGAGCCCCAAGGTGAGCACAGGATTCACAGTGTAGCCTCACAGTTCTGTGTTCCATCACTCACTCCACGCCCTTGCAGAAGATCCCAGAAGCATAGCCTTGTCTTTTAGCTGCTGTAGTCCTTTTTCTGCAAAAGGCCCTGAGTCCCAAGGTCACAAAGCCTCTGGAAAGGCTTTTGCCAAACAACTTCCAAGCTTCTCCCAAAAGTTCTTCCTTGCTACCACATTTCGGAGCTCTTCCCTGTTCACAGTAGTCACTGAGTCTTTGCAATAAAATCTCCTAATACCCATATGTGGCAAGCATTTGCTGTTTACACAGCCATTAGCCAATCTTTCCAGAAGATTTCTTTCTTGCATGCTATTTTCTAATTCGGGTTACAAGAGCAAAAAACAGAGGCCTGTAGTAATATGTTTTAACAGGCAAAAACTCAAACATGAAGTCACAGCCACATTTTTTTTTTTAGATGTGCTTTTCATCATAGTCTAAGGGCAACAAAAAAAAAGGCAATATTTGTTTTCTGCTTTCATGGTAAAATTTAGTTTAGAAGATCATTTCTTCAGGCTGATATCTACATTGCAAGCAAGATTTAATCAAGAACTACATTGCTTAATACTGTTTTGCAGAGCTCTGATGGATTGATTCAGCCTTTCCTTAGTTATATGACAAGCAATTGGAATAAAGTATAAACAGTCTTCCTATCTGGTCTCTCCATGCACCGTGGTATTCACACCAGCCTTAGCAAAACTGCTTTTTAAGATCAGTCTAAAAAAAAAAAGAAGTCAGAGCCTATCACAAACTACTGTATCAAAGAAATATGCAAATCTTTCCTTGTTCCATATTCTCCCTAGCCTCCCACTACAATTATTAAATTACAGGGTATTAATAGAAACTAAATTAAGCACTCTGAAAAGATGAATTCCAAAGATGCAAAATTCAAGTGCCAAATAGAGAGCATGCAATTAGGTTCTTAAATAATTCTTATCAGAGCTCGTGCTAATATTAGCACTTCCAAAAAACAATAGAAAACTGCAATATTCCCAGAGACACTCCATTGAAACAGCAGTGAGGCACAGCAAAAGATTCTCGTTGAATTTCTGTATTTTGGTGCTTTGCAAAAATAGCATTTGTCTCCCATTGGAATAGAAAAAAATTATTTCACACTCCCAAAAGAATTTGTAATACTTATGTGGTGATACTTAGAAAAAAAATTTTAAAAGCTGGTTTTTTTAAATCTGAACCAATGCAAAAAAAAGAGGCTTTTCTGCCTAGATTTTTCAGAGAGCACAAATTAGCACAAACTTACCTAATTGGGCTCTTCAAGTAAGTATTCAGCAATGAGCATTAGTCTTTCCTCATTGCTTTTTAAAACCTTTATGTCTATCCAGGTCCCATAGCCTTACAGATTTTAATGGCCTTAATGAAGAAAAAGAGCATTGTTATTTAATTTGTCTCAAGCAGATCTCCATTCAGAATGACAATGTCTCCATTCACAATGCTATTGTTGGAATTGTGTCATCCTTTCTATTTTAAATCTTGTTTTTCAGGAAGCTTTAAGTTGCCAGAGAATTTTGTTCCATGAATCTTAGGCTTAGCAAACAAAATTGATCAGTGGGTTGGTCAGTCAGTCAGTCAGCCAGTCAGTCTGTCTATTATCTACACACATAATCTGAATTCCTGCAGTACATAATGCCAAAAGACAGGACCATCCACCGGGTGAGTTATTCAGAATTTCACTTCATAGAGCTCAAAATCACTGTTCTCCTAAAAATTAGTTTTGGCAAATTTTTTCCCTTCCATACAGTCAAATTAATTTTGAATTTCTGATGAGAAAAACAATCTTTGAGTAGAGTGATTCAAATTTACCATAACCTGGACTTAGATGCTATCTCAGTACAATATGAAATATTCACTTTAGGGGACACAATTTGCAATGACACATGCCAAGAACCATCAGGAACAGGAAATGGAAATTGGGTATTAGTTGAGTATCATCAGTGGTGCAGCTTCAGAGAATAAATTACTATGGAAGAAAATATTGCTTTCTACATGCTGGACCAGCTTCTGTGAAGAATTGGAAGGTGAGAGGAACAGATGGTCCTTGTTCAAACCAGGGCAGGCTGAAAGAAAATAGAAGGATTGAGAGAGAGGAAAAAAATAATACCAGAACTCCTTTCATTTTTCTCTGCTCCCTCACTTCTCTCAGAAAAACTGAGTAATGCAAGCCTGGAATAACTAGTGTGACTGCAGAAGTCACCAAAAAAGTACCACAGCCTGGAGAAGAAGCTTTCAGCCCATGAGAACTGCACTAATAGAACCACACTGGAGCCACCCAAAATGCTCAATAATAGGTTTCTCAAAGAAAAATACTATTTTTGAATTTAGGCTTAGATTCTTGCCCTAGAGCTGACATCAGAGGTTAGATTACATATATGCTTCTGTATCCTTCTTTACTTATAGGTGCCTGGAATGGAGATTTAAATGATCTCATCTTCCCTGAAAGCTATTTTTAATATCAGATCACCAATATATCAAGATAAAGTTTCTATGCACACAGATCCAACACTTATGTAGATCTATTGCTACATCAATCAGACTTGATTTTTTAATCAGAAAGTTTTTTAAACATGCTTTCTTGCCCTAAAAGGTGCTCACTTTTTTGCAGAAGAGAAAGTTTCCCCTTTACTAGCTGGCAGCGTAGTCAGAATATGCTTAGAGCTGACTAGATGTATTATCACCTGTCAGCTATTTAGAGCTCCTATTAAGTTAGAAGATAGACCCGCATTGAGTCAAGGAAAACTACATCTGCTTCCAGACATCAAACTGACATTTCCTGGAAAGAAAACACCCCACCTGTTCACTGTAGTCTTTGGAGCTGCCAGTAGGGCAGGCAGACATTATTTTCAGGTTAACCAAGTGAAAACAGATTAAGGAACATTAAAACTTTGCCACTCTATTATTAACTCCAGTGCGTTGCTCAGGACTGGAAGCATTTTTATTAAATATGGCACCTGTTGGAGACTATTGAGGAGAAAAAACAGATCAAGGAATTAGGCCAGTAACAATTACTCTGGGAGAGAAGTGCCCTGACACAAATAGGTTCCTATTTTTCCCAGTACTTCGACTAGAAACTGTCTTCTCATTGGTGCTTAGCACTGTGTTTTAATTTGGCCAATGTTTTATTGATTTGTGAGTCTATTAATTCACGGGCCGGGTTTTATAGGATGCAGCAATGAAAATGACTGCATGTATGCAGCTTCTTATGTGCCTGTGGATAATCTGTCATACTCTCTAGCTATTGAGATGTCATCAGGATCTCAAACAATCTGTTCACCAAAATAATTGGTTCTAATTTCTTAATTTGAATTAGATGTCTTGAAATGTCTCCACTGCTGATAAAGGAAGGCATTTGCTAAGCAACAGTTTCAGCATTTCTCTTTGTGATTGAAATCCTGAGAGCAGTTATAAATACTAGAAATGCCTGGGCCATGGAAGATATTTAGAAGACTGAATTGTTGTATTAAACATTGGAATTCCATTGGAAGCAAAAGAAATGGATGTAAGAAATGTTTTGCCTGCAGTACCCAAAGCAAATGCAAGCAGGCTTTTTAGAGAGATTACAAAGCATGTATTCTACATTGATTTCAAAGGCAGATTAATATGTTGCATATTTTAAAATAATTTGATTTTCAAGTGTTACAGAAAAACAACATAAACATATTTGTGAAAATTAGCATACTAACTAGTTAGAACAGGGAAAAATAATACAAATAGGTGTCTGGTAATTAAGACCAAATACGTTTCAAGAGCCAAGAGAGAATTCATAGTTTCATAGAATACCCTTTTATGGTTTTAGAAATCAACCTTGCCAATGGATTCCGCATTCTAAGGACTGCAAGCATGAATCACACATTTGACAGTACTAAATTTCTTGACTGTGTGGTGACACTGTATTTGTGTTTGGTTAATTGAATAAGTCTTTTTTAAAATAAAAAACAGCCTTTCTAGTGCAATTAAGTTTCTCCCAACACCCTCCCCACCCTTCCCATGCACACTAGCCCAGTTTTCTTAATCTCGTTTTCTTAAAATTATCCGGAAGATGCTAAGCTATCTCCAGACATCTATCTCAGAATGGTAGGTGTTAATTGTGATGTTAAAAATCATTCTGAACCTCTTGGAACACTGTCTTGCTTACAGCTTCATCATTCTGAGAATTGTGTTATTTAACTGTAATATTGCAATTTTGGTTTCTGATGGATCTGGTTTCAGGGTTATACTTGTAACCCATTCCCAGCAGTATTTTGAAATACAGCTCTTCTTGCTGTGGAATTTCAAAGTTTTTAAGTCATTAAAATTGCATGTCTTTGTGTGTTTGCTATAGATATAATACGGTGATCCTCTGAAGTCATGGCTTTGTTGCAACCACTGGAGTCCAACTTGAATGCCTCTTAGAATTTGCTCAGAATTTTCTTCCTCTAGCTACCCTGAACTGAGAAAAATGTTAGCTAACCGGGTGATTTATTGATTGCAAACCTATGCCAGTAACCACAAAAGACAAATTTTTAATTTTCCCTTCATATGTGATGCTTTAGTATAGCGTTTAAAGGATAATATAGTGTTATTAGTCTACCAGCTGTTCATGAGGAATGACATGAATTTTATTATTCTGTATGAATTGTGAAACATTTATTCAAGGGAGCTCTCAAATGCTAGGCAAGAACTATAACAAACTCTTCATATTTTCTTAGTATTTCTACTATAAATTGAACTGACCAGTATACAATAATTACCATAGTTAATAAATAATCATATAATAATAAAATAATATAATTATAAAAGCTTCATGATCTTTTCTGTTTGGGAGAAGTAAAAGCAGAGCTTCTTAGATTAAACCAACTTTCCATCAGTCTGGTTAATGTGCAAGCAAAAATTATTTTCACTCCTTTCATAGCACAGATTTCTCCATACAACTGTTGGGTTGTAAATTACTTCCAGAGCCTTCGCAGAGTAGGACAAATATTTCTTATTCTCCCATTAACTCATCAACAATGCTCAGAACTTTAAATCTTAAATTCAGGAGCAGAATTCCAGCAAGATTCATACTGCAATGCTTGATAGTATCCTTGTAATATCCTTGCAGACCTTTAAGATACTTTGGTTTTGCAAACTCTCTAACAAAGTTGACTCCAGATTTCAATTAGGATTCATGTCCTTGGCCCACTGGATTAATAAGTAACTTCATTTAATAATAAAATTATATTTTTTTATAAAATGTCATTTTTATACTATTTGATTATCATTACATAGAAAGTTTTATATCTTGCTTCATTATAAGCAAATCATAATCCAGTAATAAACAGTAGTTGAAAAAAGAACATACAAACAATATTGGCTGCTAGCTTTGATAGTTTTAAGGTTTGTCTCGGTTTACAGGGAAATAATGACACTTCAGTTAAGTAGAACTTTTAAAAAGCGACAGCTTAATTAAAATTTTTCTCCTTTATTTTGAAGGGCTTGAAATTTGTGTTTCAAATACATTGAAGGAAATTCTTAAACAAAAAAAAAGTATCACTGAAGACTGATGACATCTTTCACTCAAACGATGCTGATAAAAGGGTGCTGACTATGTCAGTCAAAAATGAAAATATTTTTTAAATCATCAGCTGCACTTTTCTTAAAGAATTTGATGCAATAAAATAAATAATTATTACATATGTACAATGTTTATTTATTATATACTTACATAAAATGAATGTACATGAATATGCAATTCTCAGTATTAAAGTGCCTTGGGAAGTTGGTTCTTAGCAGATGTATTGTATCTCTATGTTGTATCTTAGCAGATATTGCGTTTGTCATAAAAAAAAAAAATGGAAAAGCTACATAAATAACAGTCTCTTCAAGTTGCAATGAATTATGCTTTACATCTAAGAAACACTAGTTAACTCTAGTAGATGTAGAACAGTTTAGTAATGATCCTAAATCTACATTTCTAGAATTCTAGATAATCTTGGAACACTTCAGCATGGTTCAGGCTTGACACTGTGAATAGATGCCTGGAATAATTTTAATATTTAGTGGCACTTTTCCATAATTACACTTTGACATGCCGCTACATTTTTTGAGTAAAATTCCAGGTGAACAGGCCTGAGCAATGAAAATCCTATTTGAAAGTCAACACAAAGACTTCATGTTCCACTAGATGTGTTTCAGTGGGCTCTGTTAATCAAACCAGGAAAGAAGAATAGAATTTAAGGTGAGGTTTAATTGAGTAGTCATAAACATGCACACAGCCCTGATTTCAAACTCTGGTTTTGCAACATGATGGATGAAACTTTAGAAAAATGCTGCCATTCCAGGACCCCCTTACACACAAAATTAGACAAGTGTTGACTTTACTGAAATTAATGGGTATATTTTATCACTAGTTCATTACCAACCTGGGTACCACACTCCCAGAATCATGTGAAAATAGGACTAGAAGAGATGTGACATTTCACTTTAGCCTTCTTCTAAAGCAATTTCAGACCCTTCTGTCCACTTTTTGTGGGGAATTTTTTTTTTTAAATCTTCCTTTCTGAGCAGCCAAGCTGTCATTTTCAATATTTCTAAAGGACTTTTAGGCTGAATTTTACTTCGGAATCTTTTTATATCCAACACAGCTCAGGAAGCTAAGGAGTGCTCTGATGTTAAATGCCACTGTAAAAGAACTACAGTTGTCACCTGAAGTGAGGCACTGAGTTGCCACTCCATTATCTGCACCTTCTACAAATATTTGTGTTGATGTGCAGCTTTTATGTCCTGCTGCATACCCTGAAATAATTTAGAAAACAAAGACTTAGCACTGGAGAGCTTGAGTTTTCATTTGTGTGTCCAAAGGCTGCATTCCAACATGCTTTTTAGGGACAGCTATACAATCCTTCACACTACAGAAAGCTATACTGCCAGCCTAAGACATAGGAAGAAGCAGCTTTACAAAAAATACAAAGGAAAAACATCAACACCCAGTAGGTCTTGCTGGCCTGGCGCACTGGGCACATATTGTTGGTCACAGCATGGATCTGACACCGTGGGGTGTTTACAGCATGGGGTGCAGAGAGCTGCACACATAAACAATGGTGAGAACAGTATATTTTTTCTTATGTCAAATGCATTGACAATTGACCCTGTTGGGATATAAATGGGGGACTGGATTGTTGTGGAAATTCTTCTGGGGTTTTTTGTGTTTTTTAAGTGTTGAATTTTCTTTTTGAATGATCAAATGTGTCTTTGAGTCGCAATAGTCAAAGATGGCAAAGACCACATATTGCTCTAATTCTGGTCTTCAGGACATCTTGTAGAGATTAATGCTTGAAAGATATTATTAGAACTTTTTATCCCTTTATCCCAAACTGACACCATATGAAATGCTTGCCATGATAGCTCTACAATATCTTTTTTATTATTATTTTTGAAGCTATACCAGGTAAATTAAACTGGTAAAATCATATCAAAGCTAAAAGTAAGAACTAATATGCACTACATACAGACTTTTAAACATCTGTCATATCCTCTGTTCCTCAGGTAGTAGAATAATCACTCCACCTCTTAAAGCGTTAGTGCTTCAGCCTTCCATTTTACATTGTTTCCTCCCTTCTTTCTTTCCTCATGGAATGTTTAGCCCCCTGTTTACAAAGCTGCTTCTCACATAGAACACCAAGCAACATCATAATTCCTGTAGCTGGTAGGACAGAGGACTTTCAGGACCTTCTTATCACAGATCAGTCCATCAACCAAAGGAAAGGTTGATGGAACTGTGTCTATCCTGAATATCACTAGGAAACCATCCCTGGAGAGACTCTCAACACCCGTGAGACAGAGAGGCTCTGGTACTAAACAGTGGGTTTCTAAATCAGTTTCTCAGGGAACAGGTTCTCTTCAAAAATCTTTTACAACCTTACTTCTCCATTTGAACTAACCACACTTAGCACATTGTTGTACTATGAATACTCAGAACTTTAAGGGATGTGTATATTTCCAGCAAGGAAAATAACATTAATTTTTTTCTGGCATTGCTTCCTTGTTGCAGTAAAACATTGGGAAATAAAGTCTTCTGTAATTGGTAAAGAAAAAAAAATGTGTCATTCCTTTAACTATCAAGACAAAATATTGCACCACAGATCCAATGAAAAACAGTCAACACTCTGTCATCATCGATAGTGTTATACTGCTTAGCATTTGCTTCAAATTGCTCACCTGGCAAAATAAAATTATTGATCAATCACCCATGCTATTATTTAAATAAGAAATTCATGCCTTCTTCTTTCACCTAAAGGCATTTCAGAAAAGTGAATTTGAAATACTGTCCCATTTGCAAATATTGAAACTGTTCTATATGGAAAGTTGAAATGCTTGTAAAACTTATCACGGGGACAAAATTCAATGTGAATTAAACCTTGATGTCTTGGCTCTCTAATCAGCAAAGCAATCCGAACACAGGAGCTGGCAAATAAATTGAGTGGGAAGATGCATTTCCATAGAGTCATTTTTGCCAAGGGGAAATGAATCTTATCTTTCATTTTCCGGTTAAAAAATACACTGAAGATTACTCATCCTTAAAAGAGATGTTAGCAAAGTACTTACTGGTAATGTAGGAGCAACAATAGTTGATACAAGTGCAGAAGTGTTATGAAAACATGCCTTGTATATCAATGATATGAAAAAACTATTGTATTTCAAAAAGCTTAAAAGCTTAATTCCAGCACATTTAAACACATGTACAATTCTTAGATTAGAAAAAATCCATAATTTACATATGTGGTTTATATGTCTTTGGGAACTTCTCCTTGTGAATTTAATACAACCACGGCTGAAGGATTCTTTTCCTTGGTTTAGATCTGTATCAAATAGTAAAAGCCCTGCCTATAGGTGAGTTGGTAAGGGGATGTTCAGTGTTTCAGGATTACCCACTGAAAAGCTCAAGGCATCTCAGAAGCCACAAAAACCAGCCCAAGGGGTAAGCAAAAAGGGGATGTAGGAATATTATGGTGTTTATGAGTATTAGTGGTGGAACACAAAATAAATGTCCAGGCCTATCCAGAGCTAAAATGCTTGTTGGAAGAGGAGGCTCTGAGCTACAGAAAGTCTTCCCTCAATAGACTGATCTCTTTTCAAGGCAGCTACTGCATCTCTCTTGTCAACCAGCTTAATATCTGCTGTAACCCAGGAAGATGCAAGAGCCTGGTCACTGAGCAAAAAACTCGGCAGCCTCCAGAGGCAGATTTTAACATATGCATTATAATCCCACTTGGAGATCTGTTCTTGTCTCCTCTGCTATTTTTGTCAATGTCACAATCAAAATCTGTCAGGCCAATGTTCTATCAAAGATCCAAATAAGCATTTTAAATGAAAAGTCAGTATCTAGAATATTGACCAGCATGAGGTGAGCACTTAAATACTTGAAGTCTTGGCAGACTCCAATAATCTCACACAAATGGCACCTGTCTAGAAGGGTTATATACCAGCCTTGCTGCACTAAAATAAATGAGTTTATGAGCAATTCCAGCAGACAAGGATCTGCCCCGAAGAATGTATAATTCACCATGCTATAGCACTAGTTCAAGCATAGTTAAAGACAGTCCTAATGGTACATCAGAAACATGGAAAAGCTTTTGCATGTTTGCTTAGAAGTACTTTTTATGTCTGCAGGTAAAAAAAATTCTTTGACATTTCATTTCCAAATAGAGGTTTACAGCTGTTAGAATCATGTATTATTACCTATGTAAAAATAGTCACAAAAATTAACTCAAATTTTTAAACTTATTTTTAAATATGTTTAAAACATATCTGACAACTTACATTTCGAGTGAGATAGAGAGTTATTTTTTGAATAATAATTTCTTCAGCATAGCAGCTGTCATAAGGACACTTGCAAAAAGTGATGGAGGAAGAGTCTATCTTGTTAACATATCAAAGATGAGCATAACTGTCTTAATTTCAATCCATGTCTCTTTTCATCTGAATGCAGCACAAGAACACTAAATGTCTGGAAAAGGGGTGGCTCCCTCTCTTCCTGCCATTTATTACTTCTTTCCACTAATCTTCTGACTTATATACACATTTAACAAAAAACCCCATGCTTGTAAATGTAGGTGTTTTTGTTCCAGTGTCCTAAAATTCCACTTTTTTGGGCAATCTGTAGAGAGTGATGATTTTGGGCAAATATCCTAGAAATAAGTTTAGAGCAAAAATGAACAGCAGGAAAATCCCATGAAGATGTGGGAGTAACCAACAAAGATTTTCAGCTTGAATTTCTAACATAAAGTTTAGCTGCCATTAAATGACAAAGCAAGGGGGAAGGGTATAAGGAGAGTAAACCATAGACCATTTCCCATACAGATTTTGTCTGATGTTTTATCTGACCCCTGACTTCTTGTAAAGAAAAATATACTGACACTAGGGACTAAAGCCTGCTACACACTTCATGGTTTTGTGGAAGCTTTTACTGTATTTTTTTTCCTTTTATTTTCCCATTCTGCCTGCTCACACAATCCCTGAGTGCATTCATCATCCACTTCTCAGTGGAATCATGCTCTGAGACAGGGTAAGTGTATCAGCACGGACTTTGGCAGTAGCTCAGTCTGAAGGGGCTTCCTTCTCTCCTCTACCCTTTCCAACTCCTCTCTTCAGCACACACACTGTGGATTCTTTCTGCACATCCAGAAAATGTGGAGTATGAAAATGTATGTGTGGAGTTACTTTGTGTATGATCCTGACAGAAAAGTGCCATAAAAACTCCTCTGTCACTGAATCTCAACCTTCAAAGAGACAGCAACACATCACGCCCTGCTTAATATTAACACACACAGAAAAACAGGTTAAGATACAGGTTAAGTGTGACTGAATTAATAGGGTTTGTGTTGCAACCTACTGAAAACAAAGTATTTTATCTCATCCTGTGGAAAGCCAATACATAAACCAACTCAGTTTTGGAAAGTACACAACAGTTCATCAGCAGCAAGGGTGGTGATGGCAAATTTGCTTGTGGAGATGTATATACCACACACACAGGTTCCAGTAGATGATGTGATGAACATATATTCATGCCCTTCATTGCATGAATATCCTTCTGAGGGGTTGAAAATTTTACCCAATATCTTGGATCCATCTTTTTCTATTCATGAGAGGGTGCACCCACAGTAGCAGCACTTTAATTAGTTTCTTCAGTTTTGCAGCAAGAAAAGGAAATAATGTGAAAGCCATTTCAAATGCTTGATACTTTTTGATGTTTCTCATAGCAGCAGCTGAAGCTGAAGAATAAGGAAAAAATGTATAATGACTAACATCTTTCATCTGGCATACATATAAATGCAATTGACATTCACAGTAACAACCTGTATAGATAGGTTTACTTTTGTTACATAAGTGGAACACATTAGGTAGAACTGGGAACTTCAGCAAGTTAAAAGGTTGAGATGAATGCAGGATAGTAAGTTGTGATGCTGCTGGATGAGATTAAAAACAGTATAAAGGTGTCTAGAATGGAGATATTTAATTGATTACTGTTTTAATACTTCAGCTAGTTCAATATGCAGATGGCACTTACTGAATAACACAATTCAATCTTTTCTGAGTAGAGTCCAGTGATAAACATGATTAAAATTTTCAACAGCATTCAGAACTTAATGGGAGATGAATGTGTAATTATTCTTTAGACCCATTGAAAATCTCAGTCTTGATACTTACTGCTTGTTGATCACAAACTATAACATATCTGAAGTTAGACCACTACATTATTTGATTAAATGAAATATTTGTTAAGAGAATCTTATGAAAAAAAGAAAAAAAAGACCAAAAAATATGAGAAGGAAATAAAATTTCTAGTTAGGAGCTCTTATGATCACACTTTAGACACTGATCCTCAATGGCTGCTGATCATGACTTATTTCTAAAACAGAGGAGGAAAAAAGGGGGTCCATAAAGGAGTCTGTCCCTATAAGTGTGCATTACTTTCTGCACTTGGGACACCTGAGACCTCATGAGACCAAGGAGCTGCGGCTCTCACACATGGAGGCCTCACTTCCCTGGAAAATATGGCCTTGCTCTTGATCACAGGAACAGTTCGTGAAAATTTTTGGATATGACTTTTTTTTTGCAGCAACAACTAGAATAACCTCTGTAGAAGCATGTCAGAGGTGAGGGGGGAGGCATTTTTCCTGTCTGACTAACATGCGACTGCAATACAGAGCCAAGACACTGGCACTGATGCTCAAACATCTGAAACACCCTTTGGAACAGGAGAATGAACCCAGTTCCTTATAGCACTGCACTGCTGATGTGCAGGTCTTTAACTGGACATATCTGAACATGCATCTGGAGGAAAATGGATCTACATTACCCAAGAAATAAATTTCAATTCAACCCTGAGCTTCCCATGTTTTGCTGTTACAGTTCAATAAAACCACTTTGCATTACAGACATTTCTGTATAAAATAGAGTGAATGTCACACTTTTTTGTCATGCCATTTTTATTTAACAGGGTTTTTTTCTTTATCCATTAGTCAAAAAAGTTATAACAAGGCAAATCATTTATCAAAATGAAAAATGCTCTACTCCTTGAGCAAGGAAAGGGAGTCTAAATAGAATGTCCCTGCTTTTAAATTTATGGAACCATCTTACATTTAATATTTTCTCTTAAGTAGTTATGTAAGCACTCCAAGATCATTAATGTAGAAATACAGAATCACAATTTACAGCTGAAGGGCAAAACTGCTAAAAAAGCATTTCAAAACCTTGTCATCAAGTGATATAATCTAGGCAAATGAATGTAAGGATCATTGATCTCCAATACCATAATTAAATGGACATAACACAAGGAGAAAGGACAACAAAGTTCACTGAAATTTGACTTCAAGATGAAGATGCAGAACTAATCAAACAGATGTACTAGGGGAGGGTCAGGTTTATAAACAAGAAGCACTTTCATTTTGACAAAAAGAATTTTTAAAATCCTCTTTTAGTCACTATTGCAATTTTCACTAAGAGTAATGGTCAATAGTTATCAATAATAAAGGCAATTCATATGCATGCAACATCCCCAAAGGTACCCTTCACAAGTTCTGATGAACTGGTGAAGGTGGTTCTGGTTCTGCTGAGCTAGTGTTGTGAAATTTTACATTTCTGTCCCTGCGTTTCAATTGTTCTTTGCAAATCCAGCTCCCTCTTTGCCATCTAGACACTAACTAACACATTCCTAGCTTTCTTCCTAAATAACCCATCAGAAGAGATTTATCCAGACTTTAAAATGTAATGTGATAACTGATTTTTAATGTACAGAATGTTTATTGCAACAAAAGAAAATTCACAGGTATCAGATGGAGTACATCTCAGAGTGCTAATGGAACTTGCAGAAACAGTGTTGGAGTCAGTGGTTATTATTCTTCAGAACCAGTGGAGAAAAGCCAAGCTCCCAGAGTCGGAAAACTACAAACCATATTACCTATTTTGAAGAGAAAATCATAAAAGCCAGGCAATCTACTAGAGGAATTACAGAAGAGAGACTTCAAGTTTGAATTGCCAAGTTAGCAAGAGAAGCAGTCATGTTGCAACCAGCTACAAAGGCATGTTGAAACATGGTGAAGAACAACAGAGATAAGAATTGGCAAAGACAAAACATGTCTATGATATAAATATTATTGAACATGGGTCTCCTGTTCTGTGCTTTTGTTATCATTCAACAATTTAAGAAAGTTTCATATGTAGCAGCAAGTATAATAATCACTTTTATCAAACTTCAGAAGCAGCAATTTTCCAGTCTAATTCCTCATTTCTCCCCACCACTCTCACAGGAAACCTATACTTTGTCAATGTCCCTTTATACCTTTCAAATGTTTTTATTAAGCCCCCCTGCATTTGTACAGGTTAAATTGCATACTTAGTACACAAAAAGTCAACATATAATAGGAGATGGATCGTAGATCCATCACACTCAGATGTGGAATGTGGAATATTCCCATATAGGAATTAGGTCTTCAACAGTAACAAAAACAACTTAAAGAACAGATTGTGAGGTTTTGATTTGTCATGTTTTAGGAAGGTCATGTCCCTAACAGTTGCAAGAAGTTTCTCTTGTTGAAAATCCAACAATAAAATAGATTCCTCTTTCATCCCCAAGGACATGGGAACTAGAAACCAGAAAACACAGAGGTACTTAGAACAGCCAGATTTA
Source organism: Euphonia xanthogaster (assembly GCA_034509185.1). Lineage (NCBI taxonomy): Eukaryota > Metazoa > Chordata > Aves > Passeriformes > Fringillidae > Euphonia > Euphonia xanthogaster. The sequence goes on along the minus strand of JAYDZK010000202.1, from coordinate 13,490,865 downwards.
TCAGGAAACACAGAAAAATTCTTCCTTCTTCAATTTAGTCTTGAAATACTTGGATAAATAATGAGTTCATCTCTTCCGGAATATGTCACAAAGTTCCAGAAAATAAATAATTTTATCCATTTTAGCAAACATTTTTAATTTATTTATTTGTTTGTTTGTTTAAAAAGCCAAAGTTAAACTCCCTTAATTTTTAAATCCCCTTCTTTATGTAAACATACATGGGATTTTATCATGTAACAAACAATTTTAGTTTTGTTTCTTCAGTACTGATAGCCCATTTTCTGGCATATCATATATTCCTGTGTTTGCCACAATGAAGTTCTGTATGTAGGTACTCAGTCTGAACCTGGGACTGTGATCCTAGTTCTTGCTGGGATCATAAATATGATGGAAAAGCTCATATGGAGTCTACCTTTTTTAGACTGATGGAAGAATAAAAATTTTCTTTTTCTTCAAAGCAAGTGAGGCAGATAATTCCAGGCATGAGCAAAATCATAAACCAGAAAAAAAACACTATTAAGGCCACTAAAAAGTACAAATTTAACCAGGGAGAATTATGTTGCTGCTAACTCAACATATTTCACCCCATTCCACAAGCAGCAAGTGAGTGTTCTCTTTGCAAGAACTAGAGCATTTACTTCTTAGCTCTATAAAATATAAATGTTTTCTACTACTGGAATCAGGTCTATATCACCTGACTATGAAAGTCACAGAAGAATGTTTTATTCATATTACTTCTTACTGCCATTCAGAACTATTTTAGTTACTATAATTCTTTTTGAAGACTTTCCTTCTTTCCTTCTGTTAGACATCTTGTATTCAATGAGAATATCTAAAGAAGTACAGAGATGTGTATGCTTAATAATAATAATAAATAAAATGTTTAATATAATAAAAATAGCTAGAACAATTTGAGCTGATGAGAAAGACCAACAGTACAAAAGACACAAGAATGCATGCTTAATTTGCTTACCATTAGTGCTGCATCTGATTCAAAAACTATACAGTCTTGTACTGAAAAAAAAATTATCCATTACTGCTTTCTTTTTAAAATGTTATAATTAGTCTCATCCTTAATTTTAATTTTTCATAAAATGTTATACCTTTGCTATTAGAAAGCCCAGGTTTTCCTCTGAATATTTTTCTGAACTCTGATTCCAATCATATAAAAGGTATTGCCCTTTTTTCCCTATAGTTGCACTTATTCTATGTGTTATTTGCTTCAGATGCAGGAAAGAAAACCACATCTGGCACATCACACCACATGCTACTTCACATTTAATTTTTAAATAGGAGGAAAAATATCCAATCGGAAAAATATATTTTAAACAAATGCAAACAGGAATGTATGAGTGATCCAAGCTAATTCAAAAAATATTCAAGAATGCAGGTTAGGCTGAAATCTCAAAAGTTACATTTCTCAAAGGGTTACCCTGGGATTTTATTTTGCCCCACTCTGTTTCTTTTCCCGTTTTTCAAGTCAAAATGTAAGCAATCTGTAGAACCAAACAGATTCTTCAGCTGATTTAAAATTACTTTTAAATGCTCATCTATGGGGCAAAACCAGGACCTTTCATAGATTTTGCTTCAAAATGGAGCAGCATAGGAGAACTGCTAGCCCTTCCCCATCCATTAGGCAAAGAAGCAGGAGAAATAACACTAAAACCACCCTGAATCCCACATATTAGTACCTTCTGTAAGTATTTAGAAATACATTCAGAGAATGAAGGACTCAAAAAAAAAAAAAAAGTCCTGACAGCACTGGAAGAAAAATCTAAGGAAATCCACAGAATTTTCCAACTTCAGACCACAACTCAATCTATGAAGAGATAGCAAGAACATAGGTAAGAGAGAAAGACAGGGAACACAGATTTCATACTAAAAAGGTAGATTTTCTTCCTTATGAAAATTACTTTTTTAATCTTGAACAATAATTAAAGCTTGGATTACATGTGAAATGCAATGCGCAACTAAAATACATTTTCATATTTCATACAATGAGATAGTTGGAACAGATACACAATGCTCCTCTAAATGGATTGTGCTCCTGAAACTCTGGTAGAATAAACTTTGCATTTATTTTCATCAGCATGGCAGACTTGTCTCATTAACAAGATTCATATTTGTTTTCCAGAGGATTTCAATGGTAAGTATTTGGTAGCCAACTCTGAAAAAAGAAAAAGTGTATTAATCACTCCCCTAATATAGACATATGAGAGCCCGGGGTGCAATAAAACTTGTATTCCCTCTGGTTTAGGAAAATTCTATTAATAACAGGTGGCAGAGCTGTAAGTTAGATGTATGTATTTTCCCAAACAACTGTCAACCAAAACTTTGTAGAATCCTACATGTAAAACTGTGTTCTCCTGTCGATACTCAGGTTCCAAGTCAAGCACTGCTCAAGCATCAGAACTCCTTTTGCATGTGCATTATGATACAGACCTTAATTTCACAGTCCTGTCTCCTTCACTGCACCCAGCTGATGATGTTCACCTCGTGAGCAGTTACTCAGGATATTTTTTTTTCTCCGTTATCAGTGTTATCCTTGGGCTTGATTACCATACAGTACTCACACTCGGAGCAGAAGACAAAATTAGCAATGTCCCACTTCTTCATGGGAATCACCACAAGAGTATCAGATGTTCAGAGACATTAAAAAATTTACCTTTGTGACAGCCTCTGGGAGGAATAGGTTTTATTACTGCCATTTTACCGCTTAGGAGTTAAGGCACTTAAGATCAGCTTTTTCACAGTTAAATAAGTACTCAAAAATGCATGAAAGAGCCTAATGGTTTTCCCAAAAGAACTAAAACACTTCATTTACAGCACAAGGGTGCTTTTGTAATTTCTTCCATGAGACTGTGTCCATCACTAGCCATGCAAATAAGTACATTTTAAAATCTGACCAAAAAAGATTAAGGATGAGGGCATCAATGTATTGTGGGTTCCAGCTCTCTGAAATCTCAGATCTCATCTTCCGTGTGTTTGGAATTCTACTCTTATTTTGTATGCCTGAAACACTAGCTTCAAGCTGCAGCAGAAATCTAAATATCAGTTGTAGCTCTGAATCCTCAGCATTTCTGCATGTTAGTCAACATGATCCCAAGTCAGGCATCCAAAAATACTTAATACCTCTGCAAACACTTTTACATAAATGAACTCTCAGCAAAAAGAAACTCTGTGGAACTGCTGTGGGCAATTTTTGAATACTCTGACTAACCATTCTCTCCCTGCAATTCTCATCATCATTTGCTGCATACCTTCCAGCTTCGGCAGCAAAATGGAGGAGTCCTGGCTGCAATCTCTTTCACTTCAAACTCTGAATCTCTTGATGGGGCAGCAATTTCTCACAAAGATACACATGACTGCGCAACTGAAGACCATTACTCTACGTATATACATAGAGGCCAATTTGCATTTGTAGTGCAGCTGATGTGCAAAATACAGATCACTTGCCTTTGCAACTCCAACAGGGTTCTTTCAATGCTTTGCAGACTGTTGTTGGAGTGGTTTTTGTGGCATTTCAAAAGAGCACATTAGAAAAAACATACAAACAAAAGTGCCCTCATGATTTAATGCACTGTCACTCTGGAGATTTTGGCAGGCAGCGAGCCGTTTGCTGCCCCACAGACATGTAGGTGCCCTTGATCACAATTTCCATGATAAGAAGGCAGAATTCAGGGTCTTGCCTCTCTGGTAGATGTGCTCAAACCCAGCGTCATGATTCCACAGTCCTCAGAAGAAAACTGTCACTTCAAGGCACTTCATTTCATCTACAAGCACCAAGTAAATTCTGTTCTGCAGTTAAAAAGATAGCCTTGTCTTAAGATAACCAACATTTCATTTTTTTACTACTTTATTTTCCTTGACATATATGAGTTATCCTGAAATAAAGTTGTATTTGTAGTAGCAATATCAAGTCAATAGATCTAGCTCTGCATATGGAATCCAATCCAAAATCCAAGACCTGCTGCAGTTTCTTAATTTATTTTTGTCTCCTCTTGTATAAATGAGGTGAAATATTCCATCATATCAACTCTTATATTACACTAGAGATGTAGAGATGTGCTGGCTTTTGACAATTATATAAGTAGTAATTATGAAGTGTTATTTCCACTAGCTAGAGCAATTATTGCATCAAACTAAGATTTATCATATAATAAGGCCTCAAAATTTGAAGGACATATGAGGACATTTTTGTTCCTGTAAAAGTAATTGCTTATCACATCAATTGCACTGATATAGATGTACAGATGAAATAATAAATGAGGAGCCAAAATTGAAAGCAGTAGAGATGCTCTAATAAATTTGCGGTGCGGTGGAAAGATACTTCAATTGTTGGCTAACACAGAAACAGAAACTAATCATAACCATATTTCCATCAACACTGAAATATGAGTAAGGACAATAAAACTATATATATATTCTTTTGTTCAACATCTTTGATGGAGAACTATCATTTAGAAATAATACATAATAGCTCTATAATGTATAATATATAATTATGTAAATAATTAGTATAATCTTGACATAAGATGAGGGCTATTAGTGGCAGTGGATACTTTGAACCTTGCACATTTAGTCAGAAAGACCAATGACATCCAATCAAAGTTTCTTAAAATGAATTGCAACAAACAATGGCAGCACAGCTGCTATTAGAATTATAATTGAGTTTAGGAGGGAAACAGCAGCTGAATGCAAGGCAGATAATTAAGGAGCAAGCTTTTGTTAACACTATCAGTAGGGTCATGATTCTGCAGATTGTGAACTTATTATGGCTGAACAAACTGGTCTCTTTTTACAACAGAGGTATATTTCATCTTTTTAAGGCAATAAACAGTATTCTGGCTACTAGAAAACTAATGACTTTTTTTTTTTAAAGCTATCCATTTAGAGAATGATAAGCATTTACAGAATCTAAGATTACCATGGCAACATTATTCTAAATGCCGAGGATTATGAGAACAATTGGTTATACAATTGGATGGGTAAATAGCAAGCCTCTGAGTCTGACAAAGACTGTAGCCACAGAATTACATTAAGTAATTTCTCTCTTTCAGGCTAATATACATTTTGTATTAACCCAGGTCTGAAAGGGGAGCAGTTACCTTCCATGGGCAAACTGTGAAAAGAAAATCTTTATGGTATGCAGGAAAAAAAATCTAACCCAGGAAAATACCAAACCCAAGACTAGGAATTAGAAAAGTGATCTAGAATTTGTGTTTCCTATTGTATGTTGACTAACGTTGGAACAAAGGTAGAAAAGACAGACAACAATCATGAAAGGACCCAAAGTCACTCTGAGCTTGCATCTTGGAGCCACAGTCAGGCAAAGCAGGCTCATTGACCACTCATAACCATGAATCAGGGTTCAAGAACTGGAAAGAAGGACATTAAAATCTCAGCAACAACATTACATGCTGCAAGCAATACTACTGTTATAATATCATTTTTTCATAATAACACATACTCTTTAAGAAAACAGAAGGGTCTGAAGATGTACCAAAGATGTTTTCATCACCATTGTACTTGTAAACCCTGTAACTTGCATAGCACAGACTCAAGATCTTTGGTTTAAGACAATCATACTAACAGCCAGAGGTCATTTTACCTGTACATCTAAATTTGCTAGGCACAGATGAGTAATTCTACTTCTGAAATTCATTGACCTCAATGTGTAAATACAGTAAGCAGAATGTGTCTGACTGGCAGCAAACCATTACCGTGCTGTGTACAATAAAAACACTAATATGTCAAAGGGATTTTAAAAATATGCCTTGGTATTCCAACCTGCTGAAAATTCTACTTTTGACCCTGAAACTTTCTGAAATAATATAACAAACTTTTAAAAAATATTCCAACAGTGCTTAACACTTGCACTGTAGTAAAGTCATTTGCAGATTTTGTTTTCCTGGTTCAGAGGTCTTATTTCACCTGACTGTGGAGAAGGTAAGCAAAAGCTTGTGCAGATTTTGGAACTATTTTTATCTCTTTTTTTTTTTTAGGAAATCCACTCCCAGCATCAATATGGAAAAGCTTAATTTGGTCATTATTAAAATAGAATTCAAATGTGCTTTAGTGAGATGTAAGAATGGGAACATTTCTGCCCAGTTCCTTTTAGGGGAACCTGGAAAAGAACTGGTACTAGCCAGGAATACAAACACAGCCTTCTGCTCCTGTGCACAGCATATTGTGAGCACTACTTACAGATTACTCTCAGATGTCAGCAGAAATCTGAAGCACCTTTTTGATTTTATAAAAATTATTATTTATAACTTACTAAAACTGTACTCTCTTCCCATTTGTAGTGGAAATAAAGACATGGATGTTTATCTAGAAACCTAAGAGACAGAGCCAAATAGAGGTGAAACAAACTTGCAGGTTTTCAGAAGCATGTTGCAATGGTGACCAGTCAAGCAGTCTGCAATGGTGACCAGTCAACATCTCTCAAGAGTAGAATCTGAGCAAATCCTTTTACTCTATTTTCAAAGGAAATTTCAAAGCGATATCTCACTTATCCCTTATGCCCTAAATTTTCATAGCAGTTTTGGTATCCTGCAGAATAAAGAACCCTGATTTAAAGTGGCCAAGAAAAATTTTCAAAATTACTACAGACAAGAACGATCTTCCAGAAAGGGTTCTAAAACCCAAATGAACTTGGCATTTTGTGTCCTAGGTAAGTTCCAGAATACTCTTGAAATGGATAGTTTTACTGATTTTTCCTTTTAAAATTGCTATATATTATAGATGCTATATATTATAGAAAAGACTCCTGAATTTGAAATTTTAGGAATTCCCTATCTAGGATGTATAAGGAATTATGAAAATAACGAATGGGCTAGCATTTATTTTCTGAACAGTTCAGAGAGTCAGTGTGATTGAGATATGAATGAGGTAACGGCATATAAAATATTAAGTTATCATTTTTGTAAAGGCCATTAATAAATATATTTTTATCACCTTCTTACTGGAAAATCTGGAAGTTTTCCTCAACGTGCTCAGATTTCATTAAGGCAACAGCACTGGGGACCTGTCCCTGTAAAGCAAGGCCTGTTTTCCTAATCAGCCTCTGAAATAATCATTTCAGTTTGCCACTTCAAGGACTTGGAGCCCAACAGAAAATCAATATTATCTCCTTTTGGCAAGAATTTTTTCCTGCTAATTTAAAATTAAAGACTACTGCTATGATTGTATATGTTGTTATGATCACCAGGGAAGACAGTGATGCAGAGCAGAGAACAATCTGGAGTTCCACCATTTTCCAACTTCATTAGACATGACTCTAATGCAAGGCTGACATATTTGAACATTTAAACACACAAAGCCCTCTAAGAGAAATGTATTGCTCACCAACAAATGAAATCAGCAGCTTTTGAACATCTTTAGAATTTCTTTTCTCTCCAACTGGATATGGTTTTTACAGTTCTTCAATTACAATAACGATTTCAAATATTTTGCACAAGTTTCACTGTTGGGGTGTCTACCAGAGGCAATAAACTGCTCAAACCAAACCCTCCTCATTCCTGTCACAATTTCCTAGTACCACCTCCCAAATTCTCCCACTGAAATACCTTCTACTTTTTATATGATAGCTTGATTTAAAGTGCAAATGTTTCCTGTTTACACTGAGTGCAGTATGATAATGGAAATTCAGCATTTCAATAAGAAAGTGAGTTTCAAAAGAATAAACAGGAATGCTTTTTTCCCTATGCAAAAATGAAAATCATCAGCCTTTCTAACTAAATAAGTTTGTAAAACTTAATCTGATATAGCAGAAGCACATACAGTAGCTAATGTCTGGGAAAAGAATCAGCATATTGGTAGGTTCCGCCTAACAGCTGGTCTGCATATTGGTAGGTTCTGCCTTCCTCAGCTGGTCTGATGTCCCATCAAAGGGTAGGTGAGTGTCATTTGTGACACGATTTTTTTGTAATTCTTCTCTTCAATCAAGAATGTAGGTTAAGGTCTCTCATTCTTGAAGGGTCTTTATTTCAACAGAAAGGGCTAGAGCAGTGGAAAAACCTGGAGATTTATTTCTCTTCCTATCTTTTGTTTTCCACCTTTTCAAGGGGCCATGATTGAAAGGTCTGTCATATCGTGAATAATTTAGATCTAGAGGATACCATGTTCTTTCTTGCACAGCTGCAATGAATGTCCTGAGGGACATGCAATACCTGTTGGCACTTCAACAGCAGCATTTCATCTGAATAGATATTGATGAGAAAAGAATTTGGTCTTCATGATTTTCATTACGATGAACACATGATTTCTAATAATGCAGGAGGAATAAAACCCAAGCCTGATTTCCTTTGCTGTTGGGGAAATAAAAATATATTTTCTGGTAAACAGCAAAGCTTTGCTGCAGAATACCTGACACACAATTAAACGTGGAAACCTTCCTAATGCAATGTGACAGGATGATTTCTCAACTGAAACATGTTTACTCCTCCTTTTACTCCTGAACAACAGTTAACACTATTGAACTGAACAACAGGTCATATCTGCAATTTTCTTTTTATTGATGAGAGCTTTCTCTCCATAGTGATGTAATTGCTACTCCACAGAATGGTTAGGAGCCAAGTGGGGAACTGGAATGTCCCTTGTTGTAGCACAGTGCCACTGAGTCCTCAGGGGATGCAGATGGCTGCAAAGCACACTCCAAGGAGAACAACTTTTGTGTGGGAGACTGACTGGAGTGATGAGATACGGTACAGTGCAGTAATATTTGTCACTTATAGATCACTTTATTATTTTAAAATATCTTGTGAATATTAAATAGACAACCTCTTTAGTACCCCATGAGGTGGGATAAAAGACACTGTTAGCAATATTGTGTTGGGTTATGTGTTCTATAATACATGACTTAATAAGATTTACTAAAGACCTTGAATTCTACTCAGACTTCCATTCTACCTTCAGTTGTATGGAACTGAAGCCCAGAAACTCAAATATATTTAGGTATGCAACTTCCATTGACAGGAGTGTGGGTGAGGCAGATAACCTCTGAGAATCTGAAGTCAAATACTTTCATTACATGCATTAGAGGACAGAACAAGGATTTTGTTTCCCCTTTTCCTTCTCTCAGTATTTTTTCCCAATCGGAAAATTATGTGGCTTTTTTCAAAATTATTTTTCATTTATTTATTTTATTTCCGCTGTGCTTTACGTGTTTGATATTGAGGCAAGGTTAATGACATGCAGCTTGCATTTGGAATTGAAAGTAGAGATGTTTAAGGTTGTTTCTAGATCCTGTGGGTATTTGGTAGATATTGCCAGAATATACAAGAGATTAAATGATGCTTGTCAAAAATCAATGTATACTAATTTTTTCCTATCTGTGCAAATTTGCTGGGTTCACAACACAGTGAAGGTAGTGCCTGCATTCCATACATACTAGCTACCCAAATTCAAGGTCAAATTCTAAATTACTTCTTGAGGCAAAACTCTCAGGTAGTTGATTAATGTTTTGGCTGTGGTAGCACGTTAGGCTTCACCTTCTGCAATGATTATATATGAGGCGTCACTGAAGTCTTGTATGGAATCAAGGATGCTTGATTGATTCTTTTAATGCCTTTAAGTTCTTTCCATTTAAAAATACTTCTGAAAATTGTAGCTGTAATTAAAGGCAGGACAATGGTTCCCTCTCTCCATAGAGACACTTAAGATGAATAGCATCAGTGAAAAGAGACTTCAAATGCGTTTGTCACATTTTCTGGGAGATTTGTAAACTTAATGTGTGCTAAAAAGAGATATGAGAGAAAAAAATCTGTTAACACAGTTAAACATCAGATTAGGCCACAGGGAAAACACAGTCATAATCTGTTTCTCTTGATGATTTCTTGAGTGACTGTTGGTAAATCCCTAATTTTCCCATGCCTCTATGTTCCAGTAGAAAAACAGGCATAAACCCTCATCTTTCTTCAAGGAAGTATTGCCGAATCCAACAGTGTTTGTGAGTCATTCACAAACTAAAAGTATGTAGGGGAGGGCAAATAAGGTTTTCCTTGACATTTTTTCCCTTCTCTTGACTGAGAGCCAGGCTACATCACCCAGGAAATTTATGTATGTCTCGAGGCTCTCCGAAGGCTTGATTTACACTGCGAGTGTGGCTGAGCACAGTGCATATCTCAGATATGAAGCATATTGACCAAGGAAGTCATTGCAATTGAAGAAAGAATTAACTGCTCTGTTGGAGGGCTCCATAAACTCGTTTGTTATTACTGCTGCTCCACAGAGCCCCAACAGTCCAGCACAATCTCCTTCTGCCTGTACAGTCTGCTGGGAGCTCCAGAGGTCTTCTACTGAGCAAAGAATCTTTTTGGGGATGGGGTTTTCTGAGTTTTTGGGGCTTTTTTTCTATATAATAATGCACTTAAAGAAACATGTTAGGCACTGTCATGCATTTATTTACCATGGTGGGTTAATCTAATCTGGGGAGGTATAGAAACCAAATCACAAGTGCTACAGTATATAAGCTAATTGCCAGGATAAAACCAAATGAATAATTACTTAACTTCAGAATGAGACCTGGGGGAATTTTTCTTTAATAAAGGTTTAATTCACCAGTGATAATGAATGCAATCTCACATACTACTGAACAACACCATTAGCATAATGGCTAAGATACAAAAGCTATAATTAGAACAAAACAGAAATGTTAATTACAGCCACGAAGGTACCCAAGAAAAAGGGAGTTATCCTTTACCTGTCAAATGGGTTCCTGCCTGCGTAGCTTTAGTAATCCCTGAGAATGGGTCATCAATTCTGCTCAGAATTCAGAGTGACTGACAGGCGGAAATTAAAAACTGAGGCTTGCTTTGCCTTTTGATTCCAGAGGGGACTGCCATTCACACAAGGGACTTAAACAGTTAGAAGGACAGGTGAGGGCAGTAAAGACTGCACCTCTGATCACAAAGCTTAAAAATTAAGCTCCTGTGTATCTGAATCCCACCCTTCAATTCCTCTTCACACAAAAGCAGCCCCATCATGCCCGCTCAGGAATATGAGATCTTCTCCAATTTTATTTGCTACCCCCAGGCGTACTTGCCGTGCACAGCACCATGTTGCTGGACAAGGAAATGTGGGAGCCTCTGGGCTAGGAGCTGCTGGGAAGTTTACTGATAACAAGCAGGTTCATTTCCGGCCCTAACAACAATAACTGAAGCTCTTTGTACATACAAATTTTCACAAACTCTTATATCTCACTTAAATGAAACCTGGGAGACGTCCTCGTGGAAGAGGACTCTTTTGTGCTGTTTCTGGTCTGCATTTTCTCTAATCTCATGCTACTCAAATATTAAATTTTCAGACTCAAGAACTCAAAACTTGTAAAATATGACAACATTGCATTTTTCCCTCTTACAAGACTCAATACATAAAATGGACACCAACTGAATGGGGAGTTATTCAGTTTTTCTTTTTATCTTCATCATTCTGTGTTTGATTCCAGATCTTATTTAGCACTCATCATCAAAACCCTGCACTGAATACAAAATTACCAATTTCTCCATAGGCTTTTTGTGGTTTTCTCAGCTTTTTTTTTTTTTTGTGGTGCTCTCAGCTGTCACTATAATTAATCTATACTCCCGACACCTCTAAGAAATCATATAATTGAAGCACAGAGAAGAAGGCCACTTTGCTAAAAATTCAGAAATTTGGGTGCCTGCTTTGATACAAATAAGTTGTAATTCATGCAGCAGTGCACACATTTAAAATACAGCCCCTATTCACCTGTGCTTTATAGATGAGATTTCAGCTTGTTCATAAACAGGAAATATCTGTTAAAAAAATCAGTGAAAACTCTAGTTGAAAAAATCTGCAGATTATCTCATTAAGAACATGGTGGCGAAGGCAGGAGAGGAGCTCTGTCCCTCACAGTGGCATTTGGTCACCTGAACCATGAGACAACCCCTCTAGCCTGAACAGTTCTGCCTCTTGCATGCTGCAGTCTTTTATTCAACAAATAAAGAAGCAAGCAAAAATGGTGGGGAAAAAAAGAGAAAAATTATAAAAAATCTGAAAAATCAGAGAAATTTTTTGTTATTGTGTTTTTTAATTTCCTTGCAAATTAGAGAACCTGGAGGCAGATGTTACTGAGAAAGACTCGTCTACTTCTCACCTAACACCATTGTCATTAAAGCTAATGAAGGCTGATTTCAGTACTTACAGCTGAACTCAATCACAGTCCAGGCAGGGAATAAACCTGCCTTGTGTTGGATGCAGCCAGTGGCTGACAGGGAGCTGAGAGTAGCTACAAACAGGGCACTTTAACCAGGAGATAGGTTAGTAAAAGTGCTCACTGTTCTGGAACAGGAAAGTGATCAAAGCTCTGATGCTAAAGCATTGGCTAAACAACCTCAGGGGGAGGAGGCTCAAGGTCCATCTGTTTGAACAGATCTCTCACCACCTGGCTATTCAGGATATGATACCTTTCCTCTTTAAGCTGGACAACCTCAGCAAAATGTAGTCAAGTTTCATTAGATGAACCTGTGGAAAAAAAAAGAAACAAACAAAATCCAGCACCATGATATGATTTTTAATGCAGTAAACAGGATGCTCATGTGAGTGGTTGAAGGGCAAGAACGCTGGATTATGTTTCTTTTCGTGTACTTTATGCAGTGACTATTTAGCATGAAATGCATAATAACAATGGTTACAGTATGGACTGGAAGCCAAATGCCTCCTCTTCCTGGTCCCTTTCTTGAAATCCAATGATCCAGGCAAAAGAAAAACTCAAAAACCCAAAAAGCAACCAACCAATCAACCAACCAACCAAAACAAAAAGCAAACAACAACAAACACACAAAAAAAGAAGAAAACACACAACCAAAACAAAGTATATTCACTTGATAAAAGGAGAAACTTATGAAGGCAGTCAAGGAGGGGAAGAGCATGCCTGGAAAGGTTGTGGATCTTCCCTTCCTACAGGTTTTCAGGATCATACTGGATTAAATGCTGACCAACCTGACGTGACCTCACAGTTCAGTCTTTATTCAGTGGGAGGTGGGACCACACAGACATGCTGGGGTTCCTTCAAACCTATTCTCTCTCACAAGAAAAGTGCTTTCAAAGTAAAAGTGGTTGGTGGTCTTCCTCCTGAGTTAGTCTATGGAAAAATTAACAGTTGAAGCCACACCTTAAGGAGGCCCTCAGGATTACCTGCAGCAGAGTAGGAATGCTCACCAGACAGAGCCCTTCACTCTTACCCATCTGTCTCATTGTTTCACAATGTCTAGAAAAGCTATTTACAGGCAAATTCTATGCACAGTTTTTGTAAAGGATTTTTATTTTTTTTCTTTTGTCTCAGTAATTCCGTTTTTGAAGACCTGTTAGCCTTACTAGACAATGAGAATATTTCTGTCTAAGCTGATTGTCACATTTCAGAAAATACTAGTTTTTAATTTTGGACAGAAATTACCTATTAGCCTAAACTGCCCACTCCATCAGAATCCTGTGTAACTTTAACAGATTTCAATTCGCTCTGTTTAAATTATGATACACAAAGCTAAACAAACTTCTCATATGAATTTGTCTTTCATGCAAAGTAAGGTTTTCTGGGAAAAAAAATGCTGTAAAACTAACAAAAAAGAACAAAGGAACAGCTGTAAGTCAAGAGTTCTTATGCCAACATACTGTTCAGCTGGGTTCCACATTCATTTCCATCCCCCACATCATGCTGATTACAAACTTAGATGCAGTTCAAATGTTTTCATTTAATTCATTTTTCCATATTTTAAATTCATTGTATTTAGCGAGCATTCAGTTTGAAACATGCAATATCAAAAGAAACCCCCACAGGTGCAGGGAATTTGAATAATCATGTCCGCATGATCCCTGAACCTCAATCCACTGAAGTCTCCCTGGGACCATTTTAAATGTGCAAAGGAAGCAAATGTCCAAATTACTTCACACAATAGTGAGATAAGAGATGAAATAAGGCAGATTATTAAAATATTGATATTTTTATTACAGTAATGCCTTCAGTTCTTCACAGAGATGCTCTCTCTATTGTGCCACGTACACAGGATGGTGCTCTTCCCAGGGGGATTTACAGTCCAAAGCCTGATTTCCCATCAACATCCATCTTATAACATCAGCACAGACATAGTCAAAATTGAGTGTTGGAAACAAATTAAAATATGAAATAGCTATTCAGGTTTCCCAGTAAGATTATGGCCGAGTTGGGCAAAATTCCCAAGGCTCTATAGCTCTGTTTTTGTGCCCTGCTTCCCAGACCTGACTGTAAACTAATCCGTTTGTGTGTTCTTCTGCCATCCAGGGCAGCTCAGCACTGGCTGGCTCCAACACATTTTCCAGCTTTGTACGTGCTTCAGGTTTCCTCAGACTATCGCCATGTGTCACAATTAGTCATGTTCCTGGATTCTCTGCAATGCCCCTTAATTTTAGGGTTTTTTTTTACTTTCCCTTTTTTTTTTTTTTTTTCAAAAGTTCTCAAATTCACAGTTTGACCTATAGTCAACTAGCAGAGAGTCCTCTAAGGCACTACTATATCCCAAAGACAAGGGACAAATGGGGATATGCAGAATGAACAATGTAGTGCAAAATCTTAATAAATTCATCTTCCGTGCTCACACTGCACAATCCATTTGATGTATTGTTGAAATATAGCCAATGACTGAATATAGCCCAAAGAGCTGAAGGACAGCTTTCTCCTAAAAACTGGCATAGTCTGAAAAAAAAATCAAAATGAGGCGTAAAGGAAAACTTGTGATCTACTTGAAAGCTTCAATTCTGTCCTTTGGCACGCTGTAGGACATCCATGCACTGCTGAAGATACAGCAGTGGAAAATCATGCATTCCTACATTACAGACCTGACTGACACCTGGGAAGCAGAATATTCTAGCAGTTTCTCTTGACAGCTTTATCAATGGGCCTGAAAGTGCTCACGGTTTCATATCTTTCAGGAATGTACAGTCAAATCTGATTATTTTGTGTAACAGCAGTTTTTATGTTATCTATTTACCTTCTAACTGAAAATTCCTCTTACTGAGATGGGTGCAAAAGAGAAAGACTTTGCTACATGATAACAAATAAGATCTTGATTACTCCAAGGAATGAAGTCTTTTAGAGCAAGGACAGCTTTATTGAGGTGAAGAAATTTTATGCAACCCAATCCTTTGCTATCAACTCAAATCCTTTGCTAACAACCCAATCCTTTGCTATCAGCAATCTTTACAAGCAAAAATACCAAGTAGGGGTTTATTCAAACCAAATTTGAACCAAAGTCATCTGTATAATGGACACGACCTTCTCTGCATCCATATCAGAGTCAAAAAAAAGCAGAGATGCTGAAAAATACCTGCTGATACACCATGTTCCTTATTTATCAGGAGAGTTTTTTAGATATGGCTAAACCACTACTTTTTATTTGGTGTTTTGTTGCAATATATCCAATGACTGAATACAGCTCACACCCAGTTTGCCTCTAATGCAACTAATAACTCTCTCTTTTTTGCAGTGTAAGTAAGAACCCAAACAGCTAATTTCCTTGCCTTCTACCCAGAAGCCAGGATATATCGTTGGCTCCTAACTATGTCAGGTCTTTGCCATTTTTATTTACTCAATATACCAAAAAATTCCATTACACAGTCTATTTTGTTGCAAATTCTTAGACTTTTACAGCACTGTGCGTTTGGACATTCAGGGGGGAGAGTTACTCGGCGAGGATGTTTGGACCTGAACTATTTCATAAAAAGCAAGAACAAAAAAACCATGATTCCTCTCTTATCTCTACATTTATTGTATTATACAAGACATCCTCCTTGACTCCATACTAGGCTCTTTTAAAAATCTGCCATGTTCCAATACGTGGGTTTAAATTTAGGCTCTTGAATCTGCAATGTATTTGCCTGCAGGGTGCCAAAGCTCAAATTCACCCTTCATATCAGGGAGTGCAGTTTCTCTGGCTTCACTTTTACCATCAATGAATAAGTTTATTCAGTCTTGAGAATGTACTTTACCACCTGTCAACACCATTTTTTGGTTGTGATGTTTTTTATAATGAAGCTTTACCACCTTCCACTAATTTTCAAGTGAGCCTGACCTTCTCTTAGAACAAGCAAAAGCTAGCTGGTGTTGGTTTGTTCCTTTTCAGCTATGTATCTTGCATCTACACTGATTGCTGGGCTTTGGAAAGAGACTGAACATGTATTTATTGACTAATCAAAAATACAGTAAAAGTAGAAAGACACAGCAATATTTAAAATCTAGCTGATTACCCTTTGGTGGCAGATGACTAACAGCTTACCTCAGCAAAGCAAAAATTGCTGCCAAAGGTTTCTTCATAGAAATAATCCTTATTTATTATCCAAGTTCACAGCTGTATACACTGCAGGCAGTAACTAAAAACACTTAAAAAGCACGATGCTAAAAAAACAAACCCCAAGCTTACGTGACCATGATGCTTATTAAAGGTCCAATTCTTCCTCATTAAAACCAACTGGAGGGGCCCTGCCAATGATTTTATCGGTAAAGGAAGTCATCTCAGGGAAAATATTCAGACAAAGTCACAAAGCTGCATTCTGCTCATTAGCAGTAAATGTGTGATTCTCCCTGGCATGAACAGGGAAAGTGCTAAACAGCTCCAAGAGTTCTCACGTTATTCAATAATCTTATTTTTGAAACAATAGGACAACAATAAAATAAATTTTTTGCCCTCATGCACACATGCAGCCCCAACTGTCCCAACCCTAGTATTTCTTTCAGAAAAAAGTGATTATACACAGCTATTATAATAGCTCTTTTGGGGCTAAGTCAGTAAACTTTACATGGAAGGCAATCTTTATAAGACTTAATAAATCTCACTTATTATTACTAATCACTATTCACTCTTGTAAAATGTATGGAAGAAGACCTGATGAAAAGAGTAACATTTACTAAGTAATTCAACCACTTAACATTGTTTGCTTGGAGGGAAGAATACAAGGCCATAATCTACTATTCCTCTCCTGCCATGCACTCCATCTTCACCTCACATAGTTTTATTTATCCTTCCTGAGCTGCACTCTGTAACATTTTCATACAGTTAGCAGGAGCCAAATATGAAACTGAGCACGGTTAGGTGACAAAATATTAGCCATTAATTTGAAACAGACTGAAATAAGGGGAAATCAAACAGATTCTAACCCTTTCTTCTT
>JAYDZK010000202.1:13375469-13473596 GCA_034509185.1 Euphonia xanthogaster | reverse complement strand
TCAGCAGTCAGACCTCAGCATTGCTCCAAAGTGTGAAAGGTGGGAGCAGTAATGAATATTGTCCCCTGCACCCTGCACAGAGCCTGGGGCCCTGTCAGGACCGGAAAGAGGACTCTGACACTGAAGATCCACCTGCCAGAGCCAGCAAGACAGAGAAGAACTAAAAGCTCGGGAGCCTGTATGAGCAAACGAGCCTCTGACATGAACTAAAGAACAGAAAACTTGGCAGACTGAGTATGGAAAAAAAAATTTTGAATAAGGAAAATGTGTTGGACACCTTTGTCAGTCCTTTGAGGTTAAAGCTGGTGAAAGCCTAAGAGTCTCTGTGTCATAAGATCTCCCATAAAGAGAGCCAGCTGAGGGCGTAGCTGATGACTCAGTCTGCTCAGAGAGCCCAGAGAGACCTCTGAATGAATTAGTAGGCTGACATGTATCATGCAGCATTACCAGCTCAGCTTTCAGAAACATGATGAGATTCGTGTTAAGCCTGGATTAATTAGCCATGCCTCCAAGCAAGGCTAATTAGTCCAGGTTCCACATGTGTGCTGACATGGTGGTATCGCCCTGGTTGAAGAGATAACCCTGCAGTGCTACAAACTAAATTCCATCATGAAACAAGAGCAGCTCCTAAAGTAACAAACACAAGACATTTAGAATTTTACAAGTCCAAACTACTGCTCTAACCCACAGTTAAAAAAACCCCAGCAATTGGTGCTGGTTATGAATGAGGGGTGCCCTGTGCTTACCCATGCCAGATAACTCCAATTCTCCATCAGGGATTTTATATATAACTATTGCTGGGATCAGGTCCCTAGCCAGAAACCTTCTAGCATCTTGGCAAAGAACATACTGGGATTCCTGAGGCAGTAGGAAATCTTAGCAACCTGGAATCCTTCAATCCAGTTCTCTTTCCTCCAAATTTTCTAGTTCAGGTCTTCTTTTGGCACATTTTTTTCTGTTGTCTTTAATATGTTTATAATGGTTAAAACATCATTCAGTCACACAACTCAGTATGTTGCAGTACCAGCTGGAAAATGCTGTCTAGATGTTTACAGCTTTCAGACCTTGTGTTCATGATGAACCACAAACTTCCTTACTTTCTTGCCCAGGAAGCCACTGAAGAACCCTAACAAGGGTTGGCAGTTGCCTATACAGCAGCAGTATACTTGGAAGAGTGTGGATATGCCAGGAATTTGTAACCATTTCAATCCATCCCCTAGCTATTGGAGTTGCAGTCTTGTTTTTGTACACATAGGGTAGTGATTTCTGGTGTATAAGTATTCTTCATCTAGAATATATGATTCATTTTTGTATTCAGATTTACTGTGCCTAAATCACATAATTACTGAATGGTTTGGGTTGGAAAGGACCTTAAAGATCATCTCATTCTGACCCCTCTGCCATGTGCAGGGACACCTCCCACTACACCAGGTTGCTCAGAGCCCCATCCAACCTGCCCTTGAGCACTTCAAGGCACGCGGCACAGGGCATGGGGCAGCCACAACCTGTTCTGTGCCTCGCCACCCACCCAGCAAATCATTTCTTCCTAATATCCAGGCTAAACCTAATCTCTCACAGTTCAAAACAATCCCTCCTTGTCCTATCACTTCCTGCTCTTGCAAACAGACTCCCCATCCTTCTTATAGGCTCCCTTCAGGTACTGGGATGCTGACATGCAAGAGTCAGCTCATGTAAAGAACACTTTTTTATGTTGCAGGATGCATATTGAAAAAAAAAAAGAAAAAAAAAACAACCAACAAATTCCTGAAGGGGAAAACAAGCCTATTCATTGTTGAAATAATTCTGAGACTGACTTTTTTCCAGTAGAATTCTACAAAGCATCTACATTGTAACTATGTTGCTAAGCAGGCATTTCGAGTATATATGTTTTCTTTAAAGGTAAGTATAAACAAAAGGACTCTGTGAGAGTAAACTCATATTTGCCTATTCTCTCATTATAAATTATGTGATCTTTCCAAATAGAAGCACTAGAATAAATAAACTAATTTTCCAAAATTATTCTAGTATATTCAATTACAGATTTTAATTATTTTTGAGAAATAATTCTCAGTGTTAATGAAAGAGACAGTAGTTAGAATCATGGCAGAGTATGGGTTTCATGTCTCTGCATTCCATAAGCCTTATTAGAAATGTAAATCAAATATTTGATGAATACTAAGAGTCTATTGGGACGTTAAAATGAATATTACCATTGTGACTCTGAGAATCAGGTTGAAGTATAACAGAAGTCAGTTAAGGTAAGTGGATTTCAATGCCAAAGGGAACATTAGCTGTTTTATAGAGGCCTCTAGAGTATTACCCAGTATTAAATGTGAAAAAAATAGATGTTTAAATAACGTGCAGGTTGTGACATGAACCAACAAAAGATGCCAGAACTTCAAAGTTTCAGCTATTTCTTCATATATATTGACCTCATCTCCCATGTTAAATTAACTTTCCATTGTAACTGTGACGGAAAACACATAGATGGCATGGGGGAGTTGACTCCGAGTCTGCCAGGTTATTCCCTAATTATCCACTATCAGTTAATGAGAACTTTGACATGGCTTTTGAGGACAGAAAGGTCTAATGCTGGCCCTCCCATACATTTTAAAATATAGCTTTATATTTAATGTGCAGTAAAACCATCCAAACCTCACCATATTCTACAAAGGGCATTTTGATAGCCTGAAAGATTGAACAGCTTTCAGCAATTAAGCTACTTCTACATATTTACTGTTAATATAGTTCATAATATTTTGAAAACTGTACAAGCCGAAATGTATTTGTTCTATAGGAAATATCACACTTTGGAGAAAGGGTAAATGTGAAACAAAGATGAGCTGCCTCTCCTAAGCCTACAAAAGTTCTGTCAGGGAAACAGCTACTACACATTTTATTCCGTCTCAGTTTATCCACAAAACACCATGTTCCACTATTTTTTGTGAACTTTTAAGAAGGTACCTACCTCATATTTATGTTCATTTGAAGGGATGAAAGAATTACACCAGCTAGGAAAAAAGTACAAAAATTCTGTGTGCTTGCTCTACCGCATCCAAAGTGAGATATACAAACAAAACACAACTGGTATTGTTGGGGTAAAGAGATAACTTCAAATTTGTGTATGCTATGGTGAAGTCTGAAGAGAACAAGATTATGAAGAGTAATCCCCCAAATTTAAAGAAATTTCTACACTTGAAGCTATCAGAAGATAAGTTCCATGCCATTTTTTTTTCACTATTTGAATGAAATTTCCTGCAGGTGATAGTGCTTGGGAAGTTTTGATTATATGTGGGCTGAACTTGAAAAAATAAAAGAATTTCATATTGGTCCAAATTGAACCTTTGTACACCTTGTACCACAAAATCTATTTACTTACTAGGACTCATATTCAGACAATTTTGGGTAGTTATCTCCATTTTCTGCATTTTATCCTTTCCCTGTCATTTCTATAATTATATCTGTGGCCAGTGCATTTCATGATCTATTATGTTAAGGTATCACTGACAATATATTTAAAAACAGAGAATGTAGATGCAGATTTCTTTTGCATTTGTATTGCTCAAAATGCTCCATATTCAAGAGAAAGGGAGAACCAGCGTAATAGGACTTTTTTTCTTCCCCCTAGTGCTTTTACAGAAGTTCTGGAAAAGACATTGCTCAAGTCATCAATAAAACAGAATATTGCCAAAATACTTTCTCATTATAGATTGCCATTTTTGTCTTTGACCTAAAAATATGGATAAAAATTATAAAACTTCATAAGATACAAGAATTTACAGGGACTTTCCTGCAATTTTTTCTACAGAATCTAATGGAGTGGAGCATTAGTGAATCTGTGTAATGCACATGGTCCCTTCCCCCCCCCCCCCCCCAACCAGGATACAGATATTAATAAAATATTTCATTTCAAATTATTAGGGTTTTACCTAGACCCTTTCTGTTACATTCAAATAGCCTTCCACTACTGGAAAAAAACAAATAGCAAAAGCATATTTAGTAAATGTATTCATTCTGTTAACATAAAACTTTCAACTTAATTTTTACAGAGGTTCAATCATGAGCTGTTTCAAAACAGGGATATAAGTGACTTAAGTCATTATTTAATTACTTTCAAACAAATATTTAACTCAGTGTGACAGCATTATGCCAACACTTAAATGAAAGTTGCTCTCATGCCTCTAATCCTGTGACCAGGACAATTAATTGGAGTGATGAGCTTAATTTAAATCAGTTTTTCTATTGATGTCACTGGCCTCTGGTTTAAACGCTACAAGCAAGGGCCTGTCTGTATATTTAGAAGACAATACCATTTCAAAGGGGATATCTGTTTGGGACTTAATAATTTAGTCTGGAATATTTTCTAACAAAATAGCAAACAGGTCATAATCCAAAAGGAAAAAAAAGCTCCTGATAAGTCTAGATACACAGAATGCTTAAACGATAGAATTCATATAATTATTGGGCACTCTAATTAAGTGCTTTTGTAGCTGTATAATTTTTAAATCAGATGTGAAAGGGGCAGAACCTTAGCCTATAAAATATTCTTCTGGACATCAGCTTAAAGGAAATGGTTTATATAGAAATCAGTTGTTGATATCAGAAATGGTTGATTCAATGATTTTCCACATAAATTTGTTATAGGAGTTGGGGTTTTTTTTGCTTTATTTTTGAATGGTGGATCAGTGGCTTTATAGAATGCTGTCGTACAAAAAAAAGGAAGCATAACTATGTAAATCAAATGATTTATTAATTTTATACAGCTTACTTAAGGGAACTTTAAATGCAGCAATGGATTATAGAAACATGTGACAGGACATTTAAAATAGCAAAAGGCTGTTACTCAAATAACTTAAGTAACAGCATAAAGCAAAGACTCCCTTTGCTGAAGTAAGGAGAAATGTAAGAAAATATTACAAACAAACTGTCAAGATGACAACCTATAAAAATCCTGTTATTTTAAATATAAAGTTGTATAGACAAATTTTACAGTTAAAAACATTTCACTACAAACATTAGGTTTTCCATTTTACAACATGAAGGGGCTTTTTTGTCAGTTCTTTCAACTGCAAAAAATATCTGTGTAATAGCATAATCAGCAAAGTCATTTTAATGGGAGAAAGACCATGTGCTCCTGCTTTTGTAGCTATGAAAAAAAGTTGAATGCTTTATAACTGATAGAGTCTAATTTGCCTTAAAATGTGTCAAATTATCAAAATCTAATAGGAAAAAAAGAAAAATATTAAGACCTTAGGATTCTATTAAAGAATTTAGGTAAATATTCTACTTTGGCAAATATTTTCCTTTAGAAAAAGCAAGTCGGATTTTGTTGAAAACCCTTTTTAACTTAATCAACCTCTTGCACGTATTCCCTATGCAAGAAAGAATTCATGGACCTTTTTTTTTTTTTTTGAGTAGTTTCTGCCTCAAGAGGTAGCAAGAATCTGAGGACATGTTTTAGGTAAGTTCCAGGAGGAAAGGACTAAGTATGAGCATGTATGTGAACACACATATGAAAGACCGATTAAAAAACAATCAGCTGCCCCTTAGAAAGCACTTATTTGTTCAGTATGGTCATAAGAACCTGTTTGAAGTCAATTTTAAATATTTCAGCCTATAAATTTCTAGCACCAATTCAGAGACAAATAACTTCCACTGTTCTTTATTTCTCCATTTAAGAAAAGAGAATAATATATATACTTGTCTACAACACAGCTGTATAAGAAATATTGCAGTTTCAAAGTATGGGAAAAAATTACTGAAAAAGAGATGACACTCTATAATAATCCATGGAGTATTACATAAATTGAAGATTAGAATGATCGTGTCTTCACAGTTATCAAGAAAGATGTTTAAACTCTTTATTGTCCTGTCAAGACATCTTTGAGTATGGGAACTTGTAGTTATCCACATTTCCTGCTGTGTAACAAGGGATTTCTTTCACTGGATATTGGTTTTTTTTTTTAATTTCAAGATATATTATCCAAATTTTCAACTTTTATATTCTATATGTACTAGAAATACATATCCGTGTACCTGTGTAAATACATTGTACTGTGCATATACTGAATTACAAGAGATAAGTGTGACAACACATATTCTCCTAGCCATTAGGTAGTTGAATCAATTGGTATGGTCCATCTCTTTCCAGCCAGCAAATTCTTCAAACTTTTAAAATGTAATATATATCTTTCTGACTAAGAATACTGCAGTGATGAATCTTTCTACGTACTATTGAAGAATAAACCTTCTTGAAACATGTAAAAGACATATTTGTAGCAATAAATTGTGAGCAATAATTTCTCTCCCACATGCTGCTATTCCAGTCCAGAATTTCTGAATCTCTTAACAGCTACCAAATTTTGAAGCTCATATTTTCTGCTGACTCACTTTTTCTTGCTATGGATAAAAATATCCCACTTAAAGGCTGGATAAATATTTTCCTGTCGAAACTGAGGTGAAATATCAAGTGAGGTCCCAGAGAGGTCTGTCCCAAGTCCAGTTCTCTTCCATATTTTCATTAATGACTACCAAGATAATGGAATGGAGAAGTCACTTAATAGAGCTTGTAGGTGACACCATGCTGGAAGCACTTACAAGCACTTTACAGGAGAGCAGTCAAACTCAAAATTGTCTTGAAAAATTGGAAAAATGGCCCAAAGTCAATAAGAGGAAATTCAATAAAGACAAGTGTAAAGTAGTAAATTTGGAAAGAAATAATCAAATGTTTAAAAATGAGGAAAACTGACTAGGCAGCAGGAAAGATTTCTGCTATAGAGAACAACCATCAGAAAAGCAGTCAACAACACAGCAGCAAAAAGAGCAAGTGTCATCCTGAGGTGCTTTAGCTGATATGCTGTTATTCAAGTATGTGAAGTGATGAACTTGTTCTATCAGCACTGGTGAGCCCTAAGGAGCGATTCCTCCATTTAAGGGACTATAGTCAAAATCTACACCAAAAAAAGTTTAAAAAGCCAGTGCTATTAAGACACAAGTGGAATGCAAATGCAAAATACACAAAACACCATTACAGTTATTTGTTAACCATTTCAGCATGGCACATATGCTAATTTACTTATTCCTTTAAAAAGCTGTTAAGATGTGTATATTATCATATCAAGGGAATTAATTACACTTACTATTGCATGAAATATAATATGTAATGCTTATATAAAAATACAAATTCCTTGTAGTGGCATTACTGAAAACACAAACTGCCAGGTGGAAGAGGATGTAGCATGGTAAAACATAGAATCATAGACTGGTGGAATGGTTTGGGTTGGAAGGGACCTTTAAAAGGACATCTTCAACTGGATCAAGTAATGTAGTGACCCAACCAACCTGATCTTTTTTCCAGGGATGTGGTATCCACCGCCTCTCTGGGTAACCCATTCCAGTGTTTCACCACCATCATCATAAAAAGACCTTCTTCCTTGTGTTTAATATAAATTGACCCTCTTTCTGTTTAAAACCATTACTCCTTGTCCTGTCAGAATAGGCCCAGCACAAAGTTTGTCCCCATCTTTCTCGTAGACCTCTTTCAAGTGCTGAAATTTTGCAATAATAAATCTCCTTCTGGCCATGGGAAAGGCCAAATTGCAAAAGGACAAAACAGGAAATTTGATCAAGCCACCCTATTTCTGTGACCCTTAATGGTGTCATTGGAGAGAGGAGAAAAAAAACCCCATCCTAAGCTTCAGTAAGGAGGTTACACCCCACAGATTCGAGATAATCCCTTGTAAAGAAAAGCGTTGGTCCAAGAGAGGTCCTTTCAGCCAGATGGTCTCAGAAGGAAACTGCTCTGGTTCCACTACTGGCCTTACACTGGTGGATAAGTAGTGAAAGCCTGCTGTGCTTCCCCCTCACAACCTGCCACTGGATTCTCTGTAACAGGAATTATCCTTCTTGTATTTGGGGGTAGGGAGATGCAGTTGGCAAAGAAAACAGTCTAATGTAAGGATATATACCCTATGTATAGGTGTAGAGAAGATCCATCCTTTAAATTTAAACACACCCCATCTTTCTTTAAAGCAGATTTGACACTGCACCATTATTTGTACAATCCGTAAGTGTAAGGATAGTGCCCAGGAGCCCTAGGCACAGAATGATACCCTCAGTGCCAGATTCTAAGCTGGAACAAAAATCCAGTCCAAGATTTTATAGGTTAGGTATAGCAGGAAGAGACAGCACAGGAGAATGAAAAAAAAGACAGCATCAGCCTGGTTGACAGGCAGCAGTGTCAGCACACTACTAGATTAACTCTTCTCAACTGTTCTATAGACATAGTAGCAAAAGAGAATTTTAAGGAGGAAGTTTATTTTTCAGGTGTTTTTTCTTACGTAGATTTTTAGATTAATTCTGAATGTGATGCAAAATATGAACAGACCTGAAAAAACACTCTTTGTCAACTAAGTAGGATATTTGTTTTGTTTGGTTCTCAACTTATTATCAAAACATCTTAATAAAACCATAATGATGCTTTGGAATATTATTACTATCAAAAAGAAATAACATTTTTAACCATGTTTAAAGCAGGGTTGGTGGCTGGACTAGGGTGCTCTGGCCTGTGTGGGTAACCCAAATTGCACTTTCTGTTTTTCTTTGCCACCCCCAAGAGGAGCATAGTGATCATAAGCGAAGAGCAAAATACGCAAGCAAATTAAGTTCTTATGCACGAATTCTATCTTGCTTTAAAAATGAAACAAAAAGTGACACACAGGCTTTTCGTTGTATATATGTGGAAGGTTAGAACAAACATTGATTAGATAGCTTTTGCATCCAGCAGGGATTCTTGCATGCTTGTTGACAAACATTCCAGATGTTCTGGGAGTTCTTTAACATTTTAAACCCATATTAATCTGCAATTATTTTGGGAGAGGATCAGCAGTCTAGGGGAAGAGTATATTCTGTGTATTTTACTTCCTTTTGCTGCAGTTGACAATGAATGACCCAGAGTCTTAAAAGACCTGAAGGAATCATTAGATTTGCATTTAGCCTTGATCCAGAAACTATTATGAAGGAAATGCAAAGCTTTACAATAGCCCTACTAAGACGTTTTATTAATGCATCTGTCCATTATCACTAGCTCTCTTGCAGAGTTCTTACACAGTGGAATTTAAATTTCTTGATGTTATATTTGGCTTAAATGGTCATATGGATAACCTTCATCTCCCTCAGGGCTCATTATTGCATAGGTGTGGAGAACATTATTAAACAACAGTACAGTGGGAGAAACTCCTGAGTATTGTGTTCTACCAGATGCATGAGAGCTATTAGACCTTTGTTCCTACTGCAGTATGCACAGCTTTCTGCTGCTTGTCCTTTAAGATTTTGTTTAATGAAAAATAAACAGTTTGAGTAGGCAATTTTCCACCAGTGATGGAAGCATATTTTTCTTCAGAATGCACAGGGTACTCAACACAGAGGGGTCCCGCTCAATGAATAAGGCTTTTCTGGCATGACTACAAGAGAAATTGCTGTTAGGTATTGTTTATTTAACAATGTATGCATAGTTACACATGTAAACCACAGTAAGGAAGAACTGAGAGAGAAAATTACTGCAGGGTGCATTGGTGAGAGCTGCAGTCAGCCAGTGCCATTTCTGAGCTGAACCTCCAAAACCATGAGAGCTTTCCAAAAGTCCCAGCAACAAGCACCAGTTATCATGGAATTGCCAGTGGGACTAAAAACTGCTGA
Organism: Euphonia xanthogaster; assembly: GCA_034509185.1. NCBI lineage: Eukaryota > Metazoa > Chordata > Aves > Passeriformes > Fringillidae > Euphonia > Euphonia xanthogaster. The sequence goes on along the minus strand of JAYDZK010000202.1, from coordinate 13,463,900 downwards.
AGGTTCAGCATGAGTCAAGCCCTGAACCAAAGGCTGTGACAAGGGACTGCTCTTATATCCTCTGTTAGCTTCATGTAAAAACTGAATCCCAAGGACCTCCTGCATCTCTCCTGCCTGTCTGCAGCTTGAGAGGGAATTTGCATTGACTTTAATGAGGATACATTGCTTCAAGATGTCTCTTAGAGATCACTGTTTTGCACTCTTATTTGTTTTTTCAGTTCAAGCCAGACCAGTCTGCAACCTAAGAGCTCCTACAAAAACCTTACCTCCCACTAATATGTGTGAAAATTTAAATAAATGAAAAAATCTAGGCATTTCTGTGCTTAAATGACGAGATGGTTTACTGCCTCCCTGCAAATACAGAAAAACCTACAGTGAGGCAAGGCCAATATAAATTGAGATGGCTTAAAGACAATTATTCAAATTCTATGAAATCTTGCATATTCTTAGCCTAAACACAAAATATTTTGTGTAAATGCAGGACCAGTTATCAAGATCACAAAAACAAAAATGAAAAAAATATGGGTTTTAGAAGAGGCAACTCCGAAGGGCCAATTGCAGGGAAAATCCTTACTGTGTTTACATGTTATTTGAAAACAATCCAATTATCAGGATGCTGCAACTGTGAACAGTTTGCCTTCACAACATATAAACAGCTACAACTATTTCCCCAATCCAGTCCCAAACACCATTAATAGCAGTGATTTCAGTGACTGCAGCATACAGCAAATACCAAGATATTATGGCTGGACTCTTCAGCAAATAAAGAAGCAAAATAACTAGCGCACCCAATTATCTAACCTCCAGGCATGCATGGTTCCTCTGAACTCAGTGTAAAGGTTTACCTGAATACTACCTGTAGCACTTTGAATCAACCAGAGGGGGGAAAAAAGGTATGTTTAAATATTGGCTACAATAATAATTTCCAAAAAATACCTTTCAATAAATATTTTTCATGACAATTAGCTATGTCGATGGATGCTTCAGAGAATTTGGCCAAAATTGATTGGTTCATTACCTCTATTTTTCCTGCTATATTCAAGCAAAGTACAGCAGTGCTGCACTGAGGCTTTCTCCTGACTGCATAGTGCATGGCATTCTGCTTTTCAACAGCAGAAGGGTGTAGCAGCACAAATTGGCTTGAAATATGATGAAATAGCATCATTACTTGTGTATGAAATCTCAAAATCACCGCACTACGATCTTAATTTTAATTGGCTTTTTCACAAAGCCAGCAGCTAAACCTCACCACTGATGGAAATTCATTCAATTATTTCTAGGCAGTTCCTAACTCCTCAGTCGGCAATGTGCTAGGTGATAACACAGTCAATGACTTTCCCTTACACTGTGGGGAACAGGATATATATAGATACATCTAGAGGATCATCTTTGGTTATGTTCATCTGACCTAAAGGAAGCTCCCTTGGTTTCCCAGCAGCTCAAAAGCAGATTTCCTAAGCAAATCACTAAAATGTTTGTACAAGTCTCCTTTCAGGATTCTTGAGTCCACTCCAATTCTCCGCTTCAGTTCCTGACTGTGCCATTACTGTAATCTGATTTGGCCAAATTATTATACCAGCTCTGATTGTACAAACAGAGACTCAAAACAGTGTGTTAAGTACAGCATCATATATTCTTTTTTTTTTTAATCCCACCTATTTTTCTCCTGCACATTCACAGTACTTTTTAACATATCGTCATCTTTCCTATTTTGACAGTAAGGTCTTCGTTATTTAATGATGAACATCAGCATTTTGCTACAAATATTTTGGTTTTGTTCTGATAAATATGCTACCTTTGGTGTCTAACCTGTTATGAATGGTACTAATGTAATTAAAACTCACAAAAAAATATGTAAAATTAAAAAATCTTCAAGCATTTCCTGTCTAAACTATCATTAGCCAAAGACAGCACTCATTCATGACTGAAAATGGAGAATCAATAGGAAATTTAACATCTGAACACTGCTTTTTCAGTATTTTCTAACTTCAATTAAAACAAAATGAAACAAAAAAACCCCAAACAAAACAGTAAAACCAGTAATAGTAAAATGAGATGGAAAAATTTTCAAGAGATCTGAATTTTTTTTTGACCTGTGCTCAGACTAAATAGCCACATGCTCCCTTTTCTTGTTTTAATCTTCCATGGATCAGTCCACGGCCATGCAGGATGCAATGTTAATCTGAAAAAGTTCAGTAACTATCAGCAGATCTCTCCACCATTCCGCCTAGACACACAAACCTCCTCTTCTCTCTTATCTTTCCACTCCTGAATGCCTAGACACACAAACCTCCTCTTCTCTCTTATCTTTCCACTCCTGAACAGGCAGACTGATGCTATGGAATGCTTTTGCATCAGAGTATGGTTGCATCAAACCAGCATTCGGGGAATCCAAACATCCAGCCAGCTGCAGTGTCTCTCCCAAGCAATTTAGCAAGGTTTCATTCTGCTCATAACTTGTCTTCAGAAATTATGACATCTATATTACAAAATTGAGGAAGAGAGGCACTTTGCAGATAAGTGGAATTTATTCAAAATGCTTCCATGTTACAAATCACTTTATGGGTGCCCTTTATACTCAGGCACATCTCTATGTTTTAGCAATTATTCATCATTTACATGTTCACAATTTAGAAGAGTTTCAAAATCAAAATGCATTAGAAGCCTACACTGCCTCAAATGGTCAAGCAAGTCTTGATAGCACTTCACACTTAAGAGACTCTAAATAAATTAAATAATGACTATGGAAGCATGAACCTTTCCTGTTGTGTCTGTGAACACAGTGAAAAATAGCAATAGTCTCCCAAATCTAGGATATAAGACAAAAACCTGTCTCATAGTCACAAAATATCTTGTTACCATAGTGATGGGAACTGAGCAAATGACTAAAAATACCTGGTCTTATTCACACTGTCTTAGGGATGTGACCTAAGTGACACGTGATAGATGATTTTCCTTGAGGAATTGATGGCATTTACGAGGAGCCAACACTGGAAAGCAAGTCCCATGTGTGGTAAGACACTCAAAGAGACCACCTTCTCAAAGATGCAGCTTGGAAAGAAAGCTCTCTGGGACAAGGCATGCAAAAAATTATGATCAAGAAAAACCACAAGTAGGTCGTGAACTAGTCAAAAGCATCAATTACATGTGGGTTCCACTAAATAAAGTTGGACTTTAAAAGCATTCTTTGCAGCTGCTAATACATAAAATTAACCACAACCTTCAAAGAAGAACACTATCCACAAGAATCCCCCAGTTGTGACTGTCAAAGTTAGGACAACTCATGTTTAGGCTAGCTTTGGTTCACAACACCTACATATGTCAGTACAACCCAAGAGGGGACTAATAAAGTGTGCTGCAGGAGAAGCTGCCAGCGGCATCTCCCACATCCTCTTTTATTTACAAACAGTTATCTAAGAATGTTTTCCTCCCTGAATGTTTCTAAAAGTTTCCTGTGCTGAGCTGTTCAAGAGTGTTGTAAGGCAAACACCACAAACACCACTGAGTGTATATAGTGGTTAATGCTTGCCTGGAGACATCTGCAAGTGCAGACCTGCCACAAAATTGCTCTGCACACTCTTAAGGATATTTTAAAATAGTTTGGAATTATATTCCAGCATTCTTAGACACAGCGGAATTCTGAAAATACGTATTTTATTTCAAGTATAAAAATAAAATGCTCTGCTTGATCTGAAAAAGATCATCAACATCAGATAACATTTGTCCTGACTATATTTCTAAGAAAAGTAGCTTCTTATTCATGCAAGGAAAAGGAATAAAAAACAACAACCAAAAAGTGCAAAACTTGCAGCACCTGCAGGTGAAATTTTGTACCATTGTAAAGAATTTACAAGAAGCCACTTACCTGAACAGGGCAGCTGGAGGACAAACTGAATTCCACTGGGAAGTATTGAGTACTCACTGTATCTCAAAATTTCAGACAGACCATTTCTGACCATCTTTTTGTCAAATTCTCCCTAGGAAAACACAATTTCACAAACTGAAAAAGAAAAGTTTTTGTCAGGCATATCTTCACAATAAGGTATTAGGTACTGAAGGGTTTTTTAGAAATATCTTTCTCATTTTTTATAAATACTTCAAAACCAAGTTAGCATGCTTGAAATGCTTTGTATGAAGTTATAGGCCTGTGCAGAGGCTACATGATGGGGTACTTAGCTTATGACTTATTCCTGCACTGAAGGAAAAGTCATGCATCATCCTTGGTGATGAAAGGATAACAGCAGTGCTGAAACACATCTCTTTCCCATATTAGAACCTCTCAATATGAAGAGGTGATGGTCAACAGAAGTGGTAGAAAGAGACTGGAGTAAGTGAAAAATTATTGTGGTTAATGTTGTTTTTTTTTCTTGGCAGATACACTCAACATAAATCAGTATGTGAAACCTCTCCCCCTACTGTAAAAGGCAAGAGGAAAACTCAGAGTGGAAGAAATTTTCCCCAGTATTACTGTAACAGAAATGCCCATAGATGTCTTGCCACAACTACTTTAAAAAAAACAAGGAGAATTCATTGCAGTTGGCTGTCAATCATTTTCTTGAAAAATTTAATATATTAAATAATATAGCTTCAGTCAAGGAGGCTAACTCAGAGATAGGTGTTGTATGATTTATTTTGTACTACTCAGGAAAAAAAAAGTACAAAATAAAAATTAAAAAAGCTTCAAAGTCTCCTATAGCTTTGCGTCCACAAAACATTTCAGGTAATCTACTTCTAACTCACAGATTTTTGCAGATTTGGTGAGATTCTGCAAATTTTTTTTTCACTGAGAGGCAGAGGTTATGAGTCTAGCTGATGACAAAACTGTCAGACTTGCTGTAAGGGTTAACACCACAAGATCATATTACACTCCATGTTGTGCATGAGCATCTATAACATGTTTCTTTCTGTCTTCAAAGCAAAGAAAATTAATGTCACTTTAACATTTCCGAAAAACAGCATCTGCCTTCTAAGGCAGAGTTTGTACTCTAATCTTTGAAGACCATGAAGAAAAGACGGTGAAAAAAAAATAGACAATACACTGAGCTGCGACATCTTATTTAAGAGGTGGCATATTTTTATTTCTCTGAAATGTCTTTTTAAAGAAGATTTAAAAAATCAGTACATTTCTAACTCTTAGGTGTGAAAAATGGTTACCTAAGTCCAGCTTGCAGTATTGTATTTCATATATAGTTGAATACTCACCAATTCTCTTTCTCTCACTTTTTTCCCATGAGGGAAGCTGTTTTCTAGTGTACACTTGACTAATCTTGCTCATATTCTGTGATAGGATGGCCACCTGTTATTCTGGAAGAGGAATTTGAAGGGCAATGGATAAGACAAAAAGGAAGTTTAGTCTAAACTTTTTTATTTTCCTGAGTGTCATCATGTAATCCTTGAGGTGATACACAAACAAAAATATTCAGAAGAATGCAGATGGGAGTAAGCAGAGCACTTGGAACTAAAGAACAGGCAGGTTTGGTATCAGTCAACTTTTTCCTCTCCCTTTAGCACTTCTCTGCTTATGTATCAGGAGAAGCAGCCCATGTCTCTACTTATATATATTTCTATTCTATCAAATACGCATTTTTTTCTTTTTTTTTTTTTAGCAATTGAGATGTAAAACAAAGTGGGAGAAGAAGAGTGCAAAGAACATTCTGTTAGTTACAGGCTGTTTCTCTACCCGAAAAGCTGTAAGCCCCAGCATTGACAGTACAATATGCAGGCACACCACGACTCTCTGGAGGCAGAGGGATCAAGGGTCGCATGGGGCATTCTCCTCTAAAAACTGATACAGAGCCTTCTGGAGATGAAAAGATGGAAATCAGCACCAGCACAGCACTCAGTCTCACTGAATTTTCCCTAACCTTGAAGGTGCAGAACAGCCATGACAGTCAGACAAGCTGAGCATGGGGTTTTTAATAGCAAAATAACAGTAATCAAGAATTCTGACACTACTAAAATATAAGTGCTGAATTAATTAAACAACCAAAATAATACCTTAACCTTTACTGTCTTGAATGTGCTGTGTTCAAACCGCCTTCTGATATATCTTTGAGTGCAAACAATAGCTTTAAGTACTTCTCCATTGCCAGGGTGCTTTCTACTATCTCAAGAAGCTGCAAAGACTTCCAAGTGAGTTACATTTTTCTTGTGAGTTTGAAGGTTAAGGTGTTTGCCACTAGGAGTTAAAGGACAGAAGATTCATTTTCTTCAGTTTGGTGGACTATGGAAAAAAATTCTAGAAGGCAAATTGTAATGTGCACCTAAAATAATTACAGAATCACATAGAATCCTTTTATTTACATGAATGGCTTGAAAAGATTGAAAAGGAACTCTTGGTCATTTACCATCTACAATTACAGAATTAGCATCCAAATCTTCTTGCCAAGTGTTCTGCTGCAGCTGGGTAGATCTGCACAATGCCCACAGCTTTGCAAACCATAAGGATTAAGTTATTTTCAAAATTGTTAACATTTTAATTCTTATTCTACTGTACAGTTTTGGTTTTGCTTTGGGTTTCTTTTTTTTTACAAAATATGAAGTCAGATTTTCGTGTGTAAATACACTGTAATTTGAGTAAGACTAAAGAAATATCTTACCTGCCAGCTCTTACAATTGAATTGGCAATACAAGCTATAGCTGAAAGACATTGAAAGCTTTAAGTGTCTCTTCCATATGAATGCAAACTTCCATGTATTTTATTAATGTGTATTCATTAAACTTGCCAGGAAATTTCACACACACACTCAAAAAAAAAAAAAAAGAAAGATTTTAGGAGACAAGAGAAATATATTGAAACCAATCTTTTTCATAAGAACACAGCAGGAAATTCTGTATTGGAGATTTTCCTGTCAAAACAAGATAACAGAAATACTAGAATTCAATATCCTGGAATATACGTGTATTTGCTACAGTAAAATTACTAAAAGTAATTTTAAAACTCTGAAAGCTCTCAATTTTATCTTGATACAGAATGAGTAGAAAGGAGCTCTTTGAAGTTTCATCTCCAAAGTCCTCCAATGTGATTACCTTACTATGCCCCAGCTGAGGAAACAATCACAGTATATATGATAAATAGCAAAAAAGTTGGATTTTGCATTTCAAGCAGTGTAACTGGCAGAAATGTAAACCAAACCATAGCTGAAAATTTTCCATCAATGACATTTAGGTTTTCTTTTTGTCCTGAAGATACAATTCTGAATAGAAATAGTAATTTTATGCGTTGGGTCATGAGTAGCTGTGTGCATAAAGTCACTTGTAGTTTTACTTCATACATCCAGATTGTACCAAGACTAAACCAATCTGCTTGAAATAGCTTTGACTTAAGAGGAAAATGGGGTTTTATGCCTGGTCTTCATTCAGCAAGGTGCCATTAAGATAAAATTACTAAGTGGAGATCTCGGTATTTCTCAAAATTTTGTCTTTTGGTATGTTTGTTTGTTTGTTTGTTTGTTTGTTTTTGAGGTTATAATAGACTGAGTTTTTAATAAAAGAAATTACTTAGATGATGAATTTCATCTGAAAATGATTATTTTCTGGCATTCTGTAGTACTTTCTCTGTGTAACCAAAAGTCTGCAGGATTTCTCATCAGACCATCTTCTTATAACTAAAAAATACCATTTGCACTTATTCATCACTCCCCTCTATGCCACAAAGACAAATCTGTTCCATCAATCTTGATCTCTCTACTGGCTTAAAAATCTTCCAGGTGTTCCATATAACCTGACAATATGGCACCACAATTGCATCATTCACTCATAATCTGACAAAGCCTCTAACCTTTCTCACTGAACAAGGAGCTGAACCCCCTCTCAGCTTCATTCAGCTCTGTATCTGCAGAGAACATGTATTTACCATTTTCCCCAGAGAGTCTATCAGACAAGAAAAACATTTAAATTTGCCTGTAGAGTTTCAAGGAGATTGCAGTTTCCTGCAATCTCTGGAATATCCGGTGGATACCCATCACCACAGTAGTTTCTAGACATGCCTGTGAGGTCCAGGTGATGCATATCTGCTCTAAGACAGGAGAATGTGCCAAGCATGTGAATATTTAAGGGCTTTATCTCTGGACTGATCGAACCCATAGTCTTTAAAGACCAAGAAACAACATTATGTTAGATGGTCAAGAAGGAAAAAACCTGACTGATAATCTACATGGATATAGACAGTATACACAGCATTTCTACAGATTATTTTTTGTCAAATTTTGAGGAAAAGTTTATACAAGGCAACTATCTGTGTTGGGAGGGCAGGGCCCATGGTGCTGTCTTGAAGGAAGAAAAGCTTGAAATGTCATCATAAAATTGTTTTTATGTTTATTTCAGATTCTACTTAAAGTTTGACTCCTCAAACAAAATCCTCAAATCAATAGGTAAATTGAGGGACAGATAGATTGTTTAAGGAAGGCAGGGTACTTGGACAAAGAGAGAGAAAGTCTTCTGAAAATCAGCACATTTAATTATTTCTTTTATTTAAAGAAAATGTTCTTCAGAACAGTTCTGGTTAAGTTACCAGTACGTTCTTTTGTAGATCCATGATAAAAAAAATTATGGGAAAGATATGGACAAGTGGCTGTTTGAAAGATCAAGTGTACAATCAAACCCTTACTTAGGTAGAGCAGCTGTCTGCACTACAGACGTCTTTGTAAAATCAAATTCATGCTGTGGATCTGATGGGAATGCATTGAATGGCTCTTCCTACTGAATTATACATGGGGCAATTTTTTTTTATAATATCACAATTTAATTTCATGCAATTTACATATTCTGATTAATAGTGCACTGCAAAGATATATTTAATATGCTCTGGCACTGCTGTATAAATAATGTCTGATATCAGTATTTTGTGCTGTTCTTTAAGATTAATTAATTTTAAGGTTGTAGTCAAGTTACACTACTCTTAGATGCCACAAAAAATGTATTCTAAACTACCTTTTGTTTAACATAATTTCTCTCACTTACACTACGTCTAATGAGAACTCTTACAGGAAAATATGTTGTTTCAATGGAACAAGATAGCTAAACAGGGGAAAAAATGCTTTTTATTTAATAAGTGTTTAGATATACTAAAGCAGAACAAATACCAAGCAGGATGGTTGAAAAGGAATTTCTATCAATTTATCTGAATTGATGTATATTCCATCACTTACAGATTTCAGTTCAGATAATGCTACTAATTAGTTTTGGCTGATATTGGAGTATTTTGTATGCCCCATTTATAAAAGCTGTTTGCCCATCTGTTAATAGGTTGGAAGTGATTAAAGGACACTTATTTTGGCTGTTGCAAAGGCCAAATCATTTTAAAGCTGCAAATATGTGACAAAATCAGCTAAAGGTTTGCCAAGTTCAGGACCTGATTTTCTTAAACCATTGTGGTGTCTGCTTCCTTTCCCTCCAGCCTAAAGCGCCTCTGAGTTTTCAGTATATAAAATCAAAAATTCATTCTACTATGGCAGGCTACACCTTCTATCTATGTGTTTAAACTTAGTTTTTAATGAACTTTGAATGTTTTTCAGATCTCTAGCATTTCTGCTGCTTGAAGCATTGCTTCTGAGAGCTTAATTTAAACGGGGCTTACAAGAGTACTCAGTATCACTGTATTTTAATACCTGCACATATTCTTCCTGTCTATTGTTTCATCAGTGTGCAAAAAAGAATGGGAAGGTCAGAGGAAAAAGAAGACAAAAAATGGGATAAGTATTTTGGTTGACAAGGATAGTCATGGACAGCAAGCTGGGAATCAACAGAAAATCAAAACCTCTACTGATACAAGATTTTGTTGTATATTGAACTTTGTTGGAGGAGTTCTTGTGCTGGGTTCAGCCTCAGCTTCAAGTTTGCCTGGCCATGTCATTATTGAGAGATATTTATAAACTTCAGTTCAGTCCAGCGAAGAGTCATGAGCTTAGCTTCAGTGAAGGTAAGAATCAGCCTTGTACACAGAGCTAGAATAATTCCTGCATAGCATTTACATCCTATGGCCTACCTGAAGGCAAAGGTCACATTTAAATGATACTCTTTTTTTCTGCATCTATTTAACTTAATGCTGCGCAGTATGAGGACAGAAGCTGACCCTTACTTCCAATGGAAAGCAGCAATGGAGTTGTGAAAAGCATATTCTATCCCTGATTTTTCTGCTAACTCCTGAATACTTTTTTCTTGACTGAGTTTGAATGTAATACCAAAGGGAAAAGACCAATAACTAGCTCTAGGCTTATTCTCTTCATCTGCAAATTTAATTTTATAAATGAGCAACATAAAGTGCTACCGACATACATTAAAGAAATACCACCTGCTTCGAACTGCTTTAATGGAAAATCTGTCTAGCACTTTCTTTAATGATTATATGTCTTAAAAATTCAACAAATGAAAGGATTATCACCGAAATCATATTAATCTGAAAAGGATTAACAGCCTACTGTTGAAAGACTTCATGAACTGCAGTAGGAGAGGTTCTGAAATAAAAATGCAAAGAGTTTTTCTCATAAATAGTGCAGAAAGGCTGTTGGAGGTTGAAGCAGCAAAAGTGAAAATGGACTGTAATGAAGAATGAGGATGTGAATCAAACACATCAGCAGTGAAAATAAAAGAAAATCACAGAAAACATTCTGTAAGCTTTAAAATCCTTAACACCTGTATATGCATTTTCATTTGCAGGTTTCTGTGACTGGCTGCACTCTCATTATCATTTGTAATTTTGGACAAATTTAGATAGATTATTTTAAATGTCTTGTTTTAAGAATGAAAATTTTATTAAGCATTCTGAACTTAATGAAACACTGAGAATGAAGCCTTGGCTTCCTATGGATACAGGTCTTTTGAGGGTTAGAAAGGCCTCCCACAGTCTGCAAAATACTTTATCTTCAACAATACACAGTTTAGCTCCTAGAATTTCAACATACAAAAAGAATGTTTTATTTTTCTGTAATATCTTCCCTGCCTGTAGGACATTAATGGAATTGTGGCCAGGCATTTCTTGTAATTTAATGGCCAGCAGAGCTCATTTCATCAAACCTCATTCAGTTGTTATCCATATTCATGAAGACACTTGAGGATGTGTTTGATTTTAGCTTTAGTAGGATTTAAGGATATGTTTAAAGTTAGGCACATACTTAAAATGCTATACTGAATCTGGATGGAGGCAATCTCATGCTTACCTGAGCTAAAGTTAAAATTAAGCGGATGCTTAAGTATTTTGCTGAATACAGATGGAGTGCAAAACTGCATCCCAGTGATTACTCATAAGTGTCAGTATGTTCTCAATCCAGAAATTATCACTTTACAAATAAAATCTGAAGATATGCATATACATAATCAATGTATGGCTGAGTAGAATTTTGATGACCCGCTAATTACAATTCATGCAGACATAAATTAATAAGGGGATGAAATGCTGCTCAAACTCAAACATACATTCCAAATTATTCACTTGGGTTGCACACAGAAGATGAAAATAGAACAATAAAACAAAATGGAAGCATAGGACAAGCCATAACGACAAGCACAAGAGTTTTTGTTTCCAGTTGAAGGCACTAATCTAAACCTCAGTGGGACCAGTTTAGTTGGTCTCAGGGCCTCACACTAAAACTTGCCTGGTTTCCTAAGGCTGGAATTATGCTAAGGGGAAGTTAATATGAACATCAAACTCACAAAAGCCAGAATCACAATTCTGAGGTTTTGCAGTTTAATGACATGGAGATCTAAGGCTTCTACTTGGAAATAGCCTAAATATATGACTGCAACTGGTTTATGCTTTCTAATTCCTCTGTCACTTTTCAATATTAATTACCAAAAGAAAAACACTGAAAAATAAGTTTGAGAACAACTACTTCACTTTCATCTGTACCTCATATTCCTTCTTTCTGACTTAGCATTTGATGCAGAGCTTTACTTTTAGCTGGCTTGGAAGACTACTGTAGTCAGGAAAGACAGAAAAAATACCTTGTGAATTAGATATGTAAAATCTTAGACAGCTCATGACTGCCATATATTTCAAGAACTCTACATATATTTTAAAAGATTCCAAACTTAGACAGGGCTAAAAAAGTTCAGAAAAATAAATCTACCTAATCAGTAACTACAAATGCTAGGAATGAATACAGCAATAATTTCCTTTCAACTTCAGTGCACAGGTTCGAAAAAGGAAAATATTGCTTTCCCATTTTCATCTTCTCAATGACTACTCTCTGTCTTGCTACCCAATAATTCTAGCAGATCTGGCTGTTTGGCTTTTGCTGTGATGTATTTTTGACCAAGCTACCTCTTAAGAAGGATACGCCACCTATTGAAAAAAAATAGGAAAAAAATCCCAACAAAATAATCCAGTATATAATTGAAATATGTCCTTGCCTTTTTAATTTCTGCGTTCCCAAAACACAGCTCGAAACAAAGCATCTTAAAAATGGATACCTGATATCCTTATCCATTACCTCTATTGCCATCAATGGATGGTAAAATGGTATTTGAGATCTGTTATCATTAAACGTTTTCCTACCTGATTATTCCTATCTTATCTAGTCTGCTTTATGACAGAAACTATCCCACACCTCTGGCAATTCCATACACTACCTCCTAGATTTCTTTTCTTTTTTAGGACAGTATGACTGGCACCTTGTATTTTGTCACTAACTTGTTACTAGCATGGCCACACCACCTAGAGGGACACAGAAATGGTGATGTTTTCTGTTCAGACCTAATTCTTTTCCTTTCCATACCCAACCTCCTAGTGTGTTTTGTACTCCTTAGGGTTAGCAGTTTCATACAATTGAACAGCAATTTTAAGCTCCTGCTTGTGTGAAAATGTCAAATTCAGGGCTTATTCAGGCGTGTGTATATAGAGTAGTTCTCTCCTCCAAATATTTTCATTACTTTTCAAATTACCAGTGTGTTTTGATGAAAAAATCTTGTTTTAAAAAGTCAGATGTGGTACATGCTAGACTAATGTAAGCAACTGCATTAAAACTACAACTAAACCATTCTTTCAGGCATTCCATTTAGCAAGTTTACCCACTGAGTCTGAATTCTAGAGGCTGATTATCATTTTTTTAATCAAAGAATGCAGGTTTTAAAGGCTGCAAAGTCAGTGCCCTGACATGTATTCCAGGTTTCCAGCAGGGAAGTATGAATTACTCAGCTGTTAAACATTTTTCCCATGAAGCCAAGCATGCAATTCAAGCAACTGTTATTGCAAATAGAAGACCTGGCTCTCCACAACCTTGTACATTTTAGGATGATCAGGCACCACTGTTATCTGGTGGGAGAGCTAAAATGCATGTAGACGCTCAGGAATATCCCTATTTAGTACCTCATTTTATAGGTGTATAATTCTTGGGTCATTTATTTAATAAGTTCTGTGTCACCACTGAGTATTCCTGCCCAACTTAGTTGGCTTTTCTATTAGCTATCTATGTATTGGGTTTTACTTCTGGTTGTAACCTAGGGATTGGAGTCCTGATGTTGCTCCTCCCAGAGCCAGAGCAGCTAAAGCCTATCATTTTATCAACCCCATTCATCTACTTGGATACCCTGTCAGTCATGTAAGGTATATGCTGGAAGATTAGCTACGTTTTAGTTTATGTGGTCTAAAGCCAAGGCAATGACTAGTAAAGTCATATTTAATTTAATATGAAGATGAAATTATGCTTCTTGTGCAATTGAGATGTGACTAGTTATTTAATGAAGTCTGGATGTTAACACCAGCTGTCTGAGGAAAAACCATGAGAAAAGGGTGGACTTAGAGGTGCAGTAGGCAGAGGATCTGCATAAAAACCTCCAGAGCCATGCTCCAAAAATTCCTTTCTGGGCAAAGATCCAGCACTACAGTAAGTGACTTTTGCACGTCTGGGCTTAAATGTATGAATTTAGGAAAGGATAGACACATGAAGTAACAGAGAGAGTTACTGAGTATTTTAGCAATTCACATGACATTTCCCAAATGCTATGAAGACATTGTCTGAGGTTTATATCCTCCAACTGTGCATAACAGTATGATTCTGATTATGAGCTGACAGCAACTAAAATCCTGCCATGCAAGTGATCAGCATGGGCCAGATCTCTGAAGATCTCTGATATTCAAGGCTCAAGTTTCAAACACATAAAAAAGTTGCTCACTTCAAAAATTATCATTTTGAGATGACAAAACATTGATCAGCAGATTGCCACACAAAAGAAATCTGAGTGAAAACTAATTTTCACCTTTCTTCCTTAAGTATTCTTTCTTTATTTAAATAAAGTATGTTGTACCTTGCTTTCCAAAATTTGACCATGTAACTTGAAGTATGTCCCCTGTTCTGTTGCACCAAACGGATTACTGCAGTCCCCCTTTAAAAATAAGGAAAGTCATATCATCAACCCCTGAGAAGTGGGAGTTGAGAAATACATGCAAAGGTTCTTTATAACTTGCACTGCCGGGCAATTTGATACTCTGATGTAGCAAAGGAGTCAAATGTCTTTGTCTTCTCAGACTCTTCCATGTAAAACAGTGCAGCAAAGTGTGTGTTTAACCCGGAATGCACTGATCCCTCTTTACACCAGGATGAGCCATTTGCCTATGGAGTTCAGCCTCCCACCTCCCACTTGCAAAAGGAGTTTAATTGGCTCTAACAGCAATCTGCACTCTGATAAGGTTGCTGAGAGAGACAAAAAAAAAAAACAACACACAAACAAACAAACAAAAACCAGCAACAAACCCATGTAGCTGAAGACCTCATACAGTGTATTTCTTCCACAGTCCTCTGTTTGCGCTGGTCTCCCACCACCCCAGTGTGCAGTGCCTCTTCGAACAGCCATTCCTCCCTCTAGATTTCCAGTTTTCATCCCTGGCCATCCAAAAGCTCACAATTCCTTCCCTTTGCTTCCTAAACCATCTTTCAAGCCTCCAGTATGTGGTCCAGTGGATTGGATATGCTTTCAAGTGAGGCTACCTCCCCCTTTCAAATTCCCAGCTTAATTATGCTGGAAACAAGGGTGGCCTACAATAAAGACCTTGCTTCCACTTCACAAGCCACCTGTTATCTTCCTCACCAACCTGCCAACTCCTCTGCTGTTTCCCAGTCCTGCTGCTCGCCAGCCCACTGTGCCATCTGCACAGCAGGAATTCAGAGATAAACTTACCAAGTGTTAGAAGTCTCAGCTTTGTCTCTGAGCCGGTGCTGCTTTGTGAGCAGAATAATTATTCTGGAATAAAAGTAAGTTTCATTTAAGTGTAATGTCTGCATGGAAAACTACTCCAGAACCAGGGATAGTAAACCAGTTTATTCTATTCTAGCTCTGCTAGTTTGCTTCCTCTTCTCTACAGGGCCTGAGACT
Source organism: Euphonia xanthogaster (assembly GCA_034509185.1). Lineage (NCBI taxonomy): Eukaryota > Metazoa > Chordata > Aves > Passeriformes > Fringillidae > Euphonia > Euphonia xanthogaster. The sequence continues at coordinate 13,448,594 of JAYDZK010000202.1, read as the reverse complement.
ACCTTAAATTTTCCTACTCATACAAGTTGTATATAGATATAACAATTAAATTAATCTACAAAAAGAATTAGAAAATTACTCAAAGAAGAATTTAAAAATTTACAGCAATTTTGGAGACTACTACTTAAAACATTTCTGAAACTGGGGAGAAGCTGAAATGCAGAAATCTGATTACTCAGAAGACTATTAGAAGGTTTCAGAAGACTTCTTTCCCAAAGGTTATTAAAAACAAAACAAAAAAACAAACAAACAAAAAAAAACCAAACCAAAAAAAAAAAAACCAAACCAAACAAGAAGAAACAAGAAAGCTATCAAACAGAGATCACCACAGCCCAGAAACTGGACTGAGTGCTACATGATAAACTGGAAGAGATGATTAATTTTCAACCTGGGGAAAAAAGTTCCACTCATCTATTATGGTTAGTGGCACCTTGCCACAGACACTAAGGTCCTGAGTTTCTGTGGCAAGGCACCACTGGACCATTATTGGCCCCGGTATCCCATAACGCTGGACATGGTCTGAATATATAAAGTATAGAACAATTACCATCCCAGAAAATTCACAGTTGCAGCAAAGATCCAGAGAAACAGAATCACAGAAGATGGACTTATAAAATAATACAAGGAAAGCGGATTCAATTCATGACTCAAAGCTGTCCCAGTACACCAGGAGCTTAATGCTTGTTACTTTAGATCAGAGAGTGTGGTAAATGTTAACCTTAAAAATGAGCATAAAGTGCATTAAAGAGGATGGTCTGGACCATCTACAAAGTGTTTCTCCCAAGCCTACAAGGCAGCAAAGAAAAAAAAATCACCTTCAATTCCATGCTGGAATATTGATACTGTCATCATTCATCAATGGGAAGAATAGATGTTGATCATTCTATCGTGAATCAGAGATGATAGAGGGAGAAAATATTTCATATTTTGTTTGGTTTAGATTATTTTGGTATCCTGTCTAAACTGGTGCATTTGAACTATGCAAGCACTTTTCATGATAAACAGTAGAACTCTCTATCAGCCTTGAATCATGATGCAGAAATGGGTAATTCACAGCTAGCTTTGAAAGGGCTTTTGATTTAAATAACGATCTCCTCTTTTAGGTAAAGTGCAAAATCCTACTCAAGTGCAAATCACAGGCAATTACTATCTTATCTCTAAAACACCACAGATATGTTCTATCTCATCCCAAAGAAAATAAATCAGTAGTTCAAAATAATGGCATTCTGGCAATGGAACACCTTGCCTATAACATATTCCTTCTCATGTACCTTTTGGGGAAAGATTTTATAAAGCATATTTTAAAGTTTAACGAACTAGTCTCACGTTTTTGTTTTTCCTAATTTTACAGGAAATACATGAAAGTCATTTTGAAACAAGAATACCCCTTGTGTGCAGATGCAGGCAAAGCTACAGGCATCTTCTGAGCACACTCACTGTTTTATCCAGATTCACAAGTTACATTATCTCTGTTGCCTTTTCTCATTAAATAAAATGCAATCAAACATGGAAATACTCTGCAAGGTGATTTTCTTTCACATGAAACATTCAGTAACAAAGATGTCTTTCTGCATGTCATGCTTTCTACTTCCCTACTTTGTGTCTGCATTTTAATCCAGGTTACCTTTTTATTTTAGTAGTTCAGACTTCGTAGCTGGCTATAATGATATAAAAATGCAAGCACAAAGGTTGTGTAACTTACCTACCATGGTGGCTTACCTACCAGGAACATGGGTACTGTAAATAGCTTAGCTGGAGCTGAAAATTAAAAGAAAGTGCACTAGGTTCAGTTGAGAAAACAACATAACTGCAGGGGCAACACAGGCCCATCATCAAATCCTCATTAGAGCAGGTATTTAACTACACAAACAAAGAGTACTGTCATGTCTCTGGACAATGTGTCATTTACAGCTTTGGTTTTCTGCAGAACAAAACCAAGAGATTCTACAATTGTGGAATTGAAATGGAATAAAATGCCTTGAATGGATAAGCAAAGAGATTTCAACCCCACTTTTTCAACACTCTTAACAAAACCCCTCTGCATGTTTGGTTTCCTGAGAGGGTTTGAATTTCTGTTTTTCTCCTCTAGTCCCCACAGCAGACACTGCCCTAGGCCTAAGAAATTCTTTTTGACAAAAATGTCATTTAGATTCATTTCGGGGGAAAGGGGGAAACATTTCAGTTGTAGAGCTTCAGCATTTGCCTGAAGTCAGCATGTATTTCTCAGTCATTTGTTCCCTGTTGAGGAAGGGGTGGCTTATATTTGCTAAAACCACTTTTCAATAAGCGCAGCACAGTAAAGTCAGTGCACCCTGTCCTGATGAAAACATTTGCAGTGCAGCAGGAGACACTCCAACCTCTGAAATTCCATAAACTTATCCTTCTCAGCAATGTCTGCCTATGACAGTTTGCTCCTTCCATAGAAGTAGCATTCCATGCTCATCTCATCCTTAACATCAAGAAAATTTAAAAATCAAGAAACTCCTTTAAGGTCAGGCATTTTGACGCCAGATTAGAACCAACACATTTTAAAGAAATTTAAAAAATGAAGTTTTAGTTTAGAATTAATGATCAGGTGCCTCTCTAGGCAAGAGGCAACCTGATTTATCTAGGCTCCCCAGAACTTCCATCGTCACAGTGACACAAAGTTAGACATTTACTTTTTGAGAACAAAAAAAATTTAAACAGAAAAAAAAAATTCCAATTTTTTCTTGCAAACCTTTCAGCCTTCACAAGTTTTCAAACAGGCTAAAATAAGTTTACAGTTATTTTATTAAATAATAGGATTTATGCAGCTCTAAGGTCAAACAGAAAACTTTTAGTAGGTGAATTACCTCCACCAGCTGCTTGCTACTTTAAATTGCTCTTAACATTTAATCTTACCTCCAAATAAACCTTGTGTAGAGAATGTGTAAACCTTTCTTACATTTTTCTATTGTTTTCTGAGCCTTACCGCATTTTAACTATTCGAAATTGAGAATTTGTAATCTCTGCCCTGTCCAATATTTTTCATAAAATATTTCCTAAAATTGCTATAAAAGTAGGAAAATACATCATTTATCCAAATTATTTCATATTCTTTATTTGAACTCTTCTGATTCTCTCCCCCACCCCAGCACAGGGAGGGAGTGAGCTGCTGGCTGGGGTTAAACCACAGCACTGAGCCATAGGTGCCTGTTTAAATGTCCTTTTTTAGTAGCTCAAGCCAATACTCTTTTTTTGAAGTTTAATCCAGGTAAATTTTGTCAAGGCCTTGGACTGTAAACAGGCCACCCTGCTGCTGCCATGTGCTTTTGGAATGCTGTGACCCAGACTGCACCATGTTTCTGATGAGGCTGCATTGGTTATTTCTGAAGAAGCTTCATTCATTCTTTCTGCATTGCTATATTATATTTTCTCTTTTCTGTTCACAACATTTATATTTGATAGCACATGTGAGCCCAGCCTTCTACCCAAGGTCAACAAAAATTCTGTCTCAAATATTCACTAATGCTAAAAGATGAAAAACGCTAGGGAAAAATGACCATGTAAAGAATTCTGTGATAAAATGCTTAAGGCTCAGGCCATGCTCATCAATTTTCCTACTGTCAGATGCCTTCTGCAACCTCTGCCAGTGGAGGATTTTGCTTCATTGACTGCTAGATTCAACATTCTCTCTAATGTAACATAATCATCATTCCTGCAGGGAACTGATGGGAGTCTTATGGCTGCTACCAGGAGAGATGAGCTAACTACTAAGTTACTTAGGACCAAATTACTTCCTAGAATATATTGCAAAAAAAATGAACAAACAAACAGAGCACACTACAGAAAATTCTGCTCTATATTTCATAGAGCAGTCACACCACACCATTAGGAAACAGTCTTAAGCCTCTACATGCAAGAAAGAACCGGATTTAAAGATATTTCTATCACACTTTTTAATTTGTTTAATTAAGCACATTTCTGTTTAGTGGGAGGGATTGTACGACTTCTAACTCTGTGTGTGAATGCTTAACTCAGGGAATCCACTGAAAAATTCACTTATTTGAGTCTCTTGTGAAAACCTTGAACATTTCAGGCATACTTCAGAATGGTGGCTAATCCCTCCTCTAAAATGAGAAACAATATTTGAAAAATATCTTACACAATCAAGTATGAAAGATAAAAGAGCTGCAGTCTGCTGATCGCAAGTAAATATTATAATGTAGAGACATTCAGAGTTCCCAATATACTGGGGTCTCTGCTCCAATTGCATACTCCCCCAGCCTGGCAATAAACCTTTCCACTGTACACAACACTGCTTATCTTGCAGCCTGAGAAGTTAATAAATACAGACAACAACAAAAAATAGATTGGTGGGGGGAAAAATGTTTATAAACCTTTGAAATTCCAGGGGCCAGTAAATCAGAATCAAATTTTAAAAATAAGCAAATTAATTTTTTTTATACCTTTCCAAGTTTTCTGATTCTTATTGGACTTTATCTGTCCCAAATTAAGTTCCCATCTGAACTGCCATTGTGTTCCATTTCTATGTCAGGCTTTTTCATCTAGGTCTTTTCCGTAAAGAAGATTTCTGCAAGGTCAGCCAGGTGCGCTTTTAAACTTTTTACAAGCAAAGGTTGTTGCAAGAATTCCAAAAAGGTACATCTATGTTATCTGATAAATCAGTGAGAAAAGCCAGAGTTTAAACCAAGCTTGTCACAGATGCCTCTTTACCAGTTATGACTGAACTCCAAAAATTGATGCATTGAGGGAAGAGAAGCTGATGAAGATTCACAGCTAGCTAATGGCTTTTTTTAAATAGGACATTCATTTTAATCTATAGTATTTACAAGCAATTATTAGCTAGAACATAGAAATAGCAACTCCTAGTTTATTTGTACATTTACTAACTTTGTGTTAGATAATTAATTTAAAACATTTGAATTTTATCTATAGAGTCAGTCTATGGGGGCTTTAAAACAGTGAACAAGAAAAATAGCAGCCAGGATCTAGAAATATAAAGCAGTCATAGAACAAGGTTGAAGTTTGCATCCACTTTGATGTCTTTTATATTGCCAGGATATTTTAAATGAGGCTGTGTTTCATCCAAGCATCAAAATAGGAGAAGGAACTCCGTGTCTAGATTGCAACACTCATTACATTTATTTTAAATAAAGCTGCATAACAAGAAATAAGTATTTTCTGAATGTCTCCAGTAGCTGAGTGTTAAGAGAATTAAGATATTTTGGTTTTGTTTGGTGAAACTTTCAAAGTGTTTGTCTTTCAAGGTGTTTGTCTAATGGAATTTTGAGCAATTTATAAACCTTAACTCCCACAGGAATAAACGCAACAATTGAAACCTCATGGGTTTTCCTAAAATACCCAGTGCTTAGACTGTGTTTTGACATGCCAAATTATTATTAAAGTCTGAGGTTTTAATTTTCTGGTTTTGGTTGATTTTGTGAATGCATTAGTTTTACTCACCATTTTTAATGTGTAGAATGCAAACTTTCTGGGGCAGGAGCTGCCTATAATCACATGTAGGTACAGCAGCTATCTATGCAAAAATTACTCTTTCTCTTCCCAAACTCTTTCATCTCCCAGCTTCACTCTTTGTCACTTCTAATCCAGCTTTCACCCTATCCTAGCTCCTCCAGACTGCTGCAATTTTACTTTAGGTTGCCTACGTAAACTAGATTTAACTAACACACCATGACAGTGCTCATCTTCATTTTCTCTTGCAAATACATACTTGGGCTACCTCAGGGCCTCTTAAGAGCTTTCAAATGCAAGAATTCTGGTTTTGTAATCTAAATAGTATAGGAATTCTCAGTCCATTTGTTTTATTTCTACTGGTTTGTGAAATTTGTGTTTTCACTTCATTTTTATTGATTTACATGTTGCTGCAGACAAAGGATTTGGAACACTGAAATTTGTTTTCTTTTCTCAGATCTCTTTTTCTCAGCAAAAAGAGGTCTGTTACTCTTCCTAATAGTGCAGCTGCTGGTAGCACACTTCCAGTGCCAAGGAGCCGATGTAAGGTGCAATGATTCATGGTATAGGAATAGCTATTGAATCAGCAGTAACTGTACTTTTGGTGTCTGGTTCAACAGCAACAACAAAACCAACTCCTGCTAACCCACAGAAATGGAGCTGCTCAGTGCCAGACACAGAGTATTTTTTAGAATTCATTTGTTGTGTATCAAAGCCACACTTCTAAACCTGGTTATTGAAAATGAAAAATAGATTCTTCATTATCTTCCATTAAAGTATTGTGAAACACCCTTCTATATTTTAAACAAAGATACGTATTTAGCAAGTAGTTTCACATCACTGGAAAAACATGCACTTGGTTTACTAGAAATGTACCAGAGAGACTGTGAATAGAGAAGAATAAGGCTTCTGAAAGTGCACCCACAAAGGTTTGCTTTTCAGGGTTGATATTACAAGTAATTAGCTTGACATTTAATGAATGACATTTCTAAGGAATGCTAAAGCTGACTTAACAGGCAAACAAAGCAACATTTTTTGTTTAGAGAAGGTAATAACATTGCTACACATTTTATGTAAAGTCATTTTGCCAACTAATGTTGAAGACATCTACATTCATTAAATAATTGAAATAAAAATGCTCTCTGTTAACTGACTTTCTGGTGTGGTGCTGTGTGCTTAATACAAGCTCTGATAAGAGTTGCTGTGGTAAAGATGAGCAGGCCTACACTAGAGTTAGAATCAACTAACCCTCAATTGAAATTGTGTGCTTTTTCCAAGCAAGTTTAAAATCATAAACAATTCAGACAGTATTTCCCATTTTTGTAAAGAAGGGAAAAGAAAAAAAAAAAAAAGAAAAGGAAAAAAAAGGCAGGTCTGTTGAAATTATATATTCTTAAGCTTTTCCTACACTTTAGAATTTAATTTTATATTGGCAAGGAACTCTTTAGAAGGATCAAGAAGGCATGTGTTAGCCTGGTTATCCAACCCAGAGGATATGTTTGTTTACATGCAACACATTTCAAGGGCACCTAGAAAACCACAGTAATTCAAGAAATATATCTGAAATTTGGTCTCATTTCCTGCTTATATTAAGAATGAAATTAAGTGTTTATGTCATGATAGTTTCATCAGCTTTATTTTTGTGCATTAGAAATCTGGAAATCTCTTCCAAGTGCCTGTAATATCAGTCTCATTCACACAGTTCAGCTGCTGGGTTAGCACACCCACACTTCACCAGGGAAGAGAATGGAGTCTTCAACCCGAATGGAAGAAATCTGGTTATAAATAGAGTTTCCATTTAGCACCTTTTCATTTTTTTTTCTAATTTCTCATGGGTTTTATTTCACTGCTTAATCATGGATAAGGCATAAGTACAAAGTTATCCAGCTCAAAAAGAAATGTGAACAAAGCCACTGACTCTTTTATTTTCCTAATGCCATGAATGCCATCAGTGATGACATGGTCTAGTGAACCGAATAGCACTGCCTTGAGACAGTATTAGTGTGTGTACAAAAGTTTGGTTTAGATCTGAAGTATGAAAGAAAAAAATGTGAAGTGCTAGAATGAGTGAAAATGGTATCAAATGTCCCATCTTCTATATTCCTAAGATTTTTGGGACAAAAGGACACATACTCCTTTTGCTCATTCATTCCTTCCTTTACTAATTCCTTTTACAATCTAAAAGAAAAGGACAGTGAGCCCCATAAATTATAGGGAAAATTATTTTTTTTTTTTCAAAACCAAGTGATACTTTCCAAGAAAATTTTCATTTCTAAAAAAAGAGAAAACTTAGTAAAATCAACAGCCCATAGTTTGCAGCAGTCTTGAATGAGCAGAAACATAAACTCAGAAATATATTAATACAGGGTTTTCCATTGCAGTGTGCAACTAGTACTTGCAAATAATCAAAATATGCCACTACAAGGGCTCACCTCCACCAAAGCATGATTTGTTTTACAGAAAATAGAGGTTTTATTAGCACACACCTCAATACTTTGGTGGTCCATTACTGTCATTGCACTAGCATAGGGACATTGATAGAGGATAGCCCTGAAATTTCCAGTTCAGAAAAGACACTTCAAAAGTGTCTTCACTGATACTCCTTGACATCTCTCCTACTACATCTCTTGTTGGCCCCTGCTACTCTCTACATCTGATCCCACAGTTGATATTCTACGTTCAACTACTTGTGTAGCTGATCCCCTCTTAGCTGATCCAGATCATTTCCAGCCTCCCAGCAATACCCTGTTTCACAGTCTTTCTTTATTTCAGTCTTATAAACCTTTCCATTAAAGAACTCACTTTCTGCCCACAAGGCACTTCCATGGGCCTATTTTATTGTAGTGAAAATGCAAACAACAGGGAAAAGAATCTTGTACACACATGAACGAATTATGGTCCATCAGAAAAAGCCCTTTGAACTGCAGTTTCTCTCCCTTCTTCCCCAGCCCTTGTCACCATGGGTTATTTTTCAAATGTGCTTTCACAGCAGCTCTTCATTGAAGTGAATGGTACCACTTTTGGACCTTGGTATTTGTGCAGTAATTACTATTGTTCAGCCCTGTATTTAATAGGCAAGTGAGAGGACGTCTAAAAATATAGCAGCCCTTATAAAGATTGCTTACAAAACCCTTCAGAAATACAAAGCTGCGGTCCCAAACAAACCCTGTTCCATTCAGCAGTTTTCTGTTCAGCTGTAGCGCAAAAACACAAGATAAAGAAGAAGCAATACTGGGTCAGAAGAAAGAGAGGGAAGGAATAAAGACTGGAGTTCAAACAACTAAGGCCTCGGTTGGGAGAGTTAAAGTCTGTTTTATCACTGCTGCAAATTGTTCTCTTTTCAATTGCTTCAAAATCAAGAGAACTCTAATTTGCTCTAAACAGCTTTTGATTTTATCAACAAAGCATCAAAGGGCCTGAGCAACACAATCTTTCGTAAAGGTCAGATTGTTTTCCTGTATTAGAAAGCAAAATCTCCTCACTTTTTTATTTTATGATTCGAACTTTGTTTGAAAATACACCATTTACTTACAGTGCTACGGCTCTTTTGTCTCCTTTTCTTCCTGCAAATCCTATTTCCAGCTAACACTGTCCTTTATGAAATGAAAGTTTACATGTTTTCCCATTAAAAAAGGCCATCAGTTCTCTATCTTCATGTTACTAAATAAATATGGGCTTTGGGGTTTTTTTCTGATAGATGCATAAGCATGAGCTGTGATTAATACAGAAAGAAAAAGAAACAGTTCCAGAGTTTCCTGTTGTAGAATGGAAGTGAGCCATCATAAAACATAGCCCCCACAAATTGTGTTAAATGGTTTGAAATTACACTTGTAATAGTGTTAATTACCAATAGCCCAACTATTTTAGAAGAACATAATTGAAAACCAGTTATGCTGGAATCTAAAAAGGGTGACATCTCTTCATCGGACACTATTTGTCTTCTTTTTGATGGAAAAAAAATGTAATTTCTCTTACACAATAAGGAAGAAAATAGGTAAATATACCCGAAGCAGACAGGACTTATTTGACGGTTTCTTAAAAACCCATTTATATTGAGGAGCCAAATTGAATCCCAGCCTTGATTTTCTCCATTCTACCCAGGTGTGGTTAACTATACATCACCTAAAATGGTGATGGAAAAGGGAATTAGAGCAAGACTTATGCTTCTGCTGGAGCTCAGCAACTTGCCAATGTCCCTTTAGAGAGGAAGAAAGGGTGCAGATGTTCTTATACTGAGTGAGCTCAAGAGAGAGTGTGATTATGCAATCCTCACATTTAGTAATGAGTCTGAGCAACATGCAATGACCTCCAGCTTTTGGCAGTCCTTCAGCTCTGAAGATCAGATTTTCAAAACCATTCAGCTGTCCTAGATAAAGCAGTACTATGCAACACTTGGCCTTTCAGCTTCTGGCCTCTATTGCACCAAGTCTTTAATTCAGAAAACAGAATTCCTATTAACATGATCTGTTAAGCCAGGGAAGGAAAACTGATTTTCATTGTACAAGCTAATTTTCATCAAGGCATTCAGAAGTGCTAATACTAGTGTATTATTTCATGTGGGACCTATCTGTAGAAAATATAGGTTTGGCACATAGTGATAGGTGGCTTCTGGGATTCTCTTTTCTTTCCAGCACCAGATCTATCATAGCCTAACTATGAGAAAATATATACTAACACTGACTTGGACAAACTGAATCAGGTCTTGTTGGGCAGAATGAGCCATTCTGGAGAGAGCAATGCTCTCTTATTGAGTCAGGCCAATAACAGATGAGTGGTCTTGCAAATGTTTCCAGCATAGCATTATTTTTTCAAAGTATAAATCAGCTGTCTAATTTACAGCACTTCACTCAACACTGAGATATTTCTCAACCATGCTTTTACATGAATGGGCAACATGAGTGTTGTTACCAGCCCTTCCCATCAAAATTGGTCACTGATTTTCCTTCCCAGTACTCTGTTTTCAGCTGCTTCGAGAAACTGTAACTATTGAATCTGACATTTTCTCTGCTGAGTAAATGTATCCTTAGGAAAAAAAAAACCCCAACTCAGGAAATTTAAAACATCAAAAACTCAAAAACAGACTACTAGACGAAAACTGAATTCATTATTCTGCTAGAAAATCATTATTCCATATGACAGAAATAGAGGTGGGCAACAAAACAAAAAAGCTGAACTAAGTTCAAACCAGTGCCTGATTGTGACTCATCTCTGTTCATGAATAAGGATGAACGAAGTCAATGAAAGGTTTCTGGCATTACGTCCTTATCATCAAATATGTTTGATTTCTCACATATTTTTCATCATCCTCTTTGGCTTGGATTGGTTTTGGCTGGTAGAAATAAGTTAGACCCTTGAACTAAGTCACACCTTGATCTCACTCACTGAAAGAGAAACATTCTGTGTTCTATCACCTTTTATGAGGAATTACTCATAGCAGAAACTAAAGAGAAAGAAACAGCCTCAAAGTTTTGTTCAAAAGATTTTGCTGAGAGGAGAAGGAATAAAAAATGATCTCCAGATCAACTTGCAGGACCTTTAGGCCCTTGCAGGCCACAGTTGACTGCAAGTAGTAAAGAATCAGGGCTTTTTCACAGTTTAGTTAAACCAGTCTAGTCCCTCTGTATCCTCTTATTGATATGAACTTTATTCAAAAAATGGGTAGAATGCAGGAAAACAAGCAAAAGAAACTCCGCTTCCCTCAGTCTCTCCTTGGCCTCAAGAGGGCCCCATAAGAAGCTGAGTTGTTAAACTCAGAACATCAGTGAGAATGGTTCTTCTCATAATGAAAGTTTCAAAAAATGGCAAGTTACTATTTATTTGTCGTTAACAAATAAAGAAATCATATCCATTCTCAACAATGTGTCTGTACCAACTTGGCTGTATCTGTAAGCAAAGTGGCTCTGTAGATCTTAGGAATCCATATTTATTTTAACTTATGTCTAGTGATAAACATATAAATATTGCTATTAACATAAAAGAATTGGTATTTGTCCACAGCCATAGAGCTATTGCTTCATGTTTTTAGTTGAGCGAATTATTTAGCTTTTTTAACAGTATATCAAGTCTCTACTACAAGAGGAATGACAATATTCATAATTTATCATGCAGTTTAGACTCAAAAGAATACAGCCAAATCTGTGCTACCATTTACAGAATTAGTCAGTTTTTCTTCTCAGAGATATGGGAAAAGCTCTGATTGTTTTACTTTACAATTCAGTTGAACTAATGTCATTTGCTAGAAACATTTTAGAATTAATCCTGCAATTTTCATCAAAGAGTTATTCAGCAGTTTGGGATTTTTTTACTGAAGACTTAGGTATTCAGCTAGTTTGACAGTTGCTTGAAGATGTTTGGAGGAATATTGGCACTAATCATTAAATATATTATTGTAAAACATATCTTTCTTGCACAGTCCCAGCCATTTTCACCCCTGTTTATCAGTTTCTAGCTCCTCATGATAAATCCACTTATCCTAGGGAAAGAATCCCCTTTTCCTCAAAAGAGAGATAACCTGGCATTTTGTGTTCTTTTAGTATATTAAAAAAAAATTATTTTTACACTTGCATGAACTTAGAAGTTTTAAAGGTATTAAATAGACTTGAAAAGTACTTCTTTGAAATCAGCACTGTGAGGACATAATTCTAAGGTCTTTTTACAAAGATATGCAACAAACATCATCTCACAGCCCAGCTTCAACTTCTTCTAGCTGAAGTACAAATGCAGTACCACTAACAGTCAGCCATTTTGACCCAAACAGGAGAGTATCACAAACGAAAAGCAACTATGTTCTTTTAAAAGGACAGTTGCAACGTTTTGGTGGTTTTGTTTTGTTTTTGTTTTTTTTTCAAGACCGTGTCACATTTTTGCAGTTCTGTGGAATGGCACCACAGCTCTTGGTGACTCCATTGAAGTTTCCCCTCCTCATCACACACATTGATGTGCACAGCAGGAGTGGTGGGAGCAGGATTCGCAGCCTTGCTGCCCAGCAGACCTGGACCAGATAGCAAGAGTAATCCTGTGTGAACAGACTGTAGCAGATTGCTTCCTCCTGTAAAGAGTGAGGGACCAAAGCGCAGACCATAACTGCGAGCGAGCTCCCGCCTGGTCTGAGCTGGGGGTGGACAACTGTAGGCTGCCGCTGAAGCAGCTGAAGGCAAGATGTGCTGCAATTTAATCCTGAAGAACAATCGAGCACAGGTTTTCAGAGCCTTTCTTTGTCTTTTTCAACAGTATTTGCAAAAACACATTGTGGGTATAGACTAAACATTCCCGTTCATAAAGACAGAGTATCCTATTGATACTAGCTTAAAACAGTTCCTTTCTTATCTGCTTGCATGAAAATTTAGGTTTTGAAATGAGTAAAAGACCTAAACAGAAGGCATTGTGAGACAGAACGGATGGATGTTAACTCACTCTTATTATCCAATCACTTCAGAATCCACTGGCTGTTCGCAGCCTTGCATACCCTTACACCAAGATTATAGAGTGGAGAGAAAAGAGATGATCAGAGCAGACAGATCATTTTGCTGCAAGCAACAGCCTATCTGGGGACTTCTAAGTGCAGTAGATTAAGAAAATGTTTAGTGGCTATCATGATTCAGTTAAGCCCAGTTAAATCCGTGAAAGCCCCAAGAAGCATTTATGGCAAACACAATTTTATTATCGTTTCTGTTTATCAATGAAAGCTTGGGTCAGATAAGTGTCTTATTTTCACAAAAGTCAGATTTTTTAATCTGTTTCTCAATGCCCTTTGACTGAAACAGATGAAGCTAAGTTCCTTAGATCTCAAAAGCATTATGTCTTGAATTTTTGCATCAGCTTTTACTGCAGATCTCTTTTCAGTCACAATATTCTTACTCAATTTCCACGGGAGGAGAAGAGTTCAGGGCCTCAGCTGTCCTTTATACTACAGCACCTTGGGCCAGTGAAAAGCTAATAGAGGCTAAATTTAAATTCAAGCAGTAAATGCAAGGGGAGACTCAGCTGAATATTACGAGATCCATCCTGCAAAATGGAGCTGTCAAACAAAGAAGGCTGGAGCAGTATTAGTCTGACTGTTCAGCTGCAGAAAGCTAGGACAGCAGGTGGGACAGAGGGATCGGAATCCAAGAGACAAGGTCAAGGGCTGGAGCAGATAGAAGCCGGTGGTGAGTCTCAGGATCACAGACCAGAACCACACCCAAGTCCCTGAGGGAAAACCTGGCTGATGGGAAAACCCACTACCTAAGTCCTGAGGGACAGACTGTGGCCAGGGGATCTACCTGCTGCTCAGAGTCCCCAAGTTATCCAAGTCAATTTCAGAAGGGATTTGGTTCGTGCTAGAAATGGTGCTGTCAGTCAGGCCTTTGCACATGCTCATGCATATGAAGAAATAGGTGTATAAACTCACAGGAGAATAGATACCTTGCACTTTGGGTTTGAAAGGCACAGCATAAAGGTTTCAAGTAAGCTAGCAAAGCCTGCTCATCAGGAGGGCATTAGGAGATAAATATGGAGTGTTGCTCCTGAGATACATGGATTTACAAAAACAATAATCTGAAATTAAAAAATATATATACATATAAATTTGTCTAGCATCAGTGTTGGAAGCCTTTTGAAGTTTTTCAGAACATTAGGAAGAAAACATTCAACATGAGGAATTTTATAAAAATATCTCTCTCACCAAAAACTCAAGATAACTTTTCTAATACTCACTCTAAGTTAATCATATTCTATCTATTATTTTTATCAGAATAGAATTTATTTCTCTTTACCCTTGTGTGTGATCTGAAACCCAGGAATATGGTCTAGAAGAAGCACTGAGTAAGTCCCAAGATGTGCTTTATAAAAATAAAAACAAAGCATCATTTTATTCTTATCTATCTCTACAAACTTACATTGAAAGTTAAAGTCTCTTACTGTGTAAGATATTATTTCAAATTATGTTTTTAAACACTTAAAAGTCAAAAATAACCAAATAAATAAATACTAGCTCTTGGGTATGTGACTCTTTAATGGTTAAAACTTTTGGTCATGCTTAAAGTTGTTACAATCTAAAAATTGCTTTGTCAGAATGGAAAATACATTGGTGGCTTCCTTCTGGTTGCTCACAGACTGACTTCTGTCATTGTGGCTGCAATCAGCTGCTGCTCGTGCTGGCATTGTGGGTGTGGAAGTCCAAGAATGAAAGTAAATGAGTGTTTTCTATGGTAGCACTGCGAAACACAGATTTGTCCATTCTATAAAGAACACTGGGCAAGTGGCATTGCCTGTAGAGATGCTGTAGATGTCGTGTGAATCATGGGTGTCAGTGAGACCAGGAAAAACACTTTTGTGAAGATTCATTCTCTCTTTGATGGGTAGGAGCAGGCTGGCCTGGCTTTTGTTTCTTCACAGCCATACCAATCTGTCTCCTCATCTGTTCAATTGCTGCTCTGCAGAATAATTCTGTCAGTTCCAGATGTTTCATTAATCTTACCATTAAAACAATGTGGTTTGTACCCATGGAGTAGGGTAATTTTCAGAAATAAAAAACATTTTCTGTTTGAAGAATCAATTCCTGAACGCTATTCACTGTTCATGAGTACCAGCCCCATATTAGCTGAATTTTAATTCTGTCATGGAGATTGTGCTTTGGGGCTCCATTAAATGTATAAATATATTTAATATAAATAAGTTTATCTAGCATGTTTTAACCTAGCTCCTTTACATAAAGCTGGACACATAACACATTCTCATCCCAGGGAACAAGTTTGTTCCCATGGACAGCTTCTAGAACTGTCATGAAGTAGCTAAGAGCCACAGGGGCCTCCATGGGATGAGCACAGCTTAGTTTCAGTTCTGGCTTGGAAAAAAGACTACAGAGAAATGTTGCAATCAACAGTACCACAAAGAGCTTTTAAAACTGGAGCACTTTTTTTCCCACATCTGTTGTGCAACCATGGTCACAAGGATTCAGATATTGTCAAAAGATAGAAGGAAATTCACGGAGAGAAAAACACTATCACAACTCATGTATGTAATTGAGCTTGGCTTTTAAGTAGGACATCTTGCAATGAATGTTTCTTTTCCCCTATTTAACTAATTTAATGGCCAAAATCATATTCATTTAGATCTAGGATACAGTACGTATAGGAAATCATCAGAGGTTTATTAGAATTCATCAGTGAATTCATGTATTTACCTTTTCGCTTACCTCAATACCTTCTGACACCCACTGAGGAGTGTTGTCCTCCAGAGGCATGGTACAAATTTCTGCTTATTACTGAGATATGTTACTCTTCCAAAAAGAAAAAAAAAAAAAAAAAAACCATCAGATTATTATTTAAAGCCTGAGTTTAAATCTCACATATTTTTTACAAGGCACTCTGAAAGTGGTCAGGAGGCTGATCTCAGGTTGTTTGTGAATCCCAAGCAAGCGGGAAAGGTTATGTGAGACTCTCTGGCTGAAAAAGTTTACACTGAAAGCAACACAAGACGAATTCACAAGTATAGCTTATAGTTTATTTTCCCTTAGGAGTGTCACCAGTGGAACCATGCATGAAGTCACAAGGATTTTGGAAGACTAAATGAGCTTTCCTGAAATTCTTGAAGAGCATTTAGAGCCCAATGTAAGAGACGGCAAAAGAGAAATTCCAAAGAGATTGTAACAGACATAAGGGTTTTCAGTTAACAGTGTTACATCTAAAAAAAAAGGTTGTCACAAAGGTGCAGATAAACTCAATGTAAACAAAAAAAGAAGCCCAAAAATATCAGGATTATTGACCTCAATGCAAAATAGATTTGGATGCAGTTGCCCTCTCCAGCTGCTTTTCCTGCTTTCTGGTGGTCATCTTTGTTACTCCCTACTTCCTCCCCTCATTGTGATTCCATTTCTCTTGTTTGTCCAGGTCCACACAAGAAGTACAGTATAAAAGATAACAAACAAGGAAAACACTTCAAAACCATCAAATAAATATTTTAGTGAATTTATTAACATTTGTGCCATTTGGATGGATGGAAGCGGGGGCAAATGCAAGGTCTTGCATAAACAAAAATTTTCTCTCTTTTTAAGAATATCTGGAAATAAGCAGCCAAAGCTCTGTGTTAGAGCTACAATGTTTTCTCTGAGTAGCCATTTCATTGTGCCCATGCAAGGCAAATATAATTACCCTGCTAAACAGCTAAAATAAGTCTCTAAAACCACACACTTAGACCTCTATATTCTACTACTGATAATTTAATATCAAATTGAAATTGAAAATGTTCCTCTGAAAATGTTCCTTCAAGGGCTAGGATTCAGATGATAAAAGGAAGTTTTTGTCAACAATTTTGAAACATTATTAAAAGGTATTTAAAATGGTTTAAAAGGACATTTGATAAACCTTTCAAATTATCAAAAGCATAAAGGGTCAGCTTTGCAGCTGCTGTAAATTATGACCACTTAGGTCAAGGCAACAGAAGATCTTGCTCTTTTTTGTAGATATGGTGGGTTATTGCATAACAGATAGTTTTAAAAGGGTATTATTTCTGGGGGGGTTTTTTTGTTTGGTTTTTTTTTTTTTAGTTTTCTTTTCAGTAGTGTTTTACAGCACTTCAGTCATGTTTTAGTGTAGGGTCTGATCAGAGAATAAGATATGAGTTTGACCACTAAAATCAATAAGAAAATAAACTCCAGTAGTTTAGACACATAAGTTTATACATATGAAAAGGAGAGTTTAGTTCATCTGTAACAATGTAAGTCTCTCAAATATGTCATTGCCAAGGAAGGTCATCCTGCATTTTTCAGTGAAATCTTGGGAATAATTTATAATTTATATATTGAAGAAACAATAGTGAACTCCATAACAACAAATGTAAATAACCAATCCAGAAGAACACCTATTTCTACATTTTGCAGAACATTATGATTTCTCAAAGAGTTCACAGTAAGAAATGTACAGTAAATACAACATATTGCCTGTAAAAGGCTATCAGCTTCTTATTTGGTTTTGAAAGGAAGAACAATTAATGCTCCAGCCAGTCCTGCCAGGTCTTACCTGAAAGATAGGAAGCTCTCCAAAGCTCTACTCAAGAGTCAATCCCAGACAGCCATTTATTCTCTCTACAAAAAAGCCAGTGATACAACAAAGGCTTAAAATACTTTTATTCTTATATGTAAAGGCATAGCCAATTCAAGAGACACTAAGGCATCATGTTCTTCTACAAAAGTATGAGAAACCTCTCAGGAAATGAAATAATATATGCACATACTGCAAACACACATCTTCTCCAGTGCCACTCTGCACCTAATTTTGGACTCCAAACCATTTATGCAAGTGGACCACACACTCCATATAGGTCTGGTTTATATTTACCAGAAGTGAGAAATCTAGACCCCTTTTAAGCACCAAAATTGCTTTAGAAAAGATCTTATTAGGAATGTACACATTCAGCAATTGTTTCAGAAGTACCAAAGATAGCAAAAACATTTAGTAGCCTTCAAATATGTACATGTAAGTACCATCTCTTTCCCATTGCTCCCTTTAGAAGCTTTCCTTAAACAATAAAATTATTGTCTCTATGCTAACTTCCTATTTATTCCCCAAATGAACATATTCTGACTTTAGCAATGTTTTATAGCTTGTCCTGTGTTGATGAATATGAAAGGTTTCTATTTATATTGCTGTCCACATATTCATACCACAACTACGGTATGGGCAAAGTAAAATTGAAGATGTTCATTCCTACAAGCCCCATCACGCCAGTTCAGCACATTGCCAGAAGTGAAAAATACTGGGAAGAAACCAAATGAAGCCCTTTAATTTTAGTAAAATAGTGTATGGAATGCAGGTGTGACCTGTAATTTTAAGGTAAAACATATATGGCTCTTTTGAATTCAAAATGTTTTCATGTTTGTTTAACAAAGGTAAAAGTTTATTTAGTTTCAATGTCATCAGTAAATTCACACATTCCTCAGGAGAAGTTAGGCAGGCTGCATATTTTTGGTCTCCATTTCTGATACTTCCTCAGGTTTTCAATCTCTTTTAGATAGAGTTACCCTAAACCCATTCTCCTACAAGTTGTACAATTTTCAGTCTCTTAGTTCTTCTAATTAGTAACATGTCATTAGCTCCTCAATCAACAGAGAATTTTCCTTGGAGACTTTGAATTTCAAATATGGGAATCAAGCAGAAAACTTCTTTTGTTGGCATAAACCTTTCAAGATTTCTGTATTTATAATCAAGTACCTGGAAAAGCTTTACAGGACACCCAGAACTTCCCCATGATAAACTGGAGTAAACTATAATTCTGAATATCAGGTACACATCTGTTATTAGACTTAACATTAGCATTAATCCATGGCTTTTCCAGCCAATACTGTCTATGTAAGTACAAGCAAGCGTGGTTTCAGATTCCTTTCCAGCCATCTCCTAAAGAAGGGGTGTTTTGGGTTACTACTGGTCCCTGAGATCTGTTCTCTCCTGTTCTCACTACACGTCTTCAAGCCAACCTTTTCTTCACCTCTATTGCTTCTCTCCCTCTGTGTCTCTTCTGCCCTCAGCCAGACATCATATTAGATGGCAAGTTGAAATATTAATAATATTAATATTCTCTGTGAGAATATGCAGAGGTGTTCACATCCAGAAGCATCATTGTCTCTAAGTGAAGGTAGAGAGTAAAAGGAAAGATTTCATCATGACTTGTGGGGAAAACAAAAATTCAGTAGCGTATCAGTGACCTCTGAATGCATGTAAGTTCTAAACAAACATGCAAAACTCTTATAAAAGCAGGTCTGTTTCTGCAGCATTGCTGCTGTTCTGCTCAATTAAATATTCAATAATTGCATTCTCTTGATTCTTGCAAAGTGCAGGGACCCTGCTCTCTGAAAGTACAACCACATAACATCCAGAAACATCAGCCAAGGCCAATGCTAAGGCAGAGCATGAAGTCATAAACATGCACAGATGTTACTATTTGAAAACATTAAAGAGCTACTGAAGTTCCTGAGCACTTCTCAAGTTGTGTTGATTTCAGCAGTAATGAGTCATAAGGGAAGAAGACACTACTAAAATTACATGCTTGGGACACTTTTCTTTGCCACTTACATTTAGGAAAAAAAACAACAGTGTCTTTAGAAAATGTTAATAGGGAGGAGAGCACTATGGAAATGAATAGATCTGCTTGCTTGTATTTATGCAGTAAAACAAATACAATCCTAATGCATTACACATTTCTGATGATGTCATGGAAAGCTCAGGGGATCCAATTTCGCAAGTATCTAAAAAGGTTAGTGCTGAAGGTTATGGGAAGTTATGAAACTGATTATTTTAGGGAAAATTTTATTTAATGGAATTTGGGGCAGTTTTATAAACATAGCAAAGAAAAGGAGACTACTCACATATTCTGTGCCAGTCCAGCACTGATGAATAATTGCATTGAGTCTACTGAAATATTCAGTTAGGTGAGTGAACATGCTCAGGAGGTCTTATATTTTTTAGAAATCCCTGAACCTTTTCTGAGCTCACTTTAGTAGCAGCTCAAGCCTACTCCACCACATAGAAACAGGGATTTCATGATGGGCATGAAAATTTACCACAGAGTGCTGATATAGTTATGCTCAGGCTAACCTTTCTGTAGTTACCTCACCCTTCTATTACAGAAGAAAGGACCATAAAATTAAGAAAATATTAAAAGAGATGCAACCTAATAACTCTGTTCACCTTGGCAAGTATAATTCAAGGTTTTAGAAAGCTGTCTTTAGGGGAGAAAGCTGAATATCTATCTGAGAAAATCCTGGCCCATTATCTACTAAAGAACTGTAATTTTAACTGAGGCAGACTAGAGCTAACATCCTGTATTTTACATTTTTACCAGTGGAAGGATAAAGACACCCAGAAAAAGAGATAATTTAAGCTACCACTAAGTTTCTAACACAAGGAATACGGTACCAAAATTGGAAGAAAATAAAACTTCATGAAAATAGAAATTTCAGATTTTTTTTCCCTTTGCTGTTGCTGTTCAGCAATACTTTTCTTCCCATTTAGGAATCGTCTTTGTAGAAACAACATTGCCTTAGGCGCTTTCTCTTCAGAAATGCTCTCATCTTGTCTTATTCCTAGAGAGAACTCCTCAGACCATGCAATAAGTTGGCAGGTATCAGTCAACACCTCCTTGATGGGCCCAAACTCAGCTAATTAAATGAACCAGTGCAAGTTCCACATTATCTTTTACAAAAGGATCACTTATAAATTTAACTATGCATCACAGTATCAGTCTCCTCTACCCACTATTATTTGCTGAGGTTTGGCTCTTGATAGTTTGATTTCTAAATTTAATTAAATATATTTAGTTTTATATCTAGAAATTTGGAAGTTTATGAAACTTATGGCTTGATTCAGAATGTTGGAAATGAGGTGCAATCCTCCAAAGATTAAGGGAAAATGAATGCAGTTTTGCTAGTGTTTATTGTTCATAAACGAATCTACACTATAGCTTATAGACAGTGAAGATTATGGTGTAGCTCATGAGCTGCATAAATTTATTAATGGATATGGAAAAGTACCAATGTCAAGCCACATGAGAATGTCGCCTCATGACAAAAAAGGCAGCAGTGGGCAAAGACTAAAGTACTGAATTTCCTCAAGTTTAAAAACTTACACGTGAAAGAAAAAGCCTTTCACCTCTTGGACCACAGCTGTCTGTGGAGATAGGTACATGCAAGCCTTGCAAATCTTGACAGGTTTCTCATGAAATGTAGGGCTAAATGTTACAGAAAGTAGTCTTTCAGGTAACTTGTACAAACATTTTTCTATATAAGGGTCATGCTGGAAAACTTTCCTTTCCAAAACATTTGGATGTCACAAGGCTTGGTGTTGTTTTCCAAAACAGAGGGAGACCTCACAACAGTTTGGGGTGATTCCCAGGCACAGGAAGGTACAGAAAGTTGCTGGGAAGAAATGGGCCTGTGCATTTTGGTTGATAAAGTGAATATATTTGTTATTCAGGGGCCTGCAGTTGATACTTATTTCTGTTGCACTGAATTATCTCCAAGCCCTTGATATTGAATAAGATAACAGATAATCAAATGTCCCAAGTCCATTATGAAAAGGAATGTCATCCCCCGACTTTTTATTGTTTTTATTTCCATTTATGAGAAATTGTTGACTGTGTAATGAATTACAAACATTAGCTTGTTCTTATAGAAAAAAAAAAAAGAAAAATAAAAATTAATACATTGAGCTGCAGTTTTTAGATCTTGAAGCTTCTTCTGACAACCAAATTTGTATTTATAGGGTTAGCACCCAAATATGAAATTTTTTGTCAAGAACCCCTCCATCTTTGACCCAGAACTCTGAGATTAGACTTCACACATATTTAGTGGCCGGTCACTTAACACTGGCCTATTTTATGCAAATAGTCTTCCATTTAAATAACAGTCATTTCCATTTATTAGAGTAATTCAATTTTCTAAGGACAGTCTAATCATACAGCTGCCCCATTATGCCATGGATGAATGTCGTCAAATACTTGTAATTACATTTAAAATCTGTTACTGCTATTTAGCATTCTGTCACACCTGCAGCACTATCAGTGGCTCACAGATATGAAGTACAGAGATCCCTGTCTTATCTAGAGAGCGTATGGAGTACGTCCCTGTTCTAACCAGGATCACTGTATTGGTGCATTTTGTAATGCTCATAAGGGGAAAATTACTAGGGCTTTGATGAAGAAAAGTTGAATTGACAATCATTTTACATACATTATCTATAGGTAGTTCAGCAGAGGTAAATTACTGTAGTATTTGCACAGTATTTTAGAGTCCTTCATGCATGTGAATGCTGAGCCTGGTTTTGCTGCAGCTGTTATACCACAAAAGAGGGGTGCATTTACAAGGCCTCAATTTCTCTTAGGTAGGAGAGAATATCCTAAAGGTCTTTTAGAACTAAGCACATCTGAGACCTCCCTCAAGAGATTTTTCCTTAACTGGAATTTGTTACAGGCTCCTTGAAGCTTGTGACTTCCCCTACCACCAACACTCTTCAGGATGCAATAACAGAGATTTTCATTCGTCTGTTGACTTCATCCCTTTGAAAGGGCCACATTTCTTCCTTTATCCCTTATTTGGGGCTCAGCTGAAAATCTTTCCAATGGTCAGAAACAAAGTTGTCTTCTGCTTAGTAAATTACAGGTGCTGTGTGATATTTACATGAGAGCTTTGTTGGTTTACTGATGCCAAATCAATATAACTATGTAAATCAGGAGAATCATGTGAGTTTTCAAGAATTTTAATACGAATTGCCATAACACCGCACTCTGAAGAAGACAGCTAGAAGTTATTTGGCTGTATGTGCTAAACACAGCAAGTAATAGTACTTTAAATACTTAAATACTGTGATGGAGTTTGTTCTTCATAAGTCAAGAGAATCTTTCCTAAAAGCATTATCTCCATATTGGGCTATTCACTCTCCAAACTTGTGTAGAGGTTCAATCCCAAATTCAAAGCACCTACAATCAAAGACAGGCAACATGAAATAGAAGGGAAAAGGAAGAAAACGCAGCCATCCTCAACTGCCTTTTCCTTGAACATTACAAATTAACTATTTATGTGAGACATTTTATTTGACACCAGCTCTAGGATGCTTGTGTAATTCTTCCTTGTCTCAAGAAGGATATGATCATGTCAGGCATCAGAGAGGCACAAAAGTAGCACTCATCACATTTCTTTTCATTAGAGAGGCTTAGAAATCACCACTGATTTAGCTGAGGTAAAAGTACACAAAAACAGAGCTTTGGAAGAAACTTGAGGTAAAGAATAGAAACAATTTAATTTAGCAAGAAGGAAAGAGAAAATAAGAGGGCTGAGGAGATACAATAGTCTCTATAGATGATCTGGAGAGATGTAGTTGGAGGTCAGGAAAGCTGGAGACAGGAGTCCTGACAAAATGGGTGATGAGAACCAAGACTGGTGGTTGCAGGAGATGGGTCAGAAATAAGTCACCAATATAAAATGGTCATGGACTCATGTATAGGGGGGAACAGATAGAAAAGCCGCAGCACTCTCAGTGTGAAAAGAAGCTTACTGAAAGAGATGCTGTAAAAGTAGGCAGAGGAGTGGGCAGAAAATCAGAAGAAATTTCACCAAAACATGCAAGGGATAGTATTTTGAAAGGAAAAATAGGATTGAAAGTGGCAGTGGAATAAAGGAGAGGAAAAGAGTGGAAGACATTCCAAGCAATTCCAAGATTTGGCTGGCTGAGAGGAGTTTCAGGAAAATGTTGAGACTGAAAGCTGATTAAAAGTGACTCAAGATGTAGTTACAGAAATGAATTAAATACATCTGTTTGCAGAGCCAAATAACTTAAATTTCTAAAAAGATAGAGCAGTATGAATTACTGAAGGAAGGCTTGCCTGCAGCTTGGGGTATTGGGTAGGTAATTTTGTGCCCCATAACATCTATAAATTATTTAATCTGATTGAATCACTCTTTTTAGGTTTCTATGAAAAAACATGTATTTAATTTCTAATCATCTACCTGTAGAAAAAAATTATCTGTGAATGCATGTCACTTCCCTTTGTAAATGCCTGCTAAATCACACACCTCTGCATAATTTATGTTTGCTCACCAAGCTTAGTTTTGTTGATTGCAAACAAAAAATCATCACCAAGATGGTGCCTGTATGACAAAATTAATGTGCAATACAACAAAGAATTATTTATCTCTTCTTCTTATAGCTGTTTATGCATTCGAACAATTTTTAAAGCACGAACTCCATAAGGAAATGTTGCAGTTGAGTAAATAACTCCTTCCCCTCCTATCATTGGGAGGAAGTCCCATTGACTCAAGCAGAAAACAGAGCCAGACAAACCCAAATATTTTTTAAGACCCTGCCAGTCAAAGATATGAAAAATCATGTGACTGAGTTTACAAAATGGAGAGTCAAAACAGTCTTAAAAAAATCACACAGGCTGCTAAATCAAATTTGCACTTGATGCTGACCTTCTTCAGCTCAGACCATACTTTCACACAGCACAGCCCAGCTGTCCAGGTTTCTGCCTCATCATCATCATCATCATCACTAGCCTCAGAGTTTTAAGGTAGTTTGAGGCCCAAGGCCTGCATTCCACAAGTGGACACTGACACAGAGCACAGAGCTCTGGGCAGTGTGAGGAACAAGGGACTGCAGCAGCTCTGTCTTGGGTCAGCTCTGCCTTGGGTCAGCTCACTCTGTTTTGGGTCTGCTTCATTAGGAACAGACCAACAGGAAGACAGAGGCACCATCACCCCATAACCAGAATACCTGACACCATTTCCTAGTTTCTAATTTCATTTCTCACAGCCCAGCAGGGACATTATAATGCACTAATCTTCTGCAAGTTTAGAATAAACTGCTGCTTTAAAATTTAAATAACATTTTTCAGCTTATATCCTACTATTAGAAAAAAGAATTGTGAAATGTGGCTTTCTTATCTTCCCCAAAAGTTTAATTGATTTTATGGAAATGGAGGATTGTACCTTGAGCACTCTGGCTGCAAGCTTGAGAGAAGAAAATTGGTTAATATACTGTACTCACATGACTGTAAAGCATTTGGCTTATTTCCACATTCTGAGCTACCATGCTCTTGCTGACTTCTCAGAGTGAGGAGTATTAAATACATATTTTAAAAAATTAATTGTATTAAACACAATGGGCTAAAATAGTATTTAAATAATTAAGGTTTATTTTTAAACTATAATTTTAATTATACATTTTAAAAATTATAAATTTTTTATTATCTATATTGGTTAAAAATACATTCTACATTCCTCTTCAGCTATGTAGGAGTCCATAGGAATGCCTCTTTAATTAACCAGCATTTTAAATATGGACTAGCCAGCCTCTATCATTTTCAATGATCTGGAAGGAAATACAAAGCAATTGCTGGTAAAACTTGAAGAGCATGTAAGAATTGGTAGAGTGGCAAGTAATAAGGCAAATGTTCTGTAGAACAACCTGTCCCAGCTGGCTAGGTGGCTTCATTTGAACAAGATAAATTTTAATTAGGACAAATGCAAAGACATAAATCTAGGCACAGGGAATGCAGGTCATATTTATAGGATGGAACACTGCAAAAAATTGATTCTGAAACTGCAGGGGGGCAAGGATCTGTCTGTGAACTCCCAGGGCAATGCTGTGTCTAAATGAACTGATTTGATCCTTGGGAAAGTAAAGGGGTGTCAAAAAGAAGCAGATTATTTTCATTATTTCCAAATTCAAAAACTCATGTCACCAGTGCTAGAACACTTTATTTAGTCTGGGGTTTGAATTTTTAAAGACATATGAAGAAACTGAAAATATTTAGAAGTAAATTAAAGCATATTTTGACACCTGAAAAATCTGCCTTAAAGCCAGATAAGATCAATATGCTCAGTTTAATCAAGAGAATGCTAGAAAATTGCTGAAAGAAGCTCAGAGTAAACCAGCAGAAAGTATGGAAGGAGATTTATAAAAGTCTAAGTTGTTTAGAGGAACTTGTGGATGTTATGTATACAGAATTCATATAGATGGCAACTTAAACTCATCAATTGTTCGATTCTGTAGCTGTAGAAGGTGTTTTCACTTGCTTCCTGTGAATATCAGTATGAAGGATATCATTGCTCTTAGAATGAGAGAATGGAAGTGGCAATTTCCAAGAAATCAGGAAAACAGCCAAGACCAGAGTGAAGGAGAAAACGTTGCCTTACCACCAATCATGTTCAGACCAGACCTGAAAGATACACTTTTAATCACCTCCTGAAAACAATATGAAGAATATATTTTCTTTACCATCCCTTCATAAAGGAGGGACAAAGGGATATGGAGCAGCCAGTCAAAGAAGGATTAAGATAAAATCAGATCTGAATGGAGGATGAAACTATATACGGAGACATTAAAGGGGGGATAAGAGGTTGGAGGTGTGGGATTTGGGTCTGTGGTTTTTTTTAAACCACAACATTGGAAATAAAGAAGAATACAGAGATAGCTGAAAGGATGATTCCTTTAGAACCACTTTGCCAAATACAGCCAATATCAAATTTTCAATAAAATTTAAATTGCTTGTTTGCTTGAAAACCAGCAACATTCACTGTATTACCCCACAAACCCTCCCCACCAAAAAACAAACAAACAAAAAAAACCCACCAAAACTTTATAAACCTGGTGTGCCTACTATCTACATGAGACTTCAAATAGTAATTGTCTTTTTAATGAGACAGCAAAACCCAACACACAGAATTAAAATGAAGTGTACATGTTTACACTGCTAATACCTGTTGCAAAATAAAACTCATGCTTGATTTTTCATATTCTGGAATCTATAAATCAAGACTCGATGTTCATCTAAAAAAGATATTTCAAAAGTGATGGCATCAGGCAAGAGTTCCTCAGACATGTTATACAGGAAGTCAGTCTCCATTATTTTTCCAGCTTTGAATTCAATGAATCTGTGAAAAATAGAAGCATTCCTAAATCCCACTGCAACAGAAAAGATAAATTGCAACAGAGAGAAACAGCAGCATGTACAGACAGACCACGTACCTAACAAATCCTCACTTCCCGGAGAAGGGTAGGTGAGCCAGCTTTCTTAGAAAAGTAATTTTTGAGAGAACTGGGGGCAAGGAAAACTCAGAATGGTAAGAGGGGTATCAGAAATTAAAATGAACATCCATTTGTTTTTCATATTTCTTCAGACTGCATCTAATAATTCCAAGGACACTCATAATTAAGGAAGGGTAGATCATTTCCTTTCAAAGTATTGTACACACAGTGACTAATCAACTAGAAATACTTTTAATTTGTTAGGTTTTCAGCATCAGCTTCATTTTTAAAGGTTTAAGTATTGCTTATTATTAGCCCGAAGTATTCTGTATGATGTTTCCGAATAAATTCTTTTTGTGTCTTTAAGACATTCTCTGTTAGAGAGAATAGTATGAAATATTAATCTGTAGTAATTTACTTTAGATAATGCTGATTTTATTCTGTCAGATACATGGTGATATTTATAGCAATAAATAATAATAACAATGTAGATAATTTCTGCAGGGAGAGAAAATATGTACAGAGAATAAATCTATAATTATGTCAAATATAAAATGCAATATTTTTAGTGACAGCAGGTTCCATGATAAATAGCTGGTAGGAAGCAAATTGAAAGGAAGAAAGGGAGCAAAGATAAAAATTATCAAATTATTAAGGTTTATGGCACAACCATATTCTTCCTGAATATGGACTTAACTTGTATTTGAAAAAAAGACTTAGGTAGATATCAGTGACCCTGAATTTAAATCCTCATAGATTATTTTTATCAAAAATCATCTCAGTATTACAGCACAGGTGAAAATAATTTTAAAAAATATGAACGCATAAAGTTCCCCTTCAAATTTCACATTGTGGCAATTCCAACCAAAACCAGCATTACTTTCTGCAAATTCTGCAGAGCCTTGACCTCTCCCTTTTCCCAAGGATTTTCAAAGTATAACCTGTTCACTTATCCTCCTATCTGAACAAAAAAAGAAACAGCCTTTTCCTGACATCAATTTTTACCTCTTCCATGATGATTTATAAGATTGCAGTTTCCCTTTTATTCTGTCAAATGGAGATCTGTATTCTCATTGCAGCTGACCTCTGGAGGCACCGTGGAAAGCAGGAAAGTTTGATACCATCTCTGCAGGGCACCCTCTCCTTACAGAAGCAATGACTGCTTGAGCAGCAGGAGACTCTGTGAGAAGCGTCTTAATTCCAATCATTCAAAAGATGACTTCATCAAAATGATCCTGGAGCCCCTGATCTGATTCTTGAAAATGAAAATATTGAAGGAAGTCAAGGAAGGATTTTGTTAAAGCAGATGCAGTAAGCGAGGCCTTACTTTTCTGGGATGTCTCCAAGAAATGAACCTGCAATTCTTTGTAAATTGACCACAGTTTTTACCTCCAAACTATTATTTTAATCCAGCTTTGACTTACTCTATCTGTGCTTCCTAGTGCATTCCTACCAGTTACTAAATAGCAAGGAATAACCTTGGAGCAGTGTTATTCAAAGGCATTGCTTCTCACAATATATTTGGAACTTACACAACAGGTACACAGCAATGAAAGGTAGGAAGGTACACAACAATGAAATCCTACCATGAAAGCAACATTTTCTGAAGGCTTCGCTTATCTAGAATATTTAAACAACTAATATTTTAAATTAAGAGGTGTCTCTTAAAATTTCTTCCAAGAAAACTGTGCTCAGGGTTTTGGTTTGTTTTGAGGGAAGGGGGGAATAAGGTGGTTTGTTTGGTTTTTTGTTTTTAATGGGGAGGTAGAGGCAAGAGCACTCTGTAGCCACTGCAGGAAAGTACAGCAATGACATCACAGCAATGCTACTTTCTGCAAAGTTGCAGATCAATCCCAAAATGGTATTAGCTCTAGCAGACACTTGGGAAATAAAAATATCAGCTTGACTTACTACTGCAAATGTTAAAGGCTACAAAAAAAAGAGGAAACTATAGGGTCAGCTGCAAATATCTGAAGCTGCTGGAGAAAGAATAGCATCATGTCAGTCTAAAGATAAATGTATCTATGGAAAAGAAAATATAGGATAAAAACAGTACTGCAGGAAAACATCACAACAGAATAGGTACCACATCACAGACACATCTGAGATGGAATGATGTTAGCAACAAGACACATAACTAGGAAATGTTTAACATGAGAGAAATACAGTATGAAATATAATAGATGTGACTGACAAATGGAGGAAAAGGAGAAGAAAAGGTACTCCGAAGGAAAAAAAAATCTATGAGAGATTTTAGTAGCAGCTCTGAGCATCTGTAGTTTAACCTTTCAAAACAGAACTTCTGAAGCTTTCCTAAGAGATGGTAAAAATCACCACTATTTACAGATGTGTACAGTTGTTTCTATTTGACATAGATATTTATTAACTATGCCATAGGGATATGCAGAGAAGTTCTTCAAAATGAAACAGGAAATTCAAGACATAACACAAAAAAGCTAAATTTAAGTTGTTCAGAAATTACATCCACACTCAAAACCTTCTGAAACTGGGTCTTTCAATATTCTGAGGTGCAGAATAACCTTCCTTTCAAAACCCCAATACTGAGATACTGTGTGTTTGCATCATTTTTGAAGTCAACTTCTGTTTATCTAAATATTCTAACAAATTAAAGTTCTAAGAAGTGTGAATTTGAGATTTACAGATCAGTTCAACAAATATTTAAAGCAATATTACTTCCACAACTCTGAGAACAGTGCCAGAATTTAGGACAGCATATCATACTAATAGAGAAATCCCCCACAATGAGTCATTTAGCTACTTTTGATCTCCAAGTCGAAGACTAACTAAACAGGTGGCTAAAGAGAGTAGAAGTTGTTAATTATAAACTTCCAGGGACAAGTAGGCATCTTAAAATCTAATTGTCAAACAATTTGTAAAGAAGTCTATCTGTTTTTGGCCAATCAGATGCCTTTAGTAGCCGTTCTAAAGACCATTCATGTTGCCCTACCATAAAATGTGGAAAATTTCATTTACTTTTGTTATCAATTCCCTGGGAATCAGAATGTCTCTATGAAGCCACAATAGCTGTAGATTCATTCTGGAGAAAACTGCATTGTTCATTTAGCAAATCCTCTGGCCTATAACTATCTAAAGAGTGGAATACTGAAAGGCACAAAGTTCTCCAATTAGTTCTGGAAAGGAAACAGAGAAACAATTAAAAATATTTGCTTTCCTGCTCATCTGTCATACCTTTAACTGTGGTGAACTTATAATTTAGATTTACTCAGAAACAATTTAACTTATGAAGACCTTCCAATTCAAAATCTCAAAGCCAAATGCCATTTAAATTTGAAGACCTAAGAATTAATTCAAATATTATAAGATTTCTTTCCTCAGAACCTCTTTGCAGGTTCTGTGCAATACCTGAGGGCTGGCTCTACTCACTGATAATCTAGCTGACTATCTCCAATGGAATTTTCATTATCTAAAATATGACCAAAGCACTACTTTTGACAGAAAAAATAAGTTTAAAAGCACGAGCACTTTATTAGTCATGGTCACTGATCTTCTGTACAGCCTTACAAAACAGGGACATGGGCCTTATACACCGTTACCTTATGTAGCACTGCTGCCTTATATAGAAAATGGCACATATCTTTGCAAGGCAGCAGAGCATTTTGCAGTCTGAGACCTCGAAATAAACAAAACAGAATCTCTACACTAATATTCCGTTTTACCAGGCCTTGTAAGTCTTTCTCCATTTATTCTACATCTCACTTACTAAACCACCAAGTATGAACCTCACTCTGCTGGTGTCATACAGGAGCTTAGTTTGCCATAAATTTTCTCTTTGCCAACATCAAAATGCATGAAAAAGACCAAAGTAGCTAGAGCACCTGACTTCACTAAAATGCAAGCTCTGCTCCCTTGGTTCAAGGTTATGCACCTTCAAGCTGGGGTACAGCTGGACAAAGCTGTGCCTGCAAAGAGACAAAATGAGACAAAATGCAGGAGAGGTCCCAGTCCAAGGAGAAGTTGGCATTTAGGACAGAGAAGCCATGGATTTGCTACATTACAGAGATCCTTGCAGTTTTGTTTTTTTTTATTTATACCCATAAATCAGCAACTCTATTGCTTTCAGACCACCATTCTTCCCCACAAGGTAAGAAAATATTTGGTTAAGTTACTGCATAAGGACTTCTGCTTTCTTTGCCATTTTTCCCTAAATGGCCGAAATTTGTGTGAGATTCTACAAGGTACTTTGAGGGGTTTTCTTAAGATTAAATGAACAAAAGCTTGTAGAGACTGCATGACCCTGCTTCAGCAGCTGCATTATTTGATTCACTGGAGTTGAATCAAAAATTGCCAGATCCAACTGAATGTTCACAGGCACAGGAAGCTGAAGTTTGTAGCTGCAGTTGGAAACATAACAAGCACTTCAGCTCATTTTTATTCTGGTGTTTGGCAGGAAATATCACATGTAAAGGGATATGAGGCAGGGTCTTAACATTCAGAAGGGTCAGCAGCAGAACCTTGGTGCACGGGGTATTGCACTGCATCTTCAAAGCACTGTTCTAATTTTTCAAACTAAAACCAGAAATCTATATCCCTAAAAAGTGAAAGTTACCTAGAGCTTCAGCTTTTAAATCACCAATTGGCAAGAGAGCATATATACGAAGAACATTTAAAAATATTGGCAATTCTATGGCAAATTAATGCTGAAAAGCTTTAACAGATCATGTTAACCTGTTTTCCATCTTGTTTCTGTAACTTCAGCAAGATAGTTGCTTATGATATCACCAGAACACAGCACTGAAATCAGAACCTCCCAGAATAAGTCCTGTGAGATTCAAGTTAGAAGTCAAGCTGAGCTTCCTAATCAGTAGATTTCTTTTTAAAAGCTACTTGGATTAATAAAAGAACAATTACTTTCACTCTCAATCTTCTTCTAAATTGTTGTAATCTTGGATAAATAGAGTGTAATGTGATCACCTTATGGTAAATTGATTTTTCTATTCTACAGAGCAAAGTGCTTTTCAGTTCAGAACTCGGTAAAAATGCAGTGAAGTTATCATGATCAAAATACTCCTTTCAGTATGGGAAATGTGAGACAGGCACAGTATATTGCTTTGCTGTGAAATTCTAATATAAATGTGGGTCACTTCTACATTCAGATTTCTAAAATGAATGTTTCGTTCCTTGCAATAAATTATTTTTTTTTCCCCCTTTCCACTGCAGGATTTTTCAAAACCAGATACATTGCTTTTGGAAATGACATATATCCTCATGAGACAGATAAAGTCATCTTATGTTGAATGGAAGTCAGGACCTACAAAATCTAATACATCTTTTGAATCAAATATATGCTCTACTAAATCTTAATGGTATTATGTATATTGAAAGCTAAACTGATGAATCACTGGATAAATTAGCCAGCAAATGCATGACAATATAGTATTTATTAAAATGGATCAGTGGTTTTTTTCAGCTCTTACAACCTCATATATATCAACTCTTGAAGAATTCTTTAAAAATGCAGGGATTTTAGAGAAAGGCAAGAGACATAGGTAAAAAATA
Organism: Euphonia xanthogaster; assembly: GCA_034509185.1. Lineage (NCBI taxonomy): Eukaryota > Metazoa > Chordata > Aves > Passeriformes > Fringillidae > Euphonia > Euphonia xanthogaster. The sequence goes on along the minus strand of JAYDZK010000202.1, from coordinate 13,416,105 downwards.
GACCAGAAATGGGCAATATGTGTGTGATGATACTGCATGCTGCTGTTTTGCTGGTAGGGTGGCATCATTAGGGCTTTCAAAGAAATGCAGCATCACTATTAGTCAGATGTAGGCATTTATCTGGGATTTTACAATTAACAGGTAAAAACAAAAAGGCAACAACTCCCAGAAAATTACTTCATATTTGGGGGAAGAAAAAATGGACCTTAATGAAAGACTCAATAAAGTAGATATATTCACTCAAGAAAGTAAGAATAAGATACATAACACACACATCTTTTATTTTAATCTCTGTAAGTGCTATTTAGACATGGTTTTCAACAACGTAATGAACATTACTAAAAATTGCTCCAAAAATCCTTACATTGAATTCTAACTAAGAGAGTATGTTTCAAAATCCCTGTTGTCACTCTGCTTCCAGAATATCTGCCCTGAAAATTCCAGAAAAGATCTGAGAACCCATATTCACTTAACCTCCTCTCTTTTACTGGGAAAACTGAAATCTGTGATTACACTGGAGTGATAACTTCCTTAACATCAACTCCATTTGTATCATTGTGAGGATTCAAGTATTATCTGTCAGAATAAGTGGTCCAGAATTGATTCCAATTTGCACACCTGTTACATTTCTTGACTTTTAATTAAGAAAACAGGCGGACCACAGAACCACAGAATGGGTCAGGTTGGGAGGCATCACAATTGGCCATCTGGTCCAATATCCCTGCTCCAGCAGGGTCATCCCAGAGCACATGGCACAGGATTGTGTCCAGCCTGTTCTTGAACAAGGGACTCCATGTCTTCTCTGGGTTATCTGTCCCAGTGTGTGGTCACTGCACAGTAAAGGACTCCTTCCTCATATTCAGTGGGAACTTCCTGGGCATCAGTTTCTGCTGTTGCCTCTTGTCCTATTGCTGGGCAGCACCAAGCAGAGCCTGGAAACATCCTCTGATACCTCCCTGCAGGCAATGACAGACATTGACAAGGGTCCATCTCATTTATCTCCTCTCAAGGCTGAACAAGCCCAGCTCCCTCAGTCTTTTCTCACTAGAGAGATTGTTCAGGACTTTAAGCACCTTTCTAGTCTCCTGCTGGACCCAATCCAGGAGCTCCATGTCTCTCTTGTCCTGAGGAGTCCAGAAATGGACCCAGCACTCCAGATGTGCCTCACTAGGGCTGAATAGAGGGGCAGGATCACCTCCCCTGACCTGCTGGCAATACTCTTCCTAATGCATCCCAGGACACCATTTGCCTTCTTGGGCACAAGGACTCATTTCTGGCTCATAGAAAGCTGTTGTCCACCAGGACCCCCAGGTCCTTCTCCACAGAGCTGCTTCTCAAGAGGTTGGCCCCCAGCCTGTGCTGGTGCCTGGGCTTATTCCCCTCCATGTGTAGGACCCTGAATTTGAATTTCAGACAGTTCTTCTCCACCCATTTTTCCAACCTGTCAAGAGCCTTATGACCACCAAGTCCAACCCTTAACCCAGCCCCACCATGTTCAACACCAAACCAAATCCCTAAGTGCAGCATAAGCAATGCAAAACAAAAGCAAAAGGGGCTTAGAGCAGTGTCACTTAAAACTTTTGAAAATGAGATAATAAAAAGGCAATATACCATGAGACAATATTCACAGCTGTAGATGTTCCAACTTACCAATAGATTAGGTGCCTTAATACAACCTTCTATTTGGAAAGATCTGCAGCATGTACCTATGACTTAAGAATTTTTTTTAACTCATTTGATTTTTGTGGTTATAATATCCATATAGTCATGTGCATATGTACATATATATATATATATACATATATATATATTACATATACCTATTAATACATATATTTATGTACTCATATTTCTATATAAAATACAGGTATGTATTACAATATATGGACTCCAATATCCCTCCCTGCTTGGAATTCATTTCCTTGTGCCTTTCTCCCTCAAAGTCTGTAACAACTTGCTTACACATTTACCTAATTTAGCGCTCCACTAAACATTTCTGAGTCTTTGCAAAATTTTATTCCTTTCAAACATCTTTTGTTTTATGGCTTCTACTCTTTTAAATATTATTATATTACCAATAATATTCACTGTTTTGGCTGATTCTACTTCTGTTTTTTAATGTGGCAGGTTATTTGAAAAACATTCTGATTTCTGATAGCCAGAAAAAAATTATATTTGCTTTGTAAATATATTGAACCTCCACCTCAAAAATGCAGTGTACAGTGTGCTTCATGATTCCATTTTCAGTATAATGTTGGGATGTATCAGTCTATCACCCTGAAGAGCTTGTAGTTTTCACGGTCATACATGGCTAAAACTTTTTAACATTTTATGGGAGTCTATGTCACACTTTCAAAATCCGACTATGAGTATTGGAACCTAATTATATTTGCTTTGAATAGATGTTAGGCTTCTTTATGTCCTTTAAAATTAGGACACTGGATATTTCTGAAAATTTTATTTCATGATCTTTCTTGTTATTTCTACTGCCTAATAATTAATGCAATTAGATTTTTTTCCTGCAGAGTCATTAGCATGCTTTTGACATACACAACTGATTCTTGGATACTGGACTGCTTTACATTTCTGAATTAACACCACATCATCAAAAGTAGAATGCTCCTGATGAAAGCTAACAGCAAGATTTGAGGTAGAGCAAACATCAGTTTGCAGGTCCTGGTCCTGGTCGCTGCATGGTAAATTTCACAATGCTCCATGAACAAAATTGTGAGAATGTCAGCACAGTGGTCCATGTGTTACAAAATTTTTACTTTCTTTTATACTAGGTTACAGGTTTGGAGTTTTTAAGATGAGGCTGTAAAAAAGTTTGCATAGGAAAGAGCAACCATAGATCAAGATAAGTCTTATACTCATCATAATTTCTTTTGTTACATTTGTCAAGGAGCACCTTTCTAGAGGTCTATTTCTTTAAAAATCCCGTAATGCAGATAAAGTAAAACATATGCAGTAATGATTTAGCTGAGATGCTACACTGTGTCTACAACAGAGTCCTTCTCTGACCTTGCCAAGTTTACAGACCGTGCCAATAACAGAGCTGGGATTTGAAAACTGACTGATTAAAATTTTGCTCACTAGGATAAAACACTAGAAATGAATCACCTAATTTTACAGCATGTCCTCAGGTTGCTGCAGGCACAATAAATTACATTCATATAATAGCAAACAAGTATAAAAAAATAGAGATAATACATTTAATACATATTGTTACACTGTGTCCAGTTTTTAAAACTCTCAATTACCTTAAATTTTGATATTCACAAAGAATGAAATAGATGACCATTATTTTTAGGGTGAAATTTCAGAACCATCAGACTGATCTAAAATACATAGAACTCCACTGAAGTCTTTCTCCTGACTCAGTAGACCCCAGAAAAACTCATATCTGCACATTTCTGATTAAAATCAAATGCTGTGCCTGGTATCTCCACAAAGAAAAGTCTTGCAGAGATGCTGAATGCTCTGGGTATGACCTTGCACTCCTGTGAAATGAGCAGAATATAAATAGAAAACAGCAAAAAGCAGTCACAATGTAAAATAATCAGCAGAGGTAGTAATGGATGTAACGGCTGCCAATGCCTCCTATACCATGGTAAAAATGCCATCTAGCATATGGCAGCCGTGCAAGGGGTTCCAAAGGACTGAGATTTCCTTAACAGGCAAATCTTTGGATTCTCTATCTAGTGAAGAGATGTAGGCTCCTCCTCCAGAGGGAGAGTAAGAGCATCCTCTTCCTGTTTCCTTCTCAAGGAGCCATGTTATTAGCAGTGTGGTTTAGGTAAAGACTCTTAAAATTTAAATTAAATTCTTTCACATTACTAAAAATATTTTTTTTTTATTCCATCTATTTGTACTGCATCCATTTCAATAGTTCCCAAAAGTTTCAGAGCGAAATATGGTGGATGCTCTATAAAGACATCAAAAAACCCCACAGTATCTCCTCACACTTGTCTTCTTTTTCTGTTCATTTGATGCCTTGAGTAACTCCCACAATTACTGAAAGGTACAGAGGTTAGATTTTGCACTCTGTGCATTAATTGGATTTGAAAGCACTTGAACACATATAGATGTCAGAATGCCAGCTATCAGGCAAATTGGGGAAATGCCAAACCTAATAGAAAACTGTAAAACTGAGATCATTGCAGCAGTTCTCAGCATGCTCAAAATTTATAATAGGCTTTTGAACTGGATTTGAAAGCATATGGACACTCTTAAAAGGAGCACCATAATTTTTTAACTCTGGAAGGCAACCTGCACTCTTCAGAATATCCTACCATTCTGCTGCACTGGGAACCTGGTGCCTATGAGGTAAGGCAGATTTCTTTACAATGGAATACTGATATTAGATTTTTTTTTTATTGCAAATTGCATTACCATATCAAGGACTCAATATATTCCCAAAGTAATGCAAAAGTGTTAGCAAGTTAAAACTGCCCTGCTGCAGGGCTACAGCTGAAAATATTTCATTTTTCATACTACAAATATTTGCCTTCAATTTAAAAAAATGACAGCCATTGTTATCAACAGACAAACAACAAGTTAATCTTAAACAGCCATTTATCTCAGTACTAATAAGGTACAAACAGATTACCTTTAAAAAATGCATTATAAAAAAAGAAACAACACTCCTTCATTGATTTTGCTATATATATGCTTTAATGTTTTATAAATGACTGCACGGGTGACAAATGAAAGAGGCTTCTCCAAAAAATAATCAAAAAGGTAGACCATAATCTCCCTGAAACAATACTCTAATATTCATGTAAGTTAATAAATGTATAGACCAATGATGAGATGCTGCTACATTTTAAAGAATGTTTCTTTATTCCTTTGTAGCCCTGAATAAGAGGTTTGCTCTAACAGTAATATTATATTCTACAACTAAAGAAAAAATGTGCAATTGAAAAAGGAATTCAATCCATGTGATAATTTTTTTCTTCTAAACTAAAAGAAAAATATATTAATCAAAGCTCAGATTTGGTATTGAACATATTGAACAATTACATGGAAAAAGATGTTTCCTTTTCACATAGGGTTTATTCTCTTTAAGTTTACTTATTCAGGAAAACACTTAAGCACATGCTTGACTTTAAACACATGCTTTGGGCCCAGTGAAGCAAATGGGATTTAATCACATTCCAAATAATGATGGATATAAAGCCAAAAGATATTAACATGAATGGTTTTTGGATTCAGGCTCGGCATTTTTCAAGTCTTAAATATACACATACAGACATGTACATACACATATACATACACCCACACACAGACACATGCACAGAAAGATCTGTCTCCAAACTAAGCCAAAATGTGCAGAACCGGAATTCAAAAAATGATTTTCTAAGATATTAATATCAGAGTTAAACTGAAAACAGAAATTTTTGAATACAGGTTACATTATCTTACTGGCTCCTTAAATCACAAGTATAGTTACTCTGAAGTCTGAGCATTTCCTAGCTGGAATCTTCCTTCCATACTCTCATGCTCCAGGTTTTGATCTCACAGAAAAGAAATGGTTTGGCTCTGACAAAAAATCCAGTTTACATAGCTTTTTTTTGTCATGCTTTGATTCCAGGAACAAGAATCAATTCCTCTTCTAAAGAGATGAGTCTTCTGATAAGAGATTTGTGTTGGCAAAAGCACAGACTTTACATCACAGATCACTTTATGGGCTTTTTCAAATGAGATACAAAATTAAAAATAAGTCATCCAATCTTTATAATTAGATTACTACAATAATTAATTATGCAATCACTTATTGGGTTAACAATTAATCCTTATTTTGCTGATAAATCAAAAGAAGATTTCTTCTAGTTTTGTCTCCCAAATGAAGAAAAAATGCATTTTCAGACAGAATTGCTAAAATAGAGGTTGAGCGAAGCTTCATTGAGAATATGGTGCACATGAACATCCTTTTTTTGGAGCACATGTAACAGGCAGCTAGGCTCTCTAAAAGCCTAATAATAACTGAAGTGTAAGACATTCCCCCTGAAACACAGCACTTGGACAAATCTGCCCAGCAGTGAGACTATATGTTTGAGGAGGCTTTTCCTGTGGGCTGACGATAATGACCTGATTATCACTCGATGAAGATCTACACATGAGTGGAGAGAGGCAGCCAAACAGTCAGAAAAGTCAGGGGAACTGCAAGAGAAATACTTACCATCCAACTACCAGATCATCTCTGCTATTTGGAAATCAGAATGAAACACAAAAAACAAACTGCTATCTCTTTTATTCCTGTTGTGCTTGAGGAAACAGTTTGCTACATCTTCAGCCAACAATCAAAGTGGCATCTAAGAAATACTGCTTAATACCACTGATTTCTCCCCAAAACAAGAAAGGAAAACAGGATGCCAAAAACCAAAAAAAAAAAAAAAAAACCAAACCCCACAAAACTAAACAAAACAAAGCAAAAACACCAAAAACCCAAACAAACAAACAAACCCTCCTTCAAACCAAGTATTTTCTAATTGTTAAAAAAACCTCACAGCTGACTAGAACCTGCTTTAAACAAATACTTATAAAAATAACTGGAGAAGGTTCTGTGCCTTGATATTATATAACATATTGGTCTAATGGTGTCCTGCACAACTAAATCAGGATATAAATCTCCACAGCCACAAGGAGCCCACTTCATCCAAAACATATCAGGGTGGGATTTGGAAGCTCTGTGTTAGGGGAGCGCCTACACTGAGTCTACAGGGTCTTGGGGTGTGACTCAGCTCATATGAAAAGACTGCATCCATGCCAGGACTACACACAAGAGATTTTTTTCTTACCTGTGGTAGAAGGCCCCCATGTCCAAGAAACAGGATATTCAGGACTCTGTCTAAAACCCCTTTCTATACTGCTGTTTGCAAGAGAGAGCAGCAGGGTGCCAGTTGTGTTCTAACAGCCTGAGAACGAAATGCATCAAAAGTAATGCAATAAAGTCTGTCTGATTTCCTTCCCAAGTTTCCGCAGAATCAAAAGATGAACTTGTCCCACTAATCTCCCTCTATCTGAAGCCCAGATGAAAAGCTGATCCTGGAATATATACTAATTTCAGTTAGCTCTGCAACAGGATGACTTACATTTCCAACATCATACAAACTGAAGTGAATCATTCCTCTTATTTGCAAAGCTGCTAACTTCCAAGGGTGGCTTAGAAAAGATGTAAGGAAAACATAGCTGGAAGGAATCCAAAGCACACTCTACACCATACATGGAAAAGATACCAAGATGTCCAAGCTGGTAAATTCATGTATTGCATAAACAATAATAACTTCCACGCTTGGATTCAGAAGCTGTGAAATTCTCAGTGCTGGAAAACAGCTACGCTTCTGTAAGGACTGAGGTGAAGATGGTTCCTGGGGATGTGAGAGATTTTCTGCTTGCTTTTAATATATTTGGTAACTCCTAATACACAAGAGTTATATAACTTTAAATTGTAAAGGGTGTACTGTTAAGGTCAGCATTGTAAATCCTTCTTTTGGCAGAGAGAAAGCATTGGGCTTGAGAAAGGCACAAGAACGAAGATGAAAGACCACATTTCAGATACAAATTAAAAATCTGTCTACACAGCAATATGAACATCAGTATCAATGACTATAAATTTGGGATCCATAAAAAAATGGTGTTGAAATTTTAGTTAATGTTTGGATGACTGATTTTTCCATTTCTATATGATCTTGCATCTGATTTGCTGTTTGATTTGATAATCATTTTGCTTTATTCTTTATGTTACCATAACCTAAAGAACAGTAAGTTTTTAAAATTATTTTCTTGTGTGTGTTCATGTTATTCAATAACACTAGCCATTACCCCAACATTTAAGTTTATTGATAAAACTTTTATTAGCTTAAGCACTTTTACAATAGCAGAATCCAAGTGTCTTTTTTTTTCATACAAACATGTGATCTGCTATTAGAAAATGCAGAATTTTACCTAAATCTTCCAATTTCCACTTACATCTCAAGTATTACAAGGATTAACAGAGAAGCTGGACAAACTGACCACAGCCAGCTTAAGATACTCAAACTGACAAGCATAAAAACCTAAAGGAAGGTTTCCACCTGGAGAAGCAATTATCACTTCTCTTTCCCAGAGAGAAAAATGTATATACACTCTTCCCAAGTATAGCATTTTCCAACTCGTCCAACTAAAAAACATATTATTCTCCTTTATTTCAGATTGCTTTTTATTCCAGATTACTTTATGGAGGAGGATTACTACGCCAATTCAGAATATTTTATTGAAATATATCTAAATTTGCCTCAAAGAGTTTCAGTCTTACTGAAATAAAATGTTTCCATGAATCTTTTCAATATTCCAGGGATGAAAGTTTCTGCAATCTTTTTATTAAGTCTCTAGGTTTTAATTTGATTCATGATCACTAGACAGACATTTTTTATTTTGAATTTTTACCAGCTTAAAAATAGCTAAATAATGTTTCTTATTCTTAAATATTAAATATTACCATCACAATTTCATATATTTAGAGATTTCAGGAAGAAAGAACTAGGAACTGTATAAATACCATTTTACTTTTCATCACCATGAATTCCCCACCTACTGACAAAAACCTCAGCTTATCAAGATAATTCTTTTCCCTCAAAGCAGAATTTTCAAGCTTGCATTTTCAGTTTGAATTTAACCACAAAAGAGTAAGGTCCAAGGAAAGTATTTACAAGGGTTCATAGGCTATCCCTAACCAGTATCGCTAATATTTTGCAGTGGTTTATGACATTTCATTTACATTCTTTTCATTTCAGCTCCAGTACTCTCGGTGCACACTTCAGATATGAAGAGGCAGCACTTACACAAGAAAAGGCTGCAATAAAAAAAACCAACAACAACAACAACAAAAATCAACACTAAGATAATTTATCTCTGATAACACCCATACAAAAGAAGATTTTCTTTGCTTTCCATGCAAATTTATTGAGATCTCATACTAGTTATCCTTGACTGGTGACCTTGACCAAAATTTCACTGGTATTGCCTCCCCTCTCTCTCTCAGCCAGTTTGGACACAACAGACTGCAGTGGCCTTTTCAACTCCTTTAGCTGTATTTTTGTAACAGCAAAGAACATGGAGTATTTGAGCTCTGTTAGGATGAAAAGTGGAACATGTTGTGCATGCCTTGAAAATTGGATACCTAGTGTCTTCTAGCTGAGCTGTTGTAAGGATAATCAGGGAACTTGCACCCAGAATCTCTTAATTACATGGATATCTCCTCTGTTTGCTAGGCACAGCAGATTACCGGGAGAGAGAGAAATGGAAAGTGCTCATATTGCTGGGAAAGAAAATAATTCAACAACAGCATTTTATTTAACTCAACGTCCCTAAAGTGTTTTAAATGAAGCCAGCCATTAAGGTCTTATAATTAAAGCCTTGCACAATTATAAAATAATTAGGGCCTGATCTTGTAACATTTTCTCCCTGGAGAGCACACACATCAGATTCCCTTGGAATACTTGTAGACTAAGCACAGTTGCTGCTAGGATGAATGTATCTGAACTAGCTTTAACCAAACTAGACTGAGTGCTGTGCAACAGTAACAGAGCAAAGCTCAGAAAATACTGCCTTTTTAATTACTTTTAGGTCTATTCAAACACTTTTTTGTAGTCCATACTGCACTGTGTCACTGCAGCTACTCTGCCAGCACAAGCAAGAATAGACCATTTCAAACTGCAGTGTAGTTCTATATCACTCTGATGAGTAAATGCTATAGTAATAATTCTAAGCTTCTAATTTTCCCAACTGCCTAAGTATGCCAGATACCAGCTCCCACACTATTAAAAAAACAAAAGTATTTTAATAAGAAGACCTATGTCAAACTAATCCTTAGGGCTTTACTTAAAAAAGCCAAGTCAGAATTAAGGAAGTGTAATTGAATTACACTTGCCAGCATCTTTTCTTAGCTACTGTGCTGGGTTTGTCTGGGGTAGAGTTAATTCTCCTCACTCTAGTCAGAAGAGGGAGGCAATTTGGCTTTTTCGCTGGATATAGTGTTTATACCACAGGGATGTTTTTGTTATTGCTGACAGGGCTTACACAGAGCCAAGGCCTTTTCTGCCTCTCACCCCACCCCAGCAGTGAGGGGCTAGGGGTGCACAAGGAGCTGGGAGGGGACACAGCCAGAACAGCCAACCATAAGTGACCCAAGGGATATCCCATATCATATGGAGTCATGCTCAGCATGTAAAGGTGAGGGAAGAAGAAGGAAGGTGGGGGACATTTGGAGCAATGGTGTTTGTCTTCCCAAGTCACCATTACCCATGATGGGGCCCTGCTCTCCTGGGAGCGGCTGAACACCTGCCTGCCCATGGGGAGTGGCGACTTCATTTCTTGTTTTCTTTTGCTTGTGAGCGTGGCTTTTGCTCTACCTAATGAGCCATCTTCATCTCAGCCCACAGGTTTCCTCCCTGTTACTCTTTGGATGGTCTCTCTCACCCAGTTGTGGGGAGTGGGGGAGCCCTTGCATGGTGCTGGGGTTGAACCAGCAGGGGAGGAACTCCTGAAGGGCTGCTGAGCCCACCACTGCAGCAGATACACCTTACAGCATTTGTGGCTGTGCCTGAGGTCATGCTGGGGCACCTCAAAGCATTTGCCACGGATAAGCCCATGGCAGAGCAGGCACACCCCTGCAGGGACAGTAGCCATGGGAGGGCCTTGCCGACAGGGGTTTCTGTGAGACTGTGCCTCGTAGATAAGGCTCTACTTGGAGCAGGTACAGCCCTAAGGTGCTGCAATCTGTGGATCAATCCAAGCCCAAGCAGGAGCAAGAGAAAGAGCTCATTGCAATGCTGGACCTTATCTGGTCCAAAGGGACCAGGGTGGAGATTGTTGTGGAAATACCTTAAAATTCTGATACCTATGAATTCAGAATTTCCATAGCAGGAGCTCCTTGCTTCTAATCAGAGTAGGAGCAAGAGGAAGAGTTCACTGCAATGTCAAAGCCTATAATTTAGGCCAACAGAACCAGGGATGGAGATTGTGATGGATTTATGCTTAAACTGCTGTAAACCATGATTTGAGTTGTGTGCTACAGGATTTACTACAGCAGGAACCACTCCGGAGTGGAGAACCACAGTGGAGGACAAGTGATACAAGAAGCAGTGCAGGTAGAGCAGTGACATAACCTGAGGTGGCTTTGGTGCCCAATAACTCCACTCAGCAAACCATCTCTCCTGTCCTAGGTGACCACCACACACAATTTTACACCTCTGGTTCTCTGACTCATTTTGTTGGATGGCTGGGGTTAGACCACAGCAGCTACAGTGAATGTCAAGACAGGAAAGTAAAGTTTCTTCACCTCCATTTCTCTTGAATGCTAAGAGACTTAAAAAAAACAAAACCCTGAATTAAAAAAAGAATCGATGTCTATCTACATCTAGCTGGATCTCAGGTAACATTTTAAAAGCTTCACTGGCCATTCAAAGCATAATCATACTTCAAATGATGTCCTTATTTTACACCAAAGGAATGGCTACAGGAAAATGTAGTAATAGCCTGAGAAATGAAAATCTTCATCCCGTGAAATGCATTGGAAATTATCATTCTTGCATATATGTTTCACACGATGTTAGACTGCAGTTTTATAAGTGAAAACTAAAATACAGGTTAACCTCTCAAAATCTTTTCAGACATTATTAGAGATGCCTTACATAATGTTAGTAAAAAGGTTTTGAAGATGTATGATGCTGCAAAGAGCAAACTACTGTTTTGAGCCAGCCTGTGTGTAATGCTTACAGACACATACCCCCCTCCCAGAAGGGGCTACCTAACCAGAGATTCAGGCAACTCAAAATATATGCCAAACAAAACTACTTTACACTGCCTAAAGTTTTTTCCCAAGATAAGAATAACATTTTCCATGACTGTGGAAATGACTGAATTAAGTTTGATAATAAAATAGTCATAGCTACTTTTTATGTATGATTCAACATTTCATTTCTCTACTGAAAAATATGGGTTGCATTAATTACATTAAAAGAAAGCTCATCTTTATTATTCAATGAAGTGATTAACATTCAAAAAAAACCACAATATTTTAAAACACTAGGGAATATTTAACTCAATGTTTAAAGCATAAAATTTGCTTATTTTAACCTACTTTTCATCCTGGAAAATTATTTATATTATTACAGTTTAATCTTACTGAATTTCAATTACATATAAAATATATTGAACACAATTTGTATTGTGTTGCTAATTATACAGTGAATCCTTTGTAATTAAAATATCTTAGATCTAATCTTTGTGCAGTTCTGAGTGTAGACCAGTTCAGAAACCACCAATGAGTTCAGGAATAGAATACTTTTTCATGTTCTTTTCCCAGCAATAAATATTGAGGCAACCTCTCGTGTGTGGTGCCCAGCATTCCACTGAGATTTCATTGAAAATCTCAAATCTCTGCTTTGCTTTCTGACCTTTCTGGCCATAAACTTCTCTACTGATGTTGGCTTCTCTGTTGTCCCCCCAGAATAAAGCTCTTACAGGAGGTGAAATCTATGCACAAAGGCAGCAGGTAGGCAGATTTTCAGTAAATTTTCAAGTAACAGGAATTAGTATAGCAAAAGGCCTGAAATTATGAAAACTTAGTGCCGGAATTTGACCCAGGGGATTTCGAGAAAAGGGCAATGAGCTTCAATATTCTTGGTAGACTTAATTGCTGAGAAAAAAGCCCTGAGCTTTCAGGCCCAACCCATCTTGCCAATTTATATGTGTATCATTTGATTTCTATAGTTGACATATAGATGTTCACAGTAAAATCTACGGGTAACACCTGCTTGAATCATCCTACTAAAATCCAACAATCCAGGAGAAAACAACCTCTGGCTGTTGGCTGCTAATTGTTGACATTAGATTAGTACCTTCACTTTCTTTGTAGGAAAGGTAAAGTTAGAGGGCAGGACATGAGCCCTGAGTGTCAACAAGATGGCATGGGGCCCCATCACACTGTGAGTTTGTGTAAATTTTGCTTCTGACTGGCTCCTGAGCCCTAGAAAATCAGGACAACCTGAGATCTATAGAATTGGAGGTACACAGGTGATGGCCCACACTGAGACAGGGGAATAAAGTGAGTTAAATTAGGCATTTCTCCCTCACAGTAAAGAAGGTGACTTGAAAGGATAGAGACGTGTTAAAGGAACTTTAGGAGATATTAAAGGCAAGTAATTAGTCTTGCTTTTTTCTTTATTTGGCTATTTATACAATTGTGTTTACTTAAAAGTGCATCCTTCTGGGAAGATGGCGAGCTAATATTGGCTGTAATTAAACTGTGCTCCTCTGCCTGATGTAAGACCACTGAAGTCAATAAGAAACTTTCAAGCCTCATTTCTGGATGTATTTGAGAGCTGCTTCTTCCATCCTGAACCATTTACTTACTCATCTACTCCTCCTCCATCTATTCTTTAACTAAAGTTTAATAGGAAGAACCCATGTAATTTCTTTTGAATTCCATGTCTTTAAAAAAAGACATTTATTTTATGCTCTGAATGTAAAATATAGCAAGGTTATGTCACAGTTTATTCAAAATAAAACTAATGAGTTTTCACATTCAAATTTTACTGTTTGCAGTAAATTCTGCTCACGAAACACTTTGGTACAAATACAGGCATAATTTGAATTTATTTTAAAAAGTGGTCAGTATCAAGATAGAAATATCAACAGCAGCACTCTTCTAGTCTAGCTTTCTCCATGAAATATGGAACAACTAAAGTATTCAAGCAATTCCTCAAATTTATGTGCCAAAAGTTATTCAAATATAAAATAAGCACTAACAAACGGGCAACCTTGTCAGTTGCAATGCTAATAAATCAAAATCACCAAGGTAAGTTAGCTACATTTTCAGTGCAAGTGGATATATCATAAGAGCCTGATAATGATACAACTACCAGGAAAATAAATGTGCATTCTCTGACCTTGACAATAATTCACTAACAGCTTGCCTCACGATTTTCCTAACATTGAGCCACTCTTCACAGGCCAAGTGTTTATATCTCTGTAGATGGAGAGTTTCATCTCTGTCATCACTAGTCTATTAGGGATTTTAGTGCCCTGCTAAGATTAATTATAGAAAACAATAAATTTCAGGGTAATAGTCTATGAAACCACCCAGGGGAATTTGGGGGATTGGGATCAGAGGATCACTAGGGGGTTTGTTGTGTTAGTTCTTTTTTTTCTTCCAGAGTACTGATCTAATGCCCTTCTCAGCATTTCACATGGCTCTAAAACATCTAAAGCTGGATTTCTTTTAATGAAACTGTTTCCCTAAAACAGTTAATGAGAGGCATTGCTACTGGGCTAACAAGGAAGAAGCATCTGACCAGTGTTGGACCCTTCATAAATCTTACCAAATTGGAAGAACAGCAACTTCAATAAGGGAAGACCAAATGACTCTATTTTATTTTAGATCAGTGAAATTATGGGATACAGACTTTTTTGTTACTTTACATAGTAAATTACAGACAGGACAGAGATCTAGTTAAGCTAGAGGATAGGCTTGAAAAAAATTCAGGCTCAAAACTAGAAATAGAAGAATATAGATCTTGACAAGGAAGCTAAGCAATTAGAAGATGGAATTTGATGGCTTCATGGAAAGAATTACATGACTCAAAATACCTTCATTTAACTTAGAAAATTTTCTTCCTATAGAAATAAATTTTAAGGCCAGTGTCTCTGTCCCAATTGGAAATATATCAACATATGCAACCAGCTTTAGGGATGCAGAATGCAACTACATAGAGGACTTGACTCACTTTACTTTGATTTTTTTTTCCCATTGTCTAGAAATCTAAAGCAATGGGAGAGAGAGGGAAGAAAGTGAACTTATCTAATTATAAGATTTTTTTTTTTTAAACTGAGTCAAGGAGCATTGCTTTTCAAGGGAAGGTTAGATTTTTTACTTGCCAGCAAAGACATTTTTCTCTTGCAAAGTGCAATGTGTGTGGGAGTCTGCTCACGTAGAAAGTGGTTCCCTGATCAAAACAGATGGCATGCTGGCAGGGTAAGTTTTAAATGGCAGAGTGTTGATGTTGAAAGATTTCAACAGCAGCTTCCATGACAGGGACAGAGACATAAATGACAAATACAAAATACAAAGACATTTCAATAACTTACCATCATATCACTTTGTAAGTTAATACCACTCTCAGTTCTCAAGATGTTAGAGGAAGACTACCGAGCTGTGGGCATGAAACTGTATTCTGGCTCAATAAATCTCAAAACACTAATGAGGGTTCTCTTTTTAGGACAATGAAGCATGAAAACTAAAGCTTTTACTGGCACAGGGAAGGAATAAGCTGGCTATTGGAAAGGTTTGTAGCAAAACTCTCAGAGAAACAGAGTGGCCAAGTAATTCCTCTCCTGACTTAAACAAACTCATCAAGTTACTCTGAAAAACGGCTTTTATTACACTCTGAGCTTTTGTCACAAGCCTTTTAGTTATCCATCCACTCATCTCGGAGGCACGGTATATCAGTGTGATCAAACTGGGGAATCTGTGATGGATTTTTTATCAGTGTTTGAACATGATTTTAATATTTTCCTAATGAATAAAAACATTTAACTAGAGAAATCATTTTAGATATCCAAATTTGAATAGCTCCCATCCTTGCTCTTTTCTCTTCACTTCTCGTTCCTTTTATGCATATCTGTATACATGTCTGTAAGTCAATATTGCTTTTAGGATATTAAGTCATATTTAGACAAGTTCTTGATATTTGTTATTCTCCAAACTTTCCTCATCTTTTCCTGTTTTCACTGTCTTTTTTTTTAAGGCTGAGGGTAGCCCATCTTTTTTCTAACTTTCTTACCAGTATCCTAATCTTTTTTTTCTCCCATCAATTCAGGTTCAGTTGTGCATCGAGCTGTCCCTGAAGCATTTGCTACCAATAAGACAAGGCACAAAGTTTTGCATTTTTTTGAGGCAGAAACAGAGCAATTGAGCCTTCACTCAACTCCTTGCTGCAGAGGGGGATGCTGAAGATGGAATGACAGCTCTGTGAAGCACCAAATCATCAAAGGGAGATCAATATTTTTTTTCTCTGCAATGAGAAAGGTGTGTAGATATCAGCTTGTACAGGAGGTGCTTCCTGATCAAAAGAAGTGATATGTAGACAAGGCAAATTTAAATTATTTTACAAAAAATATTTTTCTCATAAAATAATCTTGAAAGGAACTTATGCAGAATCCTGACATGAACAGCAGCATTAAATAACTTTGTAGCTTGGTCAAAGAAAAAGTGGCAGGGGGAGATGGGAAACACATGACAGCTGTTAATGCATACTTAATTTTTGTACCTGGTAATGATTGTAGTTAAAAAAAAATGAACACTGCAGATTCTGTACACTCTCCAAGGCATTGGCTTTATAATTTTGATAGATTAGAGATGATGGAGCTTTTTTTTTAGTCTATGCTTGCTATGAACTAGATAAGCACCAAACACTGAGCAATACCTAGTAAATAATAGTAATGCATAGTAAATACTAAAGAACATAATTGTCCCAATTTAAAATTTCTCTGAAAGACATTTGTAGACCACATATAAAAATTAAATTACTAATGAAGGCTGGATCCCTCTTCGTATGATAAAATATACTGTCCTTTCAGGGAGCTACATTCCAGAAAGTGAGTTGTGCCTCACCACAGTAACAGCATCTCATGAAGAAGCTTGAATTATTTTGTTAATAAGATACTAATAAATTTACACTAAGAAAAAAATGCTAAGGAAGAGGAAAGAAATGAAACTTTCAGTAAACTTCTTTTCACTTTCATTTCCAAAATAATTTGTTTAGTGATAATAAAAACATACAGCTACTAGCAAACTCCGTGTTTCTCTCCAGACCGACTGTGAGCAGTTCTTAAACTCAGATGTGCAATCACATAAATATAAGGTTTTTCCTTTTATGTATTTATGTACAATAAAGTTGACTAGACTTTGAATATCCTTGCCAAGTTCTCGCCCAGGTAGGAGTTAGAACTGCTAACAACTATTTTAGACAAATTTGGCTAGAATGAATCAGCTAAGTGCAACAAAATATTAGACTTCACAGTTTTCATGCCTAGCCAGGAATTCCTACCCTAGTTTTTAACAGACAGGTTTGAATATTTAGGTCTGTGTTTCCACTTTTGCACATAATTCCACTATTTTGCCCTGACTTCACATAACACGCCACCCTTTCTGCAAGAATGACCTGAACCCACAAAAATGGCTCCCAGACACTCAATGACTAAAATCAGTATAATTTTCTCCTTATATATTAAGTTTCAAAAGACTTTGCAGACAATCTTGCGGAATGAAATTCAATGAGAATCTTTACAATACAGTTTTATTCATTTATATGCCATATTTTATGCCAAATACAAGCTTTTTTATTTAAGCAAAAGGGGAATTAGTGATTGTGGTCTCAGTTTACTACTGCCAAGTGTCCTAAGAAAAAGCAAAGCACTTTCTGAGTAGATTTTAAAGGCATAAAGGAGCAAATCAGAGGCAAAATAAAGGGTGTTTACCACAAGTTACTGCAATTTATAGTCACAGCAATACCGTTTGGCAGGATATCAGTATTCCATGAATACTCCTTGAAGACATGACTGTGTCAATTAATGTTCCACTATTCTTTTCAGGATTGTGTTCACTGTCTGCAGACTTTCCTCTGCTAGGAAAAACTTAAGTGATTCACACTATTGAGCTCTCTAGTTTGTCCTATCTGCTGCAAAGCAGCTAAGAGCTGAGAGAAGTGAGACTGACAGAATTGAGTCTATCTCAAGTACTCAGAATTGTGAGTCACAGTCCAGTGTCCTGAGCTTTAGAGAACAACCTGAGGGATCCTCTTATTTGCTGTCTGGTCTTTGAGACTTAAATCATGGTTAAAGAGTAAATAAATAAAACACAAATATAAGTTGTGAATGTATTTACTTTGCTTTAATAAAACCACAAAATATCTATAGGCTGTAAGATGTCAAGGTCTGGCTATTATGCTAACCTGTTCAACTTCAGGCAGCAGCACCTTTTCTAAAAGAAGAGCAGTGCAGCAAACTGGGCATTGCATCCCTCACACTTCTCTGTGGAAGAATGAGCTGCTAGCAAAACAAAAGCAGTTGGCAGCTGAAACAACCACTGTGGCACAA
This sequence comes from Euphonia xanthogaster, assembly GCA_034509185.1. Taxonomy (NCBI): domain Eukaryota; kingdom Metazoa; phylum Chordata; class Aves; order Passeriformes; family Fringillidae; genus Euphonia; species Euphonia xanthogaster. The sequence goes on along the minus strand of JAYDZK010000202.1, from coordinate 13,397,967 downwards.
GCAGAGAAATGGAAGAGGTGTCAAAAAAAAAAGGCTTTAGCACCCCAACCGCCCCCAAAAAACCCCAAACCCTAATATTTGTTTCTAACATTTGCATTTAGATTTGGCAAAGTCTGACAGAATAACCATTATTATCTCTGGGGGATCTCGAAGTCCTGGATATTAACTGGATGCTACCCAGTTTGCTGGTATTGAGGGCCAGCATTAGGAAAAGCTTACCTTGCAAATCTCAGTAACATAATGGTTATTCCTGCTTCTGATATCAAATTGTAGAATAAATTAGTGGCTACTTCATTTGGTTGGCATAATTTTTTTTTTCTTCAGATAGCGCCAAGATCAGAACTCATGTCTGTTGAGATGGTAGGGCATTTTAAGGTACTTCACTTCCAATGAAAGCTGGCCAAATTGAACAAAGTTGCTACCACTGAGCCTCTGACCCACAATTATCACAAACCCCTCAGTATAATGAGTTTCTGCACTTACCACAGTGGCATAAACTTTGTTGTACTCTTACCCAAACACCCCATCCATTCAACCCCAAAATGTTACCTGAAAAACCCCTGCAGATTTTTAAAGAAAAAAAATGGAAAAATGGGAGAGGAAAAAAGGGGAGATACACAGAATCAGACACGTGGCTAGCAGAGCTACCGTCACCAAGCAGATGTGTCGTCAAGCTATTCGGCAATGAACTGGGCAATGGCATCTGCTGACAATTTCATCATTAGCCATTCTCTCAAGAGTTTAATATGATGGCATCCTGATAACGAATTAATCATCCAGGAAAAAAAAAGAGAAAATAAATAATACTAGTTAAAGTGAAGGGGGGAGAAATGAGGCAAGGCTACACAAAGGGAACACCAATCAACATCTGGAGCAGAGTAACCCAGAGAGAGAGCCTGTTGACCTGGCACCTGGAAACAGAGCAGATGAATACAGGAATGCTTGCAAATCAGCATGTGGGAATAATGAAACACACTTAGAAACATATTCCCTTCTAGCATTTCCACCTCTAAAACAAACTGATAAATTCCTTGAGTCTTACAAAGCTAGTTCTACACTGAGATCCTAGCACTCTACAGGCTGATTTGATCCCTAGCTCAACAGCATCATAAGGGATACAGCCACCAGAGAAAATTCACCTATCCCTCTTTAAAAAGGACAGCTAACATGCACCAGTGGAATTAAAACAATTCCCAAGCAAAGAATAATTTCAAATTTCATGTTAAATTGAATTAGGTAAATGTGATAGTTGCTGTTGAACCAACATGAAGAGAGTTATGATTCACTGTTTCAAAATCAAAATGTGTCAAGAGATAAGGATGTCATAATTTAAAAACTGAATATTGTACTTGTGACTTAGCTGACCAGAAAAAGCAGAAACATACCATCTTCTTTGCCCTTTAACTCAGAAAAAGAATTGAAATCACAAAGGAGCTTAGCGTCAACAGTGAACTAACTGTAAGTCATTTAACTATTCCCAAAAATAATTTCCATGTTCACATGCCAGTTGTAAAGCAGAAAAATACCCAGTTTCTACCACAGTAAAAACACCTTATCTCTATACTATGTTACAAACAGGGTTATTTCTTATACTTGAGCAACTCCAACTTCTACTTCATAAAGAGATATTATGATTATTACTCCAACAATACTGCAGCAAGTATTGCCCCACTGACTCTGACTGGAAATGGGAATATTTAGCACCATGACAATTGCCTCTCCTAACAGACAAGTCTTGAACCTCTAGCTTCCATGGAGGAATATACACCAATAATCTGAAAATTGCAAGACTCTTGCTATGAAATACTCCTATTTGTCTACCATAATAACGCTTGCAAAATGACAGGCATCATGAAGAGATTAATCTACAACAAAATGTTAATTCAAAAATAATTTGATGTTCCCAGAATCTTCAAGAAGTCCTTCATATTCTGCAATCCATCTTTTAAGAATGCTAATTTTATAATCTAAAAGCTGAATCCTTTTGCTGTGTGCAGAATACAATACACATTGACTAGCAGACAAGTAGGCTATTACAAAGAGGTGTTGTTCATGGCTTCTAGTACATAATAAGTACTTACAATGACACAATATATTGCTCTGATAAGATTATAAACACAATATCAGAAGAAAATCCATAAAAATCTAATTATGCACACAAAAGTTACAGCATGAAAAGCTTGCTGAGGCACTTGGACAAAAGGTTTGAAGTTAGTAATAATTTTAAACATAACACTACCGGTGTACTTAATTCCTACAGAAATTTAATTTTAAAGTTTTACTACTAGATGATGATCAGAATAGCTTCAAGGCCAGCAGGCTTTTAGTATCTCTTTTAAATTAATACAGGAATTTGGATACAAACCCAGCTCAGATTTCCTGGAAAGAGGGAAATCAGATGTCTAAGAGCTCAGTGATCGTAAGTTACCTGTAACAAAGTCAGTCTTAGGCATTGCAATGCAGAAGAGGCATTTCAACTATCACCTTTGAAAAGCTGGGAGCAGGGAAGCACAAAAAGCAGTGCACAATCACAACTGCAGAAGGGAATAACAGAATGAACTCATCCTGTATGCTGACATAACCACAAAACCCACGAACTCTGTCCAGATTGCCACAATCACCTGTTTGGACCTGATGCATAAATTTTTTCTAAGTCATGCCAGTAACATGATATAGGATTTTCACTTCTCTATCATGACTGTGGCCTCACATGAGTAATGGCAAAGTGTCTGAGTGGCAAGCTAAACATAAGGCAGGACACAGATCGTTAAATAAACTTTTCAACAGGCAGATCATCCCTATATGTCTTCATCTGTTCAGCTCCTACAGGAGTAAACTAGAGAACAGTACTATGACTTAAAATCCTATAGGGATGATGTGAAAAATGTTTTTGGATACTTTTCTCCTTCCCATCAACAACAAGCATATATGAAGGAAAATATATACCTTGCCAAGAGGCAAGTTTGTTAAGTTTTTAACCTTAAGTTCTATGGAGTCAAAATTCTTAGTTAGTGACAAGATTTTCATTGACAAGATGATTGAGTGCTAAATTCTCAACAGGACACAAGTGGAAGGAATCCAATTCTTTGTTCTTTGTGGTAAACATCAAGACATCCAAAAAACATAAATACAGATATTAATTTATATGTATATTTATAAACACAGAAACAGGAGATATCTATATATTCACACATACCCCGATAATAAGAAAAAATGTGAGGAAATGAAGTCTCAATAGAGAATGACAAAACTTGAGCAGAAAATGGAAGCAAGAAAAAAGGTGAAGCTCAGCTCTCTGCAGAGGCTAATAGCTCAGAGTGTAGTGCTGAAGGAGGTTTCAAACAAGAAAAGATTCAGTGGAAAGTATGGATTATACATGCAAAATCTTGCCATGGTATTCCTAAAGTTTCAGAAGATTTTTGGGGGAGACTATTAAAAACAGGAATAACCAAGTCAGGAACAGGCAATGAACATGCTGCAATAAATCCACCAGAGCCATCAGGAAGTAGGTAAGAAGATGAAGAAGTAGCTGTTACACAGACATGGAGTCAGATTTTCCTTTCAATTTCTCCACTGTAGACCTGTGTTATTGCAAAAATGATACTGGTGAAAAATGTATTCTGTGGTCTATGATAGCCAAGGCTGAAAGTCTGCAGAAAGAAGATAAAAGAAAAGCAGGAGAAAGCTGAAAAGAAAAAATGAAGTCTGCTTATTTTTCTTTGACAGGAAGGACAAAAACAAATGGAAAAATAAAAGGAAGAAAAAGAAAAGGTAAAAAAAGGGGAAAAGGGGGTGAAATGGAAAATAGGGGGAAAAAAGAAAAGTGGAAAAAAAGGAAAATACAGAAAAACCCTTTTCTTTAAGAGATACTGTGTGGGGTTGTCACAATTGCCTGTTGCAGCTGGCTCCCACTTAGGAAGTTCCTTTCAAACCAATAGAAGTTAAATTACTGTTTGTGTCTTTAAGAGGAAGTTTATGTTCTACATACATATGCCCTTAAGCCCACACTCACCAACCATCTACCTCAGCCATAAATGCCAGGGCTTTGTTGCTTCAAGATGCTGCATTGAAAATCAGACAAGCACCACACTTCCCCAGGAGAAGAGCATAAGCTCCATTTGCAATCGTGTTATTCACATACAAATCCATGGTGAGGAGGCTAAGGCTGAACTCCAGAGCAAATGTGCAAGGGGTCCCTTCCACGGTCTCAGCACACATTTGGTATTGACGAGTTGTGCATCAATAAGGCCGAGCATATCACAGTCCAGAGCAGTACCAGTAATGTCAAAGACAGATCTTCCCGCCTTCTGAGAATCTAAGAGCCAATGGTCTGAGCAAAACCACATCCCACTGAGCTTCCTGTTGGATCAGTAGATATCAACTTAGTCTTCATTAGGGAGATGTTAACTTCAAGACCAAAAAACAAATTTAATACAGGCAAAAAGTCTGTTTGCTACACACGTCACTTTAATAACTGTGTTCACCAGTAATAAATGCACAGGGTATTTAGATGGCCACCTTAATTAACAATAACATACTGTTTAACTCAGTGGTCTGGTCATCAAGAGAGATACAATAAGGTCTATTTTGCATTCAATTTTTTTATTACTGTTTTCTTGCTACAATACTACTTTGTGCAAAGTCAAAAAAGACGGAATGTATATCAATATTTACTTTAATTCGTCTTTTCTACTCATTTCCTTCGTCAATGCTGCCACCTTCTGATGCTCAGCAGCTTCACCAAGCACCAAACCCAGATCTTGAGTTACAGCACTGTGGACAAATCCCTCATTGCAATTCTTTGTAGCCCTCAGGCTCCCCTCAGGGAGGGGAGGGCTCCCACCCCTCCCCTGTTGCACCTACTTTGGTGGAGTTTTACATATGGATGGAAGCAAGGATTTGAAAGATGGAAATTTGTAACACAGCAGATGTTTGTGAGACTTAACCTATGATGCCAGAATTTGTTCAGTGGTCTGGTTCTAAATTGCCCATGCTCCCAGGTCCCTGAGAACTCCTGGAAACTGCTTTTCCTGACATTTTGCCCTCTCTCCTGCAAAACTTACCATGGAAAGTTACCAGCTTTGTGAGTTTTAGCCCCACTTTATACTGTTTCTGTGCCATAACATAGTTTCCTTTTCTAAGCTCCTAGGCATGTCTAAACTCTTATTGAGCCTTTCTGGTTTAGCCAACTATCTGTTCTATCTCTCAAGGCGACCTAGAGAAAGACAATGGTTTGTAAAGATGGAATCATTCTCTTGGAGGATATTAAATACTGACCTACAGCCTTGAGCTGAACTCTCCTCACTGGGAAAGCTGCCAGTTTAATATGCTTTCATACCCTTTAAGAGTTTCAGCAGAACTCACTTCATTTAATAAAATCACAAGCATTGACATCAGTTTGGGGGGGAAAAATTACATTAAAAATTTTATATTTACATTTATATTTTAAAAATTATATTAAAATTATATTTAAATTTCTATTTTAAAAAACACTAAACCAAAACAAAAGCAAAAAACATCGACTCACAATTCAATAGAACTCCAGAAATCAGTTTCATGGAACACTTATCCTACTCGACATAAACAGGTACAATTATTGGATAGTAAATAGAATAGCAGTATTTGATTAGAAATTGAGAAAAAAAATCTAGATATTATTATTACTATTTGTGTTAAAAGTAATGTCTACACTGAAAGCATGAATGCAAAATTCATAGCCAATGTGCGTCACAGCATCTGATGCAAGAACAGGCCGAGTTCATGTACAGCAAGCACAAATTTCAAGCTTAGCAGAGAGCACAGACCAAGAAAAGGATGCTGTGAGATGGTCTTACCCTAAACCCCTTCACTGGAATAAGAATCTATACAAGAACTTTCTTATACTGCAGTTTAACGTCCCAGCCTCTTGTCTACTGAAATAGAATCAGTCTTTCTCTCCCTCTTTTTCACTCAGGGGCCTAATAAATATTTAATGCAAAGTGGAACTGCTCTGATCTGACTCCAGATCAGACAGATATTTTAAAGCACAGACTCTCATACCCCAGGCAGATGGCCTGATCACTAAACCATTGGTTAAATAGGATGCCCATGTGCTCCACTGTGTTGAGGGTCAGCATCAGCCTCCAAGGGAAAAAGGCAGAGGAACTCTCACTTCATGAATGGTGGCAAGATTCAAGTAACAAAATCCCCAGTCTTTTTCAGAATTTGACATTTCTAGGCATAGTCATAAGTAAAACTGTACTTGGCATGTGGACTGTATTGACAGAAATCTAGGCAGTCCCAGGATTAGCCAGTTTATTCTTGCAGCTAGGTCTTGGATTAAGGTTCCAAATTTAACAGTAGCAAAACTGTCATGCCTATGACATGAGGCAGTGCAATACAGAGAAAGCCCTTACGAACCATTTGCACACCCAGGAGCAGCTTAGCCCGTCCTAATGGCGCAGCACCAACGGGCAGACTGCTGAAAGGAATTCCTTTTATCTTAGTTCTTTCCATTTTGTTTCATTTTTACGCTGAGATTGTGTTCACCAGGGGCTCAGCAGTTTAATGGGGCCCACACGTCTGTAGGTTTGCATATGCAGCTATGATGCACAACATGATTGCCTGTAGCTTGTTGAACATCTGCTATTTTGGTGAATTATTTTAACAAGCCAATAGAACAGTGCACTCCATTGGCTTTTAAGTGCTTTACAAGACATCTAGAAAAAGAGGTTACTCTCACAGTTGATTATTCACCAGAGCCAAAATTCCTAGGTTGTGTGTCATTAAAATTAAATCTCAAAGTTTAGCAAGTTGAAAATACCAGGTAAGCTTTTAATATCATATACTGAAGATGGTTTGAGACACGGAAATCTCTTAGTTGAGTACATCTCAATACACACTGATTATTTTTACAGGAAATCTTCTGGAAGAGTCGCAACTCCACGTGAACAGCTTGTCAGTTCTGCCAGCTGGCTCATCATGTTGTGAAATGAAAAATAAAAGATCTATAGATTTTTCCGGTCATTTGAAGATAGAGTGTAAGTGCAAACCTATGTTTGCTACATAGCCAAATTTTCTCTGATAGAGAATGCAGGTGCAGAGTCAGCTGCTAGAAATGTTTACACTGTAATAAATTTCCAAGATTTGTAATATTCCTTTTAGAAATTTCCAAGAATTTTAAAGAGAAGTTTTCACAGAACTGATCTGAAGTGTCTGCATAATAGCCAATAGCATATCTTAACTCTGGGAACTTAAATCACTCCTCAAACTCTTTTTTTCCACACATTCAAAGGTTATTTACAAAGAGTAGATTCCACCGTTGAGTAAAGACTTTCACTTTAGAGAGGTTCAGAGAAATAAGTGGAATACTCCCAAATAAAAGAATAGAATAGAATAGAATAGAATAGAATAGAATAGAATAGAATAGAATAGAATAGAATAATATAGTTCCTGAGCAAATAAAGAAGAAAAGCAAATCTCTCATCTTGAGGGGCCAGTAGTGTGTTAAAAAAAAAAAGCAAGGCGTATACAGTATGCCCATTGAATGCTGTGGAAAGTAAAAAAAGCCTGATGCACTGATGTCAATGACTACTGAATTGTCTAAAATGTGTCAAGTGAAGGAAAGCCAAAAGTTGCAAGTTTCATTCTTGAGAACAAACTCCTCACATGTTCTTAACAAAAGACTTTTAATGTTATGTCAGTATTTTTGGCACTTTCACTTGCATTATTCTTTGAAGGTAGATTCTTTTAATTATCAAATATAATAACTACAGTTGACTTGTACAATAATACCCAAAAATAATGAGCTGTAATACTATATAAGGTTACACAGCCCAATGGAAAATATGTGTATTCACTTCTTTAATAATATTTAAATTGTGAAATCATTATTTTTTGTCCTCTAAGAATTTACTTTTTTTTTTTTCTGGAGGACATATTCTTCACAGGTTTGTTTTTTTTCTTTAAATAAAAGACAGCAATTTCCAGAAGAATTACAGCAGACTGAAACAGTGTTAGGAGAGGAATAAATCTGACAGCTAGGCAGTGAACCTAAATATTGTTTCTTTAGAAAAGGGGTTAGAGTTTTCCAAGCCTTACACATTTGATTTATCTTTTCATACCTAACAATATGGAAAGAGAAAAATGATTGCACAGAAATGGGATTTTCTACATGAGGGGGAAAAAAATGATGTGCAATCTGAAAATCTGAAAGAGGAGGAAACTAACATAAACAGAGATGGCAAGGAGTGAAAATCTATATTGTATCACAACAATGGTGATATCAGATCTTGAGTGCAGGTTATGAGCTCTCCCTATGATGGTCAGCGGCACCTCACGGAAAGGAAACTCAGTGGAGTATCTTTGTAAATATCTGATCATTATGGCATGGTAATCACAAGGCAGCACTAAAATGAAGCTACCTCAAAAAGCCTGCCGTAGTGTGAAATGTAGTCACACCTAGCTCCTTATGCTGCATTTCCCTTCCAGCAAGATATTTTGGGAGATCTCTGTTAGAAATGCTGTATGGAACCAAAGAGGAAGTTGCACAACCTGTTGTTGAGTTTTAAGATAAAGCTGCAACATGTTAGTGGAAATGTAAATACAACAAAGGTAAAAATTTTTGAAGTAATTCTAATCTATATAATATCATATATACTGTATTCTATGTAGGTATTACCAGCAACCAAGAGCCAGGATGTCTTTTCTAGGATAATTCACCCCGGTAAACTTGTATATTTACCTGTATTATTTGTGGCAAAGCCATCAAAAATAAACCTTTTTGCTCTGCATTTATTGATAATTTGTCTCTGTGACCTGATCTGCAGGGAGACTTCATCAATGTACATTTGCCACATGAGTGGAAAGGAACCACAGGGAAAATTTGAGCTGAGCAGTGCAATGCATCTTCCTCACCTGTGAAACAGAACTCAAACCAGCATGTCTAAAGGAAGAAGTCTCCAAGACAGCACTATTATTTCTGTGCTCTCTGATCAAGAGTGGACCTCCAATTTTCCTTGTGCTCACATGAGCAAAATTTGCCATCTATTTCTGCCCATTTTCCAACCTTTGTGATTATGAAGAAAAAATGTTATTTAGTGTTATACTATATCATATAGTGTCTTCTATCTGAAACTGCAGGTAGCAAGGCACCAGGCACACAGGAGCAGTAACCCAGGTGTGTCAAGCGGCCCTGTTGTCTCAATGAAATGGCCAATTTTGAAACCAGTACCACCCTTACTTCATATGAGGTATACAAAAAGAACCTGCTTTTCAAGAGCAAATAAAGAGTAAAAAATACAGTGGAAGATAAACATGAAAATCTAACCAAGGATGAGTAATTGGGAGGTAAAGAAGAGAAGACTTGCACCGAAAGTTTTCTAAAGACATTTTTGGATCATCGGGCATAGAAAAGCTGCTTTGACACTAGATGTACAAGAACAGAAAAAAAAAAAAAAAAGAAATTAAAAAATACCCCCAGAGCTCAAATAAGTCTACTGTTATTTCGCCTTTGCCTCTTCTCTCAGCCCTTCTGTTATGTTGGCTTTTGCTGTATCCAAGTAACAGTCTCTGATCTCACTCTTTGACTGTTTTTTTCCTCAACAGCTATTTGTTCTTTTCAAACCTTATGCTGCTCCCCAAATCAGTTGCTTCAGCTGTTTGCTAAACCTCTGGGAAAAGAAAAGCAACAGTTCCTGTTACCAGGCAACATCCAGTTTCTTTTCTGTGAGGTTGTGACGAGGGACAGCACTGCTGCTTTGGCTCCATGGACTTCACTCCACAGCACCTGGAGCTGGCAGGCAGCAGTTATTCTCCTTACTTTACTCTGAGAGCTATTTTATAATTAAATCATGTAAAATCAACTATCTGCAGCTTGATTTCTATGCAAAATTCACAACAGCAACAGAACCTAAGTGCAGTTTTAGTAAGGTTATTAGATTAACCAGGACTGCATGAATAAAGTAATTTATCTAAATAAAATCTCATCCTTCAACAGGCAGGGTGGTTGCTTTTGGCATCACAAATAAATCACTTGTTCTTTTCACCATTTTTTCTTTATGAATCAAGTGCTTTGTTCACTTCTTGTTCAACAGAGCTCAGCAGAGAAGGCTGAAACCTGCAGCCTATCAAAATGGGGAGTTCTTGGTGGGTCTCCCCATGAACTGTGAACAGCCAGCTCAGCCTCGGAACTTCTTCCAGTGCTGCCTGAAAAAGTGAAATTCAGCCCATTTTCTATTCTTCTAGGTGGACAGAATGTATAATTATTTTTTTGTTTTGGGAAATCCTAAGACATAGGATATAGAGCACCAGTAACAGAAGACTTCTAGCTTCCTTTAAAATGCTTTTCCTAGTTCCTATGGGCTTAGGAACATGAAGGGAATGTCTGCTCTGATATGATGGCACAGGATGTAAGCGCATCTAAGCCAACTGTAAGCTACCAACACCACAGTAGCAGTTTGAGCACAGCAGTCTCAAGCTCCAGCACAGCCTAATTTACCCAGTTTCTCGGGCTCTGAAGTAAAGTCAAATACTAACAATCCCAATTGACATGGCAGATCCTAAATCCCTGCATGCAAAACTCCATACAGCCTGAAAATATCTCACTGCTCATGGAGATGATAACATATCTTGCAGCACAGAAACAAGGCTTCACACTTTAGTTAAATCACTCCCTTCCTCCGTATCCCTTTGTATGAATTGCACCAGGCAGATTCAGCCTGTTCCCAAATGTAGGCTGCAAACACTAATCAGATCTCCAAAGGGGCTTTTGGGATGATTGACGGGGAAGCCCTTAATAAAGGCTTTCTGGTTTTGACAGGAGAGCAAGCAAGAAAAGGAAGCAGCTTGAGTTACTTGAAATGCTGAGGTGGAGGCGTTTGATAAACTGTGATGGGAGAGATGTTTGATGAGCCCTGAGCAGAGAGCAGCTATAGGAATTCTGATGGGCTGGCTGAAATGGCCATGGGAATTAGTGGTTAATCTTGATTTTCCATTCTTGTCATTGACAGAGAGGGTGTATATAGAGTACAGTTAGCAAAATACAAATGAGCAGAATCACTCTAAATTTTCAGTGAAACAAGGAGACTGGAGACCTCCCTGTCTGAAATCCTTGTAAAGTTAAGGTCTTAGGGATCCCTGTTTTGCGAGCTCTCACTGAATTCTGTGGTAGATTTCTAAAGATGTGAGAGGAAGATAGTTTTTAATTTTGCGTCCCAGTGCTGTTAATAGTGGAAAGGCTAGTGAAAATACTAGATTATCTCAAGTAACAAGTGATAGGACAAGAAAAAACAGCCTCAAGTTGCACTAGGGGTAGTTAAGGTTGGATATTAGAAAGCATTTCTTCCCCAAAGGGGCTATCAAGTATTGGAATAGGCTGCCCAGGGAAGTGGTTGTGTCTCCCTCCTTGGATGTATTTGCAAGACATGTAGATGTGGCACTTGGGGTCGTGGTTTAGTCCTGGATTTGGCACTGCTGGATTAATGGTTGGACTCAATGATCTTAGAGGTCTTTACCTCCTAAAAATCTGTGCAATTCTCTCAAGGAAATAAGGCACCAAAAAGTTGCTGAAGAAATTGTCCAGGAAGAAGAAAAAAACACTCAGACACTCAGGGTACTTGAAGAGGCCCTGAAGAGTTGCATTACAGTCAGTTGACTTTGAGCAACACCAACTCACAAGACTTTGCTTAACCAGCCAATCAGTGGAAATAAGTGATGTTTAACCAGTGAATGTTTATTCAGACGTCCTTTGGCAAAAGCAGAAACAATTTGATTTTCTCACAATTATTATGTGCTGAGAAAAGCTAAATTGTTGCTATGGAAGAGGAAAGGTACAACAACCAAATAACACACCAGACTAACAGTCCCAAGGCTGAAACATTAAAATGTGGCTTCATGTACAGATTCACCAGAAATGGAACATTGTAGTAAATCATAGAATGATTACATCTAATTCTATAACAAGAATAGGTTATTGCAGATATACAACCCTGCTTGTGGGTTCTCCTGGCTCGGTTCCATTCTGCAAAATGGAAAAGACAAAAATGGCACTGTATACATGACGCAACATTCATATCCGACATAAAAGACATGAGACTACTGCTGAATGTATGTTATTAGTAACCAGTCCAGTTTTCCCTCAAGCTGAACTCCTCATATTATCTCACTAATGTATCTTCCAAGCTTTATACCTGCCTTCTTTGTGTCCATTCATACAGCAATTACAGGTTATATTCTCTGACTTAGCCTAGAAAGGGTTTTGCTTCCTTCCTTTCAAACATGGGACAGGGAGAAAAAACTTAGAAAGAAGTACCAGAGTTGGGTGCAGTTCAGTCTCAAAGTATTCTGTTCAGCCCATAATTTAATTCCCAGGACAGATCCATATTCAGTGACCCAAAAAGTCTAGCCTCCATCCCATGGAATTTTGCTATTAACTTCGCAGTGATTCCGCCTGAAAGAAATAAGTTCTTTCACCAGAATGAAAGGCTGAGGTACAGAGGGCAAAAATACTCATTGAAAATTCAACAGATGCATCACTTTTAGAAACAATCAAATTCACCCAGACAACCTCAGTTTGTTCTCCTTTATGACCTAGTTTAATGAAATCTTGAGTAAAATTTCACATCAAAATGTCACAGAAAAAACACAAGCATATTCAATGTGTGAGACTTTAAGGTGTAGAGGATGAGGTTATCTTAGAAGATATATCTTACTGGTATACAAGATGAATATTTTCTTATTTTTACAACTAATAAATTTTGAACTTGATATTAAGACCTGCTTAGAGATAGAAAGTTTTAGCTGGTATCTCAATTTGCTAAACTAGTATTTACATTTTTCCAGTAGCACACAATGGAATCACTACTAGGATAGTGTCCTATCTTGGAATACGTTTATATATTTTGAGTGACATTTCTAAATGCTGACTTCTCTAGCTCATAAGGGAAGTAAAAGAAATTATTAAGTTGACAGTAGCTTTATGAAGATAAGTTTTTTCTTGAAATATCAATTGGCAGCTAAGATTTGCCAAGCACCATGGATCATGATTGCAAGAAATTCTGAAATACAGCCAATATTCTTGAAAAAAAAATGCAATCAAATTCCCAAACTTTGTGTTAATCCTATTTGTTCTGTGTGCCTGGGAATTTTTCAACTGAAAGTTATTCTTCTCTAAGTACCTTTTCTCCTTTGTCAAAAAAAGAAAGCCAAGCCCCCAAAAAAAAATCAAGGGGAGAAAAAAGATCTTGTCTTTGTTTTAGTATTAGAGTCATCCAATCCTGCCAAAATTTTTACACTTCATAATCCATAATTCAAATAAGAATATGGTTTAATATAATAAAACTTTTAACCTTACCTAATACAATATTCTTATACAGTTTAATCCTATGTTGTATCCCTAGTCTAGCTACCTGATTCGTTTGAAAGAGTACAAAGGTCAGAGAAAGTATAATTAGGAAAATGGGGATACCAATTTTATATAACTGGGAGGGGCGGAACAAAGGATGGGGTGATATGGAACTTCATTTCAACAAACTAACATATTACCAGTGATCTCAAGTTATATTAATTTTTTATCCTTTGTATTTTTAAAAGTTTACTTTGGAAATAAACTCCATGGGGTTCCTGGCAGAGCTGCTCTGCCACAACAGTTTATACCGACCATCTGTGGTGTGCCAGAAGCTTCCCGAATGTTCTGCCACCTGACTCAAAATCCCGAAGCTTTTCACGTTTTTCTGCCAATTTTCATCCATACTATGTCTGTTTCCAACACAGAAAACCTAAAAAAGCAAAATATATATCTAAAAGATGCGCAAGATAGTAAATTCAGCCACAATATCATGGCCAAAAGGAAAGACCAAAGACTGGAGTAATCTGGGTCTGTGAGCTGTAATCACTGGGGACAGTTGCATACTCTGAAAATAGAATTGTTAAAGAGCAAGGAGGCTCCTGCCTTTACCATGCCAGGTACACAGCACACACAAAGCTCAGTGTCATTTTATTTTAGCACACAATAATGTCAGGCCAGATGTAAGGCTGATTTCTATTTCCATAGGTGACCAAAACCTTTTTGTCACTGCAGACAACATTTCTTCTGCCAGTGTTTCACTTACTCACATGTAAAGCATAGAAAATATAACTATGCTGTGATAACATTTGGTCAATTTGCAACAAATGAAGACCCTTTTCTGGAAAATACGGAGAAAGTGAAAGAGAAAAAGGGCACTAAAATAATTTAACCACTCTGCTCACAAACAACAGGAAAGGCCTTGATTCAGGAGAAGATTCAAATTTTTGCTGCATGGAATGAACTGCCAAAAACTATAAAAGCTTAGGGTGATCTACTAAAAGCTCATATAGAACAGCAGGAGTTTAACAGTCAGAAGCCATGTGAGCAACTCTACAATAATTTCCTTTTCAAGAGCTAATAATTAAACATTATCAAAAATTTGGTCCAGCTGTTCCTGTACAATTCTAATGTTACACAAGTCCTGAAGCATCTAGATTCAGGTTAATATTTTTCCTGCTTAAGCTGTATTTAAAGCAGATTCTAAGAACGCTGTCAGCTAAGACAGCATTAATGCCGCAAAATAGATAGCTATAATTTATCAATATCTTAGAAATCCATTTGACACTTGAGTAATAATATCCAACTTGCTCTTATGAATAGCTGCCCACTGCTGTTTTTAAACCAAGATGTTGCCAAATACTTCTCCCTGGCCACTTCCAGCACAGAGAGCTTCTTTTACACCCCCAAATGAATCTTTAATTATGGTTGTCCCAACCCCAACCTATTGAGTTTGCAGCTGTCTTCCAGCTGGGCAACCAAGAACAGCCAGGTTTTGCAGAGCCCCAGGGTCAGCCTTTCCAAAAGACCCTCTTTATTCTTTTGCAACACCAGCAACATGATTTCAAGGGAGGTGTCATTTCCAAACCCTTCATGGAATAAGCCTCCTCTGTGATCAGAAAGGGCTGCATTCCATATTTGTTTTGCCGTGGTATAACCCAAATCCATGCCTACTCCTAACCAGGATGTTGAGATCCCACGGTTTAAATGCTTATCTCGGGCTGAGTTCTGCAGAAAATTTCCAGAAATGCTTTCTCAACAAACATGTTTAAAGAATATCAAAGAAATGCAAATATATATATTAAGCACCCAGTGCTAGTGGAGTTTTAGGAATTTGAGGAGGGTGGTGTTGGTGGTGGGATGGTTCAGGAGTTTCCTTTGCTTTGTCTATCACAGCTAAAGGATTTTGTCGACTTGCTTGGAATTCATACCTTGTGTAAGCCCAGTTTTTAAGAGTCATTTAGCTGGAATATTCTCAGCAGGCATTCTTAAACAAGTTTTTATAACTCCTGGAGCTCCTGTGAAAGAGCTGAGTGTTCAAAAGCCAAGGTCTTTTTCTAACTTTCCTCACATACCCTTTGAACTTTTTAAATGGGTAATGAATTTTCACAGCTACATGCTTCAGCTGGTTTCCTTGGATTAGATGCTGATATTAAGAACACCGCCAGCTGTCACTTCCTCTACCAGACTCTAGACAATGACTCAGAAGTGTGTTGGCCTTTGCATGTATTATCCAGCTTTTGCCAGCGCAGTGGTCTCAAAGCTGCATTGACAATTCCCATGTTACTGGATTAAGTATGCCTTAAAATAATTCACAGACGAGATTCCATAGCGAGCCTTTTACCCTATATTCTGCCTCCTGCTATTGTTGTCATATTTCTCTCAACCATTACTTTTGTAAATTTTATCACAAACTTTTAGATTACACCAGGAGTTTGCAAGTTGTTGGACAAAGGCCTATGAGAAGCAGCATGTCAACAAAAACAAAATATACTGGTTTCAAACAAGCACTACGCTCCACAACAGTAAAAATATTTTCAAAAGCTAAACACTTTCTCTTGCCATTAGCAGCATTTTGTTCCCTGTGACTGTATTGGGTTACCTTTGTCTCATGCACAGCTGTCTGACTGACCTCTGCCATAAGCTGCCTCTAGTAACAGATTACTTTGTCCCTGTCAAAAGCTGCTAGTGATTCTTTTCTCCATATAAAAATAGTTCTCTCTCCTTTTGGCCTACATGCATCTTTCCCACTGACAGTCTTCCTTTTATTTTTCTTTTTTTTTCACTGCCTCTCCTCACAAGAGAGACTCCAAATGTTTACATTCCTTAATTGAATTTATGTAGAAAGGAAGTCCAAGTGAACTTTGGCTTGTGTTCAACAGTAATTCAGATAAGTAGAAGGAAGTTTGATTTTAAAGGAGAGAAATTAGAAACTCAAGACACCAAATGTTATTCAGCAGCATGTCAAATACTCATCAAGATATCTTTACCACATATTTAATTGTTTCTTGTAATTTGAGTAATATGGAAGACCAGTAATAAAGAATTTCTCACTGTGTTTCTTTTTGAAGTGCTATCTGAAACCCTGCAACATTTAAAAAGGATGCTATAATTAGACTTGGCTGTAAACTTTTTGATTAAACACTTTCCATTTGAAAAATGCTGATTTGTTAGAAGCGCAACTTTCTGCAGAAATGTATGTGTTTTAATGCAACTTTAATGAGAAAAACTTTTTAAGTCAAAACCAGAGACAGCCAGAGATGAAGCATGGCAACACTGAGCTCACGAAGGTGAGACATTGTTCTGCTGTGTCCTGAGACAGTGACCTAAGAGACTCTTTCACTCTGGGAGTCCTGTAAATGATAAAGGAAAATTGCCACTGTATTAGACATTTACTGACAGCTTATCTTTTCTTCCACATCTGATCTTGTCACCTACTCTCTCCACAGCCATCTAAGCTCTTACTTATGATGGAAACTATGCCACTTTAGCCTTATTACGTTGTCCTGACTCACTGCATCTTCCTTTGCTATCCCAGTTCAATTTTGAGTACTTCTGAATGTGTAATACTTCATTCCATTAGGTCACCCTCCACAATGTACCCAAATTCAGGGGAACCTCCTTAGTTGGGCAGATTTTGTTGACTGGTCTTTTTTTGAACTGGTTCAAGATGGCATTTTCTTCATGTCACTGAATTAAACCAAAGGCAAACCCCTCAAATTCTGCATGACTGAGAGTTCACAGAGCTATCTTAAAAGTTCCATCTACAATAAAAAATACAAGTAAACCAGTCAGTCAGCCAGTCAATTAAGACTGAAAAACCATTGTGACCTTTTCAATCTACTTTAGAAATTCATAAAGAGTTGCTTTCCAGAATGAGTAGGATTGCTTGATATAGTGTAATAGACTGAAGCCAAAACTAAGAAGATCTTTGAAGGTCTTGAATAGTCTGCTTCCAGTGAAGTCTAGAGTCTCCCAGACTTGTTACCTGGCACACGAGCTATACCATCAGTTCTCATGAACAGATTGTGAAATTTGCAATTTCCTAGGAAAAATTTTTGTGCTGCAATCTACCCTGATTTTTTTCTGTTGTCAGGCTGCTCACTTCTCATGCCAGCTGCTCCACCCACCTGTTCCCCTGTGTATAACTTAATAATCTCCATTCGATATAAACTGGAGCAGACTGAGGAAGTGTAAACTTTCAGTGTAGGATGATAGCATGGGGTGATTCTGGGGGAGTAGAATGTCTGGCAGTATACATTCAGCAGGCACAAGATTTTGATCAGCAGTAATGAATATATTGCTTTGGGAATAATCTTCATTAAGTTGGTGATGTGGGGATTGATTCTACAAGGTGCTGTTCATCTTGTAGCCACACAAACATTTTTTGAGCAAATGAAATGTTCTCCACTTTCTCATCTTCTAGCATTCCTCAGAAGTCACAGAAAGGATTTTGTATCTAAGCAGGAATTCTAACTCCTACAGTCAGAGGATGAACAAGCTGATGGACACATTTTCCAGTCTTTGATCAGAAACCACCCTTCCCATGCCACAAAACCCCCTACTCCCACGCTACCTTAAATCTCCTATGGTGCTTCACAAAGTCTCGGATTGAAAGGACGGTGAGGATTTCCTAGAGTTTTAATAGCTCACTGTTTCATTCCAATGGTTTGAGTTCTTTGGTGAAAAGTGATTTGCTGTCATAGAAGATGGTGGTCTTTCTTCAACTGTCTTCAAATAGAAAGCTAAACATCAAAGTAGCAGGCAAGCTGAACAGACTCACCTCCAGTCTGAAAGAGAACTCCCAATTTGTGGTTTGTCCCATCTTTCATAAGATGTTAAGAGCTATTAGATCCCTTAGAATTCTTTGTTTAGAGTCCCTTATTTCTCTCCATTGACTGGTGAGGCAA
The DNA here is from genome assembly GCA_034509185.1 of Euphonia xanthogaster. Classification (NCBI taxonomy): domain Eukaryota; kingdom Metazoa; phylum Chordata; class Aves; order Passeriformes; family Fringillidae; genus Euphonia; species Euphonia xanthogaster. Next base: position 13,379,736 of record JAYDZK010000202.1, on the reverse strand, counting down.
TCTAGATCAGCAGATTGAAGTAAATGTCTAACTTTGGAGAGATAAACTTTTAAAGTTGGAGTGTGACATGATGTCCACCCTAGGAAAGGTCCTTGCATCTATCACTGCATACATGCACAAATATCTGTATAACAGTGCATAAGAAATGCCTATGTAATTTCATATCAACATTGTTTCAAGTCTTTGAAGATGAGATTTAAGTACATTAATTATCAAGATTATCTTTAACTACTTTATCAATTCAATGAGAAAGTTTTCACAGTTTTCTCAATCTTGTGAAAAATGTTTCCCCTTTAAAACCAAGGAATACAGAACAAATTAGTTTTCTAATTTTAGATTTGTATATCTTGGTTTTGATTCCACATTTATTTAATTGCATTTATAAGTATTGGTAAGGGGTTTAGATCATGAACAAAGGTCATTAGCTAAGTAACTTAAACAACTTGTTTGTTTTACAGAATCAGAGAATGGGTAAGGCTGGGAGAGACTACAGTGGGTCATCTGGTCCAATCTCCCCGATCAAGCAGGGTCACCTCAGATTGCGTGGCACAGGGTTCTGTCCAGACAGTCCTTAAATATCTCCACTGAGATACCTCTACAACCTCTCTGGGCAATTTGTTCCAGTGTGTGGTAACAGCACAGTAAACAAGTTCTTTCTCATGTTCAGGTGGAACTTCCTGTACATCCATTTCTGCCCATTCCTCTTGCCCTGTTGCTTGGCACCACTAAGCAGAGCCTGGTCCATCCTCCTTCAGATACTGACAGACACCGATGAGATCCCCTCTCAAGGCTGAACAGGCACAGCACCCTCAGCCTTTCCTTGTAAGAAAGGTGCTCCCTTCATCATCTCTGCTGCCCTTGGCTGGACCTGCTTCAGGATCTCCAGGTCTCCCTTGTACTGAAGAGTCCAGATCTGGACACAGCGCTTCAGATGTGCTTTCACCAGAGCTGAGCAGAGAGGCAGGATCACCTCCCTTGACCTGCTTTGTAGTGTATCCAAATATTTCACCTTATTTAGTCCAGAAGTGCCACTGCCTTTACTAGATTACTTAGGCAAGTAAAATGAGCAGAAGTTATCTGCCACAACTCTTAATTAGAGGGACAACTCACCATTGAAACCTATGCGGAGTCAGAAGTTTAAGTCTGGATAATTAAATACCTACATGCATCTGGGCTTCAATGTTCTTAGCATGCTCTTCTACTGATCTCAGTGCCAAGTTAACTTGGGATCTCTCATTTATCTGCCTGGATAAAAACTCCATTAAAGGCTGGCAGTTGCTCTAAGGACTAACAGTTGGGAACACAGTTAAATAAAGAGGTGTAGAGTCCATTTGGACTACAACAGTGAGAGCAGGAAATGTATCTTGGGGCAGGAAAATAGATCCTGCTGATATCAAAACAAGATGTAAAGAGCAGATCAGCAGAAGCTTACTGTGGAAGGATGGAATTAGAAATTACAAATTAAAGTCTATGCCACACAGGAAAAAGAAGGAGCATTTATGACAGGCAAAACATTACCAATGCTTAATCACCACAGGCTTAAGAGAAAGAGCAGTATGAAAAAAATAAAATAATTTTGCCAATTAATTTAGAGATAAAGGATAGGATCCCCTTATGCTTTTTTGGAGGCAATGAGAGTTTTCTAGTTCCCCTCATTTAACATCAGGACAGCAATCTGTTAGCACTACAGGTACCTGCATTTCATTTATTATTTTCCTGCATAGAAATACTTCAGTTTGGTCTCTCTAATTATTACGCATTTACAGTGTGTGTGCAGATCCTTCTCTCCCAAAGAACTTTTCTAGCAATTAGGTGAGTATTTTTCCAAGGGAGTCCATACCTCAGTAATGTGAAGGTACAGCACTTCTTTCTAAAATCTGGCAGCCATTGCTACTAGTTTTCCCCTAAATATCCAGTTCTGTACTTTAGATTTTGTCACACAAGGTGGCAGACAGGAGCTCCTGTAACAAACCTGGAAGAATTTTTATTTCTGTAACTGTGAAAAGATGCAGTCCTAAAATCCCCACATTTTAACCACACCCAAACACACAAACAGCATATTCCAGCTTATTTTACAACACACCACATGATGGCTGTTTCCAAAAACCGCCACCTGGGGTGTACATCCACATATATTGACATGGATACATGGATTGCAACTCTAAAATATTAACAGCTGTTCCAAGTGGGCCTGATACATACTCTTTACATGTATGACACAATTTGTTAAATTATTTCACTCTTACACTTAGGAATGAACAAATCCTGCCAACATTTATGTATGTGCTTAGCTTTACCAGCCTGACTACTCCTGGCATCAAGTATGATTTTCATAAGATCAAGGCCTAAGATATCATATGCAATAACTTGGAATAGAAATGCTTTCTAAAAAAATAACACTTGCCCTAGCTGAAAGCTACTGAGATTTTATCATGATTATCATCAGCAGCCTGGTGAATAAACATGAGACACTCAGGCATTTACTCTGGTCAGGCATCAGGGAGGAGAACAATGTGAAACAAAGGAGGGAGAAATGAGGCAGAAGGCTAGAAATGATTCTTCATAGCTTCCAAGTGTTGCAACTTACTCAGAAATGTCTGGTTATTCTTAGTGAAAAGTCAGGCATGCCTAGAAAAGGGCCAAATGTGTTTCTTGGGATGGAATTTTGTGCTAGACAGATTTTGAAAGGAAAACTCTGGAATCATAATAGCTTTGCCACACCTGATTACTGCAGAATTGTTTAGTGTATCTACCAGGAAAAATAGATCTGTGTCTAAAGATTTTCTCCTTCTTGTTATTGCAATGGAAGAGAGTATATGATAGGATATAGGTGATTAATAAAGAATCTCATGCTGCTCCATGTCTGATATGACCCAGATTTCCAAAAAGTGGGTATTTACTAAAATAAATAATTTATCATCCCAAAAAATACAGGGAAGTTGTGTCATAGTGTGGCTTGAAAATCAGTCCAGTTTATTCCATAATTTCTTTGATGACAAAGAAAATTTCTTTTTTTTTAATACCTTTGCTGCTTTTCAGTGCCTCCTTCAGAGCTTTTTCACAGCTGCTACTTCTCATCATTAGACCTCCACTTCTTAAATCACCCTCTCATTTTCTGTCAAATCCCAATTTCCATAAGGGATCTATTACTATATCCCTGTACTGAGAGAATCTATAAAAGGCATCCCCTAAATAACCTCAAGTTACTGGGAAATTTAAAATGGTAAGTCATGGACTAGCTAAACAAGTGACTTCTATTATTTCTACTGAAAAACTCAAGTTTTTGCATCTGTTAAAATGGGCTCCAGCCTGTCGAATTCCTTACATGCTTCAAGTAGCAACTTATTTAAATTTTTTCTCATATTAAATGTTTTCTATACCTTAACAGCACAATCTGGGAGTCCTTCCGAGCCATTTGGTCTTCACTGCATCCTCTGCATCCTGTCACTATGTCACGCCAAACTTTCTGACTCCCCCCACCACTTTTTCCCATTCCCTACTTCCCGTGGGAAGAAAAGCAGACATGAAGGACGGGAGAGGGGTATAATATACTGTGGCCAACCTTCAAGTTGGACAATCAATGCGATCAGGTCCCAGTGTTTAGATAAAGTTATTAGTCATTCAGTGTTTAGAGTAAAACAGTCATTACCCCTCACATAAAATGAAGAGGTGTTGGAAGTGATCAGAGTCCAGCTCCTTTCTTTAATGAGGTACAGGCCCATGAATATCATCCTGGAAGATTTCTGGTAGCAGAATCTTTGAAAGGTGGATTACAGGCAGAGTAAATTATGTCACTAAGACTTTCCCCGCTGTTGAGGAAGTTATTCCTTATTGCTAATGTCTAAATTAGCCACACTGGAATTGCCTCCTAACTTCCAGATGCATGTGTGTGAGAGGAATGGAAAAGGATTAAGGGACTTAGCATGGAGGTGTTGCAAAAGTTACTTGTGGGCCAGCTTGTAAGGGTTAAAGCTACTGCAAGGAACAGCTAGCTTAGCCATGGTGCCAGGTCTGAAGAGACTTGTAAAGAAAAATTGACTCAACAGTAAAGGGCATGATTTCTGGAAGATGAATGACATTTTCCACAGGGTATTGTAGGAGAAGGAATAAAATGTACCATAACTGTCCACTCCTTGTGAAACTTTTGAACAACTTTGTGCTTTCTTCCTTCCTTCCTTTCTTCCTTTCTTTTTCTTTCTTTCTTTCTTTTTCTTTCTTTCTTTCTTTCTTTCTTTCTTTCTTTCTTTCTTTCTTTCTTTCTTTCTTT
>JAYDZK010000202.1:13360110-13375315 GCA_034509185.1 Euphonia xanthogaster | reverse complement strand
TCTTTCTTTCTTTCTTTCTTTCTTTCTTTCTTTCTTTCTTTCTTTCTTTCTTTCTTTCTTTCTTTCTTTCCTCCCTTTTTATTTCTTCATTACCATTCAAAGAGGTTTCTAAAAACTATACCACTGATAGAGCTTATAACTTCCTGCTGTGATTTGTGGGCAGCTAGGCTGTTGTGCTCCTCTACTTCTTGGCAGTGAAGAACAAGGGAAGAAATTGGAAGTGTCTTCCTGAGAAACTACAAGAAGAGACAGAAGATAATGAATTGCATTGTTACATTAGGTACTAAAAGGCTTCAAATTTTCTTCAAATACTTTTCTGAGGGAAGCAAAAGCAGTAGGGTCACAGAATAAACAATCTTTCCCTTGAAAACTGTTAGGAGAGACAATAAAAAAGAGAATATTAAAGTTCTTACAGTATTGATAAGATTATGGCATTACCTCTATGAGAAGATCTGGTTGGAAGGAGATATGCTCCTGAGAATAAATAATATTATCAAACCAGCTGCTGAGCATAGCAAGTGGAAGCCTGCTTCATCTGACCTTTCTGTCTCTATAAACAAAATTGCACACTATGCAGGCCTTGAGAGGCCTGAAATAAGGAGAAAATTTTCCCGGTCTTCTTTTTCCTCTAGACAGTAGAAACAGATTGTGAGCAGGAATTAAGGAAATTCAAACCTTATCCTAAGATCTAAAAGCTGAGAGAACAAGTAGAGAACGAGTAATCAGAACTGACAAAAGTTGTGCTGCACAGAATTATTTAGAATTGTACCTAACATTTTCTAACCTCCTTTGTTTTCATACCAGTCACAGCACTCATTAGGTTCACAAGAAACCTTTGAGAAATCCATTCTCATTTTGTTGTGCAAAAGGTCAGACGTACTTGGGTGACTTGATTCACCTCACTCTGTTCAGTAGATATTCCAAAATGTTAACAGCCAGAAGCTGGAATGACAACCTGCTCTTATCTACCCTATTTGGGCAAGTTCAGTGAACAATGGCTCACCGAAGTATTCAAACTCTAATCCCCAGGGAGAATTACTCCTCCAGTTCCTCTTGGTTTCTCTCAAGTTATTTCAACTTCTGCAGACCAGCAGGCACCCCAGAGTGGGGTATAACTCTCCCTTGAGTCTCACCTAGAGTAGCTGGTTCAGTAGAAGATGGAGCAATTGAAAGCAGAGTCTCTCTTCAAAAATCTGACTCCTAAGTGAAGTTCCTGACTTCTGTCAACACAACAGCACTCCTTCCCTTTCCTCCCTTGCCAGTCAGCCATCAGAAACAGCCTCATGGGAGCACAGAATGGTTGGATCCAAGGGGCAGGATGCAGTGTCACATGAGATTGAACAGACTCCACATCAAGAACCAAGAAAGCGTAGTTGAAACCCTGAAGAAGTCTACCTCTGGAGAACATCTTTTGGCAAAGAGGTTACCAAGGCAGACAGTTTGTAATCTTATTTTAATTAAAGCAGGAAAGTAATTGTGAACTAAATTCACAACATGAAAACGCCACACAGAGCAGATTACAAATACTGATACAAAACACGTAATTGAACTTACAAACATGTAAGGAAAATGCCAAAGTTTTATCATTGGATTTTCCTCATAAGGAAGACACAGAATTTGTTGTTGAAATAATATGGTTTCTTAAGATATTAAAGCCATGTCCTTGGAACAAGTCAAGAAACTCATTGCCACAAGACTAGACTCTGGTTTGCTGTGCATATCTGATATCAGAAAGTATCACCTGACCGGTCTGCTCTTAGTGCTTCTATCACACGAATGTCCATAGATTTGTCAGAGTCATCAAAACAGAAATTTCCAAACAGGTAAGGAAGGGTGAGGGCACAACTTATGTTCCATTCCCACACACATAATGATTCCTTCCCTTCCTGCCATTGTAGTAATGCTAAACCCAAGCTTTAAAAATATAATCATAAACTAGGCCTCTCTAAAGTAAAAATAATGACTTCATAGAAAGAGAATTGAAAAAAAACCCAAAGCAAACAGCGCACTCCATAAGTAGGCAGGGAGCGTACAGGGCAGGGAGTTGTTCTTGTTATTCACCCTTGACAGTACATTGTTCCAATTTCTCTTAAGAAAGATTTCTCTAAGCATATTTTAAAATTAGTGGCAGATGATAATATCTATAATTAGTTAATTCATGGAAATGTTTAGAAGAGACATCACTTATCTTCAGACTGCTTCTTTATAGCATTGTGTTTCTGTAGCCAATGCATATAATGTTCTTCTGTTCATGCTTTTCTCAGAACACCTTAAAATGCAAGATTCAACAGAAGCCAAACAACACAGAAGAGAAAAATTGGCCAGACATCTTTTCTAATTGAGTATACTTAACAAACCAGCTAGAAAAAGTTTCAAAATAAACTTTATAGCCATGAATCTTGGTAATATTTACTTGGAAAAAACATGCCCTTTCAAAGTCATGAGTATTCAGATCTAGGATAAAATTTATGATGAAGACAGGAAAAGGACAAAAAGTTGCAAAAGTATCTGTGGTCCTTGATGTAAAAAAAAACAAACAAGACAAAACAAAACAAAAGGTAAGCAGTCACGTTATTAGTTCCACTCGCATTTCATGCAAGATGATCAGCTCTGCTTTTAATAGACCTGGCTGCCATTTGCAGTTAGAAAGGTTTTGTCCAATGGTCTCTCCTCTGCAGTAAGAAGACTGTATTAGTATCATACTTGAAAGGTATCAGATAAGACACAAAAACCTTCAGTGAACACTATTCTAGTGTTCAATTTTAAGATACACATACCAGAAATTACATTGAGCTTTGACTTCCTTTCAGCTGAAATAACAAAATATTCTTCCTGCTGACTATAGCCTCATAAAATAACATTTAAATGTCAATAACATATTTGTGATACAAAAAGTAGGTTGGCCAGTAGTATGAAAATCCCCAGGGACACTCTTTCTGCAGATAGTTCTGCTGTATTTGCAAGCCTTTCAGACTGTTCAACGGGAGTAAAATTCACCCTTTTCCATATGTAATTAGAATCATTAACTTGCCAAATCAACAAATCTCCTAAACCAGCATTGTTAGGAGAGTTACAACAAGAGACATATAGCTTAGCAGCAGGGGAAAAGTTCCCTCTGCAATTTAAAAGAAGCGGTGCTTCTCATTCTGCTTCTGCACTTTTTATTGCGTATGTATATTGTTGCCAGCTCACAGAGAAACTGGCTGTGAGATTTGAACCCTGCAGGAGATACAGATGGCTCCTTGATTTACTTATTGATAAAATAAAAAGGAATTCTGCCTGTGGACAGAAAAGTGGGTTTTGGTTTTTGTTCTCCATTTACTGAGAATGAAATCTCCCATATGAGGAGCGTGGCAATCCCTGCTGCATTTCTTGCTTGTGTAGCCATCAATGAGCTAGCATGCACACAAGTGTACAAACCTAGATTAAACATTGTAAATGACCACAGCATTTTCTTCCTGGAGCTAAAGCTATGATGTGATCTACGGCCATTTTCCCCTTATTTGGAGGCTGCAGGGTTCATACTCCGGGCACAGCGAAAACACAACACAGAGCTATCAAGCAAAAGTAATCCTCTTTATTTCAAAACAGATGACTAGCTATTTGCATGGTTAAAAATACCAGAGTTTTCCCTGGGTAATCCGCTAGCCACTCTGATCTACTTTTTCCCCCCATAATGCTAGGTCATTCTTGGATTAAAAACAAGAGACTCCACCCTTAGAGAAATTTTCTTTAATACCTTCACAACACAAAACAAATTAAGAAAAATAAAAAAACAATCACCTAGACCTTCACAACTCATTAGCTTTTTTCCAGTTATATTTTTATACGATGTTGCAAACATTCTATACTTAAACATCTTATGCATGGTAGTTTAACTTTTGCAATGATTAGGTTTTTAGGCTTCCTGTAAAAACAATTGAGGTTTCTGCAAGCATAAAAATTGTTTAAAACTCCTGTCTACCAAAGCAAGCAATCTCCTGAGGAGGTGGTGGTAGGCACATCTTGCCTCCTGTGTTGCACACAGAGTAAGGATTTTGCAAAGGAGTCACAATTTCAGTGGTAATGAGTGAGATCTAGTGAATATAACTAAATATCTCAAGGTCCTTGGTGCAAAAGTGTTAGATATTCATTGTAGGAATAGATGGATGGCAGGTGAAATAGCTCTCCCTGGCAATTTTACAAGTTTTGAAGTTGTCTGCTATAGTTGCATGAAGCAGGAAGAAATTAAAGTGCTTAGTTAAAAGTCAGTATAATGACCCAAGCCATCAGATAGATGGTTTGAGATAAGAATTAATTCTTGGGTAAATGGCAAGTGTTGACAGCAATATTTTTTCCCATCACTTATATACATAAACACTGATTTAATTTTTTTTAATAAAATGATGATATGAAAAAATAGTTGACCTAGAAAGGGAAAAATTTGCCAGAATCGACATCTTTCTGAAGCAAAACTTTAAAAAAAAAAAAAAATTAAAGGGCTCACAGCTTAGATTTCTGACAAATTTCATGCTTACCAGCAATATCACCCTTTTTTAAAGAAAATAAGTACATACAACCATCAAGCCCATTTTAAGACATATCCCACATGAGAAATTACTGGCAAGGTATCTTTTATAACATTGCACTAATATAGATCTCTGGTAACAGCCTTACACAGGCTGTCACTGCTATTCTCTGATGTAGGAGGGAGACAAGTATGTGAGGCAGCACAGACTGGCAGAGCAGGCTACACACATTACACTTGCCAAGACTCCTGAGGGATGGAGCAAAACCACCATTCAGCCAAACTCTGAATGCTTGTGGAGCCTGTGCAAGCCTAGCCACGATAAACAGTGACACCTAAGGGAAGGAGTGAATATTTCCCAGGGGAAACAAACATTCATGCAGGGAAAGAAAACACAGCTATCCAAGTCCTCTCAAATTAACCTTTATGATTCCCAGGGTATAAACAAAGTGGGGGGGGAGACAGGGAAAGGCACTTTTAATAGGGTGAGTTGTCTGTCATGCTACCTACCCAGAAGAGGAAAACTGGCAGAACAAAACACTTCACTCAAAGCGGCTGCTTCCATTATCACCTAGGGCAGCTTCAGTTCAGCTTTGTCCTATGTGTAGGGTTTAAAAAACCCCTGCTATCCAAGACAATTTTCACACCCAGGACATTAAAAGCACTATAGTGCAATGTTGTAAACATTATGGCTAATGTCATGTCAATTCCACAGCAAAATAATCTTCTCTGAAAAGGTCAAACAGTTATCCTCTCTGTGTAAGAAATTGTTTCTACATCTGGAAGAACTGTTTGCAGGTTTGTATCACACAGAAACATCAAAGCCTGCACATCCTCTAGACAATCTAGGTGTTTGCAGGGGATAGGTGTAGTTTTTGCTCTGTTGTTCTATGAGCTGTAATACAGGAGCAGGTTTCTTACTAATTTTCTGCTCCCTAGCTCTGATTACCAGCAGGTCCCATGTGTCCCATTCAGAAACCATAATGCTTAAAGATGCTGTCACCTATAATAGAAAAATGTACTGGCAACACAATTACGTAGCTGTACCAGAGGGCAGGAGACAAAAATTTCCCTTTCTCTCTGGCATTAACACCTTTGAATTTAATTTTAGCTCAAGCAATTCCCTGATGGTAGAAGTGAGGTACTTTAACTGAGAACAAGGCCTCGTTGAACAGTGATGAATTCAAGTGTCCCATCCTCACCATTCTGACACGTCTTCTGTACATTATTGTGTCATGTTCTTGTTTGTCCATGTCCCACAATATAGCATCTGCGTGTTTCTCTCTCTTAATGTCACCAAATGCTAGTTTACACAGAAGGGCTTGCTTAGGTTCTAGCTAGTTATATACTGTACAAACACAAATTAACAGTTTACAAAAATTACTCTGCAATCTACAATATCTCAGAACATAAAAATAGTCTATCTAGTCTTTCTAGAAACAGCAGCCTACTCGAGGCTTAGGGAAAAGTGCATAAGGGCAGAACAAACATGCTGTGATGTATCCCAGTACTCCCCCAGCTTCCAATGGTCTGTGACTTGGGGAGCTAACTTCCTCAGCTAGAAGTATAACAATTCTGTTTAACAAATTTAGAATAAATCTTTGATGATTTTGAACCTGCACAAACCTTTTGTCATGCGCGATATCCTTTGGCAGAAAACTCCACAGTTCAGATGTATACTATGTGAACACATTGGATTCTGCTTCTTTGTTTTGAACATCCTGAGAGTTCACTTTGGTGCTTTTCTTCCACAGTCCACAAAAGACAATGATCACTTGGAGCCTATCTCTTCTCTCTCTGTTGCTCATAATTTAATAAATCCTACTTCATCCCCATCAGCAGACTCCCAGAGATTTTAGAGTAATTTGTTCTGTGGTCACTTCTCATGTGGAAGTCGTCTGCTAACTTCAATCTTCCTTGTTCCTCTTTCTGCTATCAGCTTGTGAAATCAGAAAAAGTAGGGTATTTGTTTTCTTCTCCATATTTATCATTCCCAACACCTATCTGGTTTTGTTTGTTTTTTTTTTTAATCATCACACAGCACTGCACTTACATTGCATTGTCATTAAAATACTCCTAACTACATGCTCTATCCTGCCTGGTAACAGCCAATTTAAAACCCTTCATCACATATATAAAGCTAAGAATCATTTTCTTCATCCCTGTTGCTGTACCTTTCTCTACAGTGAATTTAATCTACCATTTTATCATTCCATGTCTCAAGACCTTTCTTCACTGCAGAAAGTGTTCTCTTTTACTTCTCTGCACAACTTAATGCCATCAGCAAATGTTGCCACCTCTCTCTCTACTCTGTTTCCCGGACTGATTACACTGAATAACATGGGTCTTCATGCAGATCTCAGTGGAATTTGCCAGGTGAAATTCCTACACTGAGAAAACTGAACATTTGTTCTTACCTTCTGTTTCCTGTCTTTTCAACTGTTACTAATATATGTGAAGACCTTTCCTTTCATCCTACGGCAGTTTGGCTTCTCTAAGTATTTTGGAGGGATTTGGAAGACCTTCTAAAGTCAATCTCAATTAGATCACCTTTGTCAAACACACAACAGTGATTCCTTCAGGGAACTATAGCATAATCATGAGACATGGCTGCTTCCTGCGGAAGCTACAGTAGCTCTTCCTGAGTACATTTTATTTATCTATGGCTTCCTTCTCGCTCTAGAGACATCAGACTCACCCGTCAGCAATTTTCCACATCTTATCCAAAGTCCTTCTAAAAACTGGCGATGCATCTGCCACTGTATCTAATACAGAGGCATTTCTCAGTGATAGTTTATATTACAGAAGTGGTGGCTCAACACTACCTGAACAAGAGTTCACTCACTCTTACCTGTATTTCACCAACTTCTTCAGATTGTCAGAGTAACCTTTGCTTCAATCCCCTATGTAATGCCTAGAATCTACATTAACAACAATTTCTTTTTAGGGACTTTTAATTTTGTTTGCTTCACCCTTCTAACTCTTACATGAAGGAGTCCTTCTCCTATACCAAGAGGGCCAGCTGAACAAAGCTTTTATCCTGTACACAAGCAGGTGCATTGCAAACGAAAACATCAACCTTTCCAATGTTCATTGGAATCTTGACCACAGCTAAATTGGGCTAGTTGAATTGGGTTAAGTTTTGGTTAAATGGGCAGGTAAAGTCAACTTTAGAAGCATATCTAAGGTAATGTTTTCCACTCACAGAGCAAAAATACCCATGGAAGAACACTGATTTACATAATACATAAATTAGGAACTGGATTAAATTAAACTAGTTTGACTGAGAATATAAAACCTGCATGAATGTACTTTAAATTACAGCATTGTTCACAGAAATTCAAATACCATTTGTATTAACCCAGTCTATTTATATAATATTAAAGTTTGAAGGAATTTCCTGTAAGGATTTTAATTAATAACTGTATAAAGAATTATAACAAATTGTATCTTAGTTACTAAGAACCACATAGTGTCTGTTCCTATAAATGGTATAGGAAATAGAATTAATTGTGTTGTGGCATTGCTTCCACCTTGATTCAAATCAATTGGCTATTTTTATAGCATAAATATTCAATATTCAGTATTTTTTACGATTCACGTATGATAATGAAGGTAAGTCATCTCAGGGCACTACACAATCCAGACTAATCACACTTTGGTGCCTAACTTCAGGGTTTAGCATTTGACAGGTTCTTTCCTAACTAACCATGCCTTCAAAATTTAAGACCCAATAAAGAAAGAGTAAACTGACTTTTCACAGGGCAGAGATGCTAAACTACCTTCCTTTAAAACAGTAAATTGGTCCTGACAGTGTCCCATTTAATTGGGAGTTTTGTGAAATGGACCAAAAGAAAGCTTGGTTTTAAACATATTTATTTGGCTAGAGTCAAAAGAGAAACTTTTTTTTTTATCTTTTGTTAACTTGTATAGAATTTATTTCATTCCTCAAACACGCAAGCAATTCATTACTTGGGGAAAAAAATTATCACACCTTTCATGTTGCCATTTGTTGTCAGTTTCCTTAACTTTGCATCCAAGAGTTTTTTCCTTTTCCAATGAACACAATCTTCTCAGGAAGCAAAAAGGAAGACATGTCAAAACAAATCCTGCAGAACGGTTCACAACGCTATCCAAGTGCAAACATCAATGCTATGTAGGAGACCTTCATAACTATCTCAGTGTTTCTGTATTTCCACAAAATACTGCATTAGAGGTGTCCATTCTGCTATCTACTCCCCCCGGCATTACAGCTCTCTAGGAGAGGATTTCCTGAGTTGTCGGTTCATGTCTTTGGGATAATCCCTCGCTTTGCAGTTTCACAATAATTTAGCCCCTTCCACCACATTTCATATAATCCTAGAACTGATGACAAATTTAAAATTTTAATATATAGTATTTATCACACTTCCCCTATCATCACCCAATCCTGACTTGTCTTACCTTAGCACTGGCTGATATAATGCTAATGTCTGATCTGCTCAGTTTGAAAACTAAATTGAACAGCATAAACAAACCAAGATCTTTCAGACAGTCATTACACTTTGCCTACAGAAAAGGAAATACATAATCTCTGCTTCCTTGCTCACAGCACTATGGATGAACTAGCAGAGACAAATGCAACAGGTTTCTGTTGAGAGAGGCCGAGCAATGGGCACCTGATGATAAACAGCTCCTCTGTAAATTCAGTAGAAATCAGCCCATGACTCCTGCTAATTTTGTTATGATCAACTAGGGACAAGTTGTTCCCAGCTCCAGTGGTTAGCATAATACTGACAGTTCATCCAAAAGAAAAGTAATTTTCCCCATAGGCAGGAGGTCTTGGTCTGAAGAGCTTTTATTAAACTCCAGGTGGAGTTTAAACAGCTCTCTTAAGTTACAAAGCACATGGAAGGACTGCAGTAGACTCTTGACCTTTTGTTTTCACTTGGGAGGAGCACTTGCAGGAGAGTAGCTGTCCATCTGCTCTGGTAACACCCTCCACATTCCAGCAGCATAAAATATTAAAGCTACCCAGTATCAGGCAGTGTAGAACTCACCTAATTTAACACCTGGGATAAAAAGAAGCATCAAGCTGTCATTAGAAATGGCAAATACAGTGGAAAGCATTTCAAGGAAAAAAAGAATACAGAGCCATAACTAATAGACCAGCAACATCACAACTAGACAGCCAATAGCCACTATCTTTCTGTTTCATTGGACTATTAACACAGAGCAGAGTCTGTAGAAATGCCTACTTAGACTGACCAGAGTAACCCATATTCAGACTGCTAAATATTTAAATTCCCATTTACCTGTCTAAAAATTGTCATTTCTGTAATTTCTTATTCAAGTTTAACAAAAAATGAAATGGAAACTTTTGTGAAAACTCGTTTTGAAGCAGGGATATAATCAGCTGTACAGAAAAAAAAAAAAAACTACAAAAGAATACAAGGAATAGGAAGCAACCAGGGACTAATAGCGACTCTAAAACTAAAAGCAAACTGGGTAATGCAGGAAAGAGAATATAAATACACTGAGTGTGTTATTGCAGCAAAGAGAAGGGCAGCCAAAATGCAGAATGAATTAAAGCAGTCAAATCAGTTAAGAGAAGATTGGATGGGTAATAACAAATCATGAAAAGAATAAAACTGGAGACAACGAAGGACTTCTAATAAATGAGGAGGCTGCAGAAATTAATGAGGCACATCAAATGTTTGAGGTGCTTTATAAAAACGTGCCGTCTGTGAGGCAAGTAGAGCACAGAATTGGCAAGTCATCAGGTGGTAGAGGTATGTAATGCTTTGCTCTGACTGAAGGTAAAAGAGGACTTTCAAAATGACCATATGCACCTAAAAACTTCTGGACTTCAGAAAGAGGTATTGCTTTTTCAAGACATGCATGCCTTAAGAGATATGAAACTATGAGCAAAAAAAAAGGCAAATCTGGTACCATTTTAACAAATACAAAAAAATTCTTGTGATTATTGTCAGTGAATTCAGCTTCAGTTATGGGCCAAATAATGGAACAGAACTATTTCTTCTGCAGGAGGTAAGTTTTTCACCTTTTAAAAGTCAATAAATGAAAACAAATAAAGAATATTATAAAAGCTTATGTTTATAGAGGTGAGGAAGTATATCAGTAACTGCAAGCATTACATCTACACTTAAATATTTTCCTAGTTATAGGAAGCACAAGCCTGACTTATTCCTGACAAATGTGACATATTCTTGCCATTAATGACTTGGCAGGGAAGTAAAACAGCATAGCAAATAAAACTGCCAGAAGAAAATAAATTAGGAAATATTGCAAATACCAGAAAGAACAAAATAAAAAGGCAGAAGACAGAGAGCTCAGAGGGAGGAAGAAAAAACTGAAAAATCCTAAGAGAAAATTTAAACTACTTTTCAAAACTCAAGTTTTTCATGGCCAAATCATGGCTGAAGTGTTGCTAAGGAAACTAAAGAGGTGAGTAGCAGATATTAAAGATGTTTCTTCATCAATCCTTCTGTCATCCCTTGCCCTAACTCTGCTATTCAAAATCCCACCCATCTGACAGGATCCTGTATTTCGTACATAGCCCCCACATTCTGTGCCAGTTGATCTGCCCTGGCCTTGCTCTGCCAATCTCCACTACAAGGCTGAAATAAAAGTTAGCAGGCAGAGGCTATAACAATACTTTCCTCTTCTTGTTGTTGACTGACATGATCTTAGTCAAATTACATCCTGTGGATTTCTTCACCTTTGCAACAGGACTGAAGGTTAAACAAGAAGGCTTTCAGTGAGGGTTTTGAGAATTAATTGCTACATGTAGAAGACTTGAACCTAGTGTTACCAGTAAAAAAGCCAGAGAACTGTAACCTTTTGCCCAGTCAGTACATGCAACTGTGCTTTCAGCATGGGGATTCTTGTTGGGACTTAGCTCAACCATTGTCACTATCATGTGCAGTTCAAGTCCCTTTTTTTATTCATGAGTGTTCAGGGGGAAGACTAAAGCCAACACAGTTAGAACATGACCTTTTGTTTCAGTTCATATAAATAATGTTATAGGATTGTATTTCTATCCTCCCTGATGTGAATAGTTGCATGAACTAGACAAAAATAGAAGCTTTCAGAACTTTTGCAGTCACAAATACAGCATCTCCCCTAAGTGGCTGAACAGAAAAATGGGCAATTCAAACTCTAAATAGCAAGAAAATATGAATCTGACCTATTTACTCAATGGAAAGGATGTTACTAGTACTTGTAATCCTCATTGATACTGACAGGAAATGCAACATTTCTTTTATGCTTCCTCCACATCTTCAAGAAAAGGAGAAAAACAATCATTTTACACTAGTACTGAAGGGAACCACTCCTGTCTCAAGCTCTTATTTTACCCAGACAGATCAAAATACTTTGGTGGTATTTATGCAAGAATTATCTCTGCTTCACAGATGGAGTATGTGAAACAGATTCTGGTGGCTTGTTTAACAGCTTTACATCAAAGAAATGTCGAAACTCTAATTCTGTCTGTATAATTCTCTGCTGCATGATCTTGACAAAGTTGGATCTAACTTTGAAGCTGGTTCTGCTTTGAATGGGAGGTTGGACAAAATGACCTCCAGACATCTCTTGCAATCTAGTGGTTGCTCTATGATTCTTTCTTCCTTTGCATCTTTCAACTTTGCAGCCTGAACATACAAATCACTATGCAGACTTCAAACCCCAGATACAAAATATTGGTAGGCTCTGCACAGAGCCTGTGCTTAATCAGGAACCAAGCAGGACACAGAGTTTTAAATAGCAAAATCCACTTCTTGGCATTCAACCATCACAGTATCTGAAGAATGACAATTGAGTATCATTACAAGTTTTAATTAAGTGCTAGCACATAGCTCATCGTCTTTCTCTGCAGCACAGAACACCCAGCTGTTCTCAATTAGTATTAAGCACCCAAATGTAAATAAGGGTATCTTATTTGTAAAGAACAAGGTATGTGCAGCAATAAAGATCACAAATCTTTGTTTTAAAATTCATTAAAGAACTCAAAGTTTCTCCACTAGCACTGAAAGGGTGAGATCTCTCTCATGATGCAATTTTGTTTGGAGGTCTGTCAGCATTCTGTCAAAACAGTTTGGTTTCTCTACTCTGGGAAAACTATTTGAGAGCATAGAAAATATTAGCTGAGAAGCAGGATAGAATGGATATATTTTAAGGCAAAGAGGCAGATGACCTTGTAGTAGGGATCTGAACCGAAAGAGCTGAAAAAAGAGCTTTATATCTTGTTAGATGACCAGAAGTATTATATAAATTCAAAAATAAAGGTACTTTTAATTCAACTAATATTTTTCAAATCAGTATACCAGGTGGCCAGTACCAGTATCTTTTTTGATATCACATTGCTCTGAGTAAGTGAGTTTTACTCCAGCTCTGCAAAATTATGACTTTTTTTTTTCTTTACAATTACTCTGAGTAGTTACTTTGCAAATTCTCTGTTTTTTGTTGATGTAGCTATGTTTTCATAATTATCTCATTTGCCTTTTAGCAAGGAGAACACGTCTTCTGATTTGTCTGATGCCTGGGGTTTTGCTGACCATGTTGAATCTTCAACAATCTTGTCCTGTTCCTGCTTTCTCTGCAATGTTTGTAAAAGATTCTTAAAACCTTGCCACTACAACCTCTTAAAAGTTATTCCAGTTATTTTAATTTTAACTTTCTTCCAAACTAATTTTTAGAAAATTTAATGTAAATTGTCATTTTTTTCATGTCAATTACAGTACTGTTACCTAAGAAGCAGAGAATTATTTCTTTAGTTCTTTTAGTTCTTCATTTATTTTTAACCTTCTACTTCATTACTAATTGTTTCTTCCAGTTTTCTCTTAAAAGTCCAACAAACTATTTAACCACAACAGCAAATCACAAAACCCACTTTTGATGAGATTAATAATCAGTCTGGGATCTGTGAAGTATTTCCCTATTTACTGCTAAAAATCAATTACAGGTCTTTTAATAGACAACCTTTTGAACTTGGGTTCACTTGATAAAACAGGTACCATCACTAACAGTCTTCCCTTCTACAAAAAATTTTCCTCCATAAAAATCAAGAAAATAAAACCTATAAAACTACTCCAATGACACAGTTCAGAGTCTGCTGTAGTTGATTAATTCACCAGCAAACACAATACCACAGATAGTACCTCAGGTAGGGAACAGAGGGAGCTGAAGAGCTGACAGGAAAATTAACATTTTTCAGAGACAAAGACACCTGGGGAAGGGTCAGAGTTAAGCAGCAGAGATAAAACTGACAGAACCTATCAGAACCTCTCTATTTTCTAATAAGAACCAAACATAAGCTCTGTTTCCTTAGAGAAGAGGAACACAGCACACAGGGATATTTCTGCAGCAAATAGCTCTGGCTCCTTAGGAGAAGCAGCTATCTTGTGTCACAGCCTCTAGGGCCTCCTTCAAAAGAAACTATGAACATCCTTTGTGCAGCCTTTTTTTTTTTTTTTTTAGATACTTATTTTCCCTCTGTTTTCCATCAGAGAAAAAGCATCCTAAGGAGCGGTAGCCTGTAAGGGTGAGTCTGCTTATTTGCTAGCTTCCAAGAAAGGTAGAAAGATTTGGGATTTTTTCTTTAAACTGGATTTTAGAATTGCTTTGTTACCCTTAACTAGTATTATTTTCCTGTTGATTTGCTGCCATTGTAAATAATTCACAATACATAAAAGTGTAAAGATGCAAGGGGTATGAGGAAAAGGAAAAACAAGTTCAAGGTCTAGCAGTTTCACCACAATATTGCTGTACTAATTCCCTGTTTTAAAATTAAGATCAAATATCCTTTCTTCTTCCCTTCTTCTTCCTGGCCCACTTTAAAGGTAAACTCTTTGGGTACTAGAAATTATTTCATATTTATATATGTATGTATACACACACAGACATTCAATCTAGTTGAAGATGTCTCTGCTTAGAGCAGAGGGGGTTGAATTGGGTGACTGGATGACCTTTAAAGGCCCCTTCCAACCCAAACTACTCTTTATTTTATGATATGTTTGAATATCACTTCTTACAATTCATTACGCTCAGCTAGAGCCTGCACACTTGTGCAATACCAGTAAGGCAACAAGAATTCACCAGTGCCTTCCAAAATATTATTTTTCTGAATTGCACAAAGAGATGGGTCTTGATTCACCAAGATTAATGTGCTGTGTGGATGTCTACAACATCAAGCAGCCTTTCCCCATGCCTTTTCTTTTTTACCATCAGAAATGTACTCAACATAAGTCACCTATTTATTTTCAGTAGATAACAGCACATAGACTGAGGTACAGCAAGCTAGACCCAATTTGTGAGCTACAAAATTCTATGGTTATGCATAAGCTCTTCTTGCAGCCCTTCCTAGCTTTCAATAGAGAAATGTCCAATAATTTGATGTGAAACAGCTCAAAACACCAGAGGATTGAAGAAGAGGAGGACAGGAATATTTAAGACAAAAAAGTGGGGGATGGTTTGTTTGTTTGTTCTATTTTCCTGGGGGGGTGGTTTTTTTTGATGTTTTTCCCTAATAGACAAGAACTGTACTCCAGAAAATACGAGTTAAATTTGCCTTTTTGTTGCTGTTAAATGTCATAGGTAGCAAATGCATTCCTTAATTTAAGAAAAGAGATGAAAAAGGGAGAAATAACTAAGCTGCCTAATAGGACACAAGCATGCAATTAGCTAAAATAACCTGATACA
>JAYDZK010000202.1:13342473-13360010 GCA_034509185.1 Euphonia xanthogaster | reverse complement strand
TAACCTGATACATTTGGAAATTGTGTTCTTTTCGCCTTTAACCCTCTCTTATAACAATACCAAAATTTTCTTCCTGCAAATATTAGCCTACAGAGATATAAAATTTGTATTTCTAAAGAAAATAAGAAAAAATCCTCCACATACTCGAATTACCCACAAGATGGCAGAATAATCTGACCAAACTCGATACCGTTACAACCAGTCTTCCCCTGACTACAAACACAGCTCTTAGAAGATGGTTTTTCCTCAGATCCTGACAAAACCACCACCATCCAGCTGAACAGTATTTAACCCATGTATCATCTATAACAACAGATGTTGCAAAGTCGGTGCCACCTTTTCTCCCCACACTTAAAAATCTTCCAGAGGGGAGGAAGGATTAAAAACAAAATATAAAAAATCAAACCAAGTAAAAAAAAAAAAAAAAAAAAAAAAAGAACAAAATTATGATCTTTTATCTGTTAGGGTTTTCACGTAAGAAATATTTCACAAACTAAATATTAATCCTCTCTCTGTTCCGCTTGTTTAATCCACAACATTTCCACAACATGTAATAGATGTTCCCAGGCCAAAGAATACTGACCTACAATTTCAGAGGTCACTAAGTCTCTGAGAGATACCTGCCCAAGAATAAATGAGCAGCAGGGTGGCAAAGGTTCCACCATGCTCACAGCAAAGTTGTTTTCTTGCCATTCAAAACAAAAGTGAGACAAAAGGGAGACACAACTGCCCAATTAAAATAGAATTAAAAATTTAAAAAATCAAACTAGAAATATTTCCATAGTATAACAGCAGACTCTCATGACTAATTTGCCAGTAGAGGATCAGACAAGAGAACAGATGGAATATCTGCTGAAAAATGTAGCTTTGCACATCAGTCAAGTCTATACCATCCCAGCTGGTGTAAACCCAGTTCATATCAGACCACAAGCCTGTCTATTAATGGGTGAAACGCTGAAATAGGAAAGTTACTGCACTTGCATTTGGACTTTGAATGAACTATATTCTTATACTCTTTTTTACCCCTGCACATCTTGCTAAATTTTAATGCCTCTTATATAAGAATAGAAATGCAAACTAGCACAATTTAAACTACTTTGGCATATGTCCTTGTTAAGCAGATTTATAGCCTAATTCCCTGTTATCTGCTCTGGCTAACTACTCATTTCCAGGTGTTACAGTTGCTGCTCTATACAGCAGAACACACACTGACACTATACGTGTGTGTGTAGATGCAAAAATATATATAGATAAAACTTCCATTTTTTTATAAAGACCGGTAAGAGCTATCATGTTTCCTAAGAGATCTCTACTAGAAAAGAGAAATTGTTCCTGGAAAGATTTTATTCATAGATTTTTCTTACCATTAGAATTCACCCCTGGCTCCTACACGATAGATCTAGTGACTTACATCACTGGGGGAAAAAGACATAGAACACCTCTGTGTTTGTAACTGAGTAGCTGTGAATGGTTTTTGTTTTCCCTGTGCTTCAGTCATTCAGGTTTTTTTTCTGTATATGGCAGGAGAACAATAGAGGAGTGACTAAGGAACTTTCTAATTCTGGGGAAAAAAAAAACCCAAACCCAAACATTTAATGGTAAGGGGAAAACCCTTCCCGGGACACTTTATTGCAACTCTTGTGTTTGTCAGCAGTATTTACGTTCCTGTTCTGCAAAGGCATGGGTCAGGTTTATCAGTTGATGAATTACTATTTGCTGGCACACCCCTTCCAGACAAATTCTTGGGAATGTAACCTCTCTGGGTTTAGCACTAAGTCCTTTCAGTGTACTTATGGCACTTAATCCATTATGGTTATGGAAAGAAACAAGAGCTAAAACTGAGTACCCTGGGAAAGGTTTGCTTCTCCTTACTTCCAGAGAACCAAAGGGTTATAGTGCATTTAAAATCTCCCATCTCTGAGGTTTGAGGAAGTTCATAACGAAAATACCTTAAGTTCTCTGAGAAGGCTTTATTTCCAATTAAACACTAGCATCTGACTTTCCTTCAATAGAAAAAAAAAGTTTCAAAATTATTACTTTTGTTCCAAATTCAGGCTCAGCAAATGTACTGGGGACTCTGGAGCAGCCCAAGGTTACTTTGTGCCTGTAGCCACAGTTGTTCTTTTGTCAGCAAACAGCTTCTGTGCCCCTTCATCTGTGCCCCCCTCATCTCCTCTGCCTCTCAGCTAGAAGTCTAAGAATTATTCCTAATTGGGTCACAACTGACCTTGAAATTATTTTGCTTAAGGTTCTGCCTTCTCAAGAATAAGAGTTGGCTGCACTTGACAATCTCCATGCAAGTGCTTTAATTCTATATTATTTCCAGCTCTTTACAAAGCAACACACACTACTACTCTGTCTGGAAGAAGCATAACTGATTTTGCAGCAAATTGCTCACTTTCAAGCCCATACATCGTACCAGGATCAGAGAAGCTCACCAAGATTTCTTCCACTTACCTCTCATGGTTTCCTTATTTATTGACAAATCAGATTTTCCTCTTTCCAGACCTGTGAGGATCAGCAGTCTTAAAGGAAACATTAAAATAAGAAGTTATAAGGCAGCAATATTCTCAATCTAAGTCATCTGAAGAAAACAAATGTGATATTCACAATGTTACTGCCAAAAATTAAGCCCCAAAGCAGCATTCCAATATTTTATTAAGGCCAAAAGTTCAATCTGGCAAAGTTCCCACACAACTTCGACCATGCTGGTTGTAGGAGTTGAGAGACATCATTCTGCTCCTAATGCAAATGGCTTTGCTGGCAGCAAGAAGTCAAATGTATAGATTTCTTGTCAGAGATACAAAGAGTACAAAAACATGCCAACTAAAGTATGACTGATAGAGAAAGAACAGGAGAAGATTAAGGATTTTCACAGCACTGCATCTGACTTCCTTTTAAAAACTAAAGCAACAGTCTCATCACATGAAAGCCAAGTGGCTGCTTTCTCTTTCCTGTACAGGAGCTGACCTTATTGACTCAACTTCATTTTGTACTGTGCCAATGAACAGACAGAATAATTCTGCTGAAGTTAACTAAAACCTTTGCTGGTAATTAGGACAAAACAGCAGCATACCAGCAGGTACCTCCAGTAAATCTGACAACACACATGCAAATAATAACACCATAACACTAAAGAAGTCACACAAGCCTGGAAGGCCAAGATTTGGCTTGATATCTCACCTCTGGAACAGCACCTTTCTTTAGATGCAAGAATTCTCTAAAACAAGTTATTAGAGCACTAAGCTGAAATCAGTCTTTAGTGATGTGCACAGAGCATATATTAGCACACAAAGAGTGAAAACACTGTAAGGGGATACAACTCAGTCTTCCTCAGTAGCTGGCTAGGCGGCAGATCTTTAATTAATGTTATACAATTCTCATCAGCAGTTTCTGCAACCCATCCTGATCATCATCATTCCTGTATTTGTGCAGTACAAAACAAGTTGAGGCTCTGACACTTTATAAAGTCTATCACTGGGAATATTCTATGGCTGAGGACTTCCACAGCCAAGCAGCAACAAGGATAAGGCCCATATAGAGGCTTTGAAAGTAAGATGTACATCCACAGACAATGCCATGTTCACCCTAAACATATCAACCGTCCAGAAAGAAGCTTGCTTACTTTTAAATAAATAAAATTTGATTATTCTTTAAAAGAATATAAGTTACATTCAGCAATTGCTTATTCTGAAAGTCTCCCTGCACTATTTTTTAATTAAATACCACATCTGATCATCTTCAGATGAAGAAAGGCTGTGTTTACTGTTCTTGCAGCTTAGCCAAAACATCTGATCAACAGTACATTTCCCCCCCTTCTTTTCTTCTGTTTCCCAGTGGTGAGTTTCTACTCCACCTTGGAGTAGAAAAAAATCCTTATATATACATATATATATATGACTTTACACCTTTACTTTTACTAGTCATTCCATTTCTCCAATCTTCAAGGTATTTCTGTAAAGCATCACCATTCTATACTGCATTAATTATGATTTTCAAAATTCTCAAGGGAGTTGCAGAGTCCAGCCAGAAAGTAAACCTAAGGAATAAAATTCCTATTTCTTCCAGGTACTGGAATTCACAGATCCAGTGTAAATCAGGAGGTCTCTTTTACACCCAGTGCTCTTCTTCAAAGCCGTTCCTTGTTCTGCCTCTACCTCCCACAAGTGACAATCATCCATTTTCCTCTCTGCATCACAAGGCTTCTAAATCTGCTGCTTTTCTCTTGCAAATATGCCACTCTGATCTTAACTTTGATTACCATTAATTAATTGCTCAAGCAACTTTCCTTAGAGCAACATTGGTTTTAAATGGTGCTAATATATTGCTGCTTTTTGGATGTGAAAGAGGTGTGTGGGGTCGAAAATTTGTCCTTCTGCTGACAGCTGTACTAACTGCTCAGATTCAGTGTGGTACCTCACCTTTTCTTGCATCTTGGTCATGTTATCAATAGAAGTCATTTGTACATTCTCCTCCTGTTTTACAAAAGATCATTCCTTGGATGAGAAGGCCCCTGAAGCCAGTGAAGTCAACTGTGACACGAAAGAAAGCAAGGGGGAAAATTATTATTCATTTCATTCTCTGCAGTTGTTCTATTGGCTGCTGATGCTCTTGGTATATAGCTACACTATACAATGGGTTTGTTCTCAAAGCAACCTAAATATGCAATATTAACTTCGTGCTCTATGACATTTTTGGAGGTGAGGGTTATTATTGTACCAAGAACATTGCCAGATTCCAATTTGCAAATATCAGATTCAAATAAGGGCAGCAGCCCAAGGTGGGTGAAAAAAAAGCCATCAAGGAATAGGAGTGTAGATGAGAGAATTTTGTGCTTTGCTTCAGTAACCATCATATTATAAAATTATATTTTTTTCCTTTAGTAGTTCACTTGTTTCAGAATAGGTACTGCTTCACTGTTGTTTTCACCTCTAGTTCCCATCAGGTTTGGGGCATCAGTTTACCTTAGACATCTTTGCTGAAGTAGCTGTCTCAGAAAACACATTAATTTTTCATTTTTAATTACATTGGTAATTCACCAAAATAACTATTGGCAGTGATCTTTGAAAGATTTATTGGAATCTTGTCCTTATAAGTTATTTAACATCTGAAATAACATAATTCTTAAGGGTTTTTTCAAGATCCCACATTTCTCCTATTTTTAAAACCATATGAATAACCATACTTTTAAGTAAAACAACAGATTAAATTATCCATTTAATCCTGGATCATGGATTGTCCAATCAGAGTTAGATCAACTATTCAGACAGCCATTTCTATTGAAAATATAGAATATTGATGTATTGTAATGAAACAGCAACAAATGGAATTAAAATTATTAATGCTTATACAAAAATGATGGGGTTAGCAGCAAAAAAAAAAGGTAACAGAGATGTTTTTAAGACCCTAATGACTTCTTTCTAAATATGCTAGAAGAAAAGAGATAAGTAAAATATTTCTTTG
This sequence comes from Euphonia xanthogaster, assembly GCA_034509185.1. Lineage (NCBI taxonomy): Eukaryota > Metazoa > Chordata > Aves > Passeriformes > Fringillidae > Euphonia > Euphonia xanthogaster. The sequence continues at coordinate 13,354,547 of JAYDZK010000202.1, read as the reverse complement.
TCTGTGAATCATGCCTTTCTTCTCTTCAAATTATCTAAATTTTAAGATATTTTTATTCAGTTACAGAGGTATTGGATAGATAAAATTGGTCACATGCAAAGTCTAAATGAGTCATAGAAGTCAATATGACAGCCTTGAACTGTTGAGGAAAAAGGGAGTTCACAAATATCTTGCAATGCAGATTCATTAGCAAAGACATAGAATCTGTAGGTGTTCTAATGCCTTCTCCTTTTTAGGCTTACAGCTATGTATCCTTTGAGCTTTGATTTGGAAACTTTCCTTTTCAAATAAATGCTGAATTGCACCTGGAGAATTTAATGACAAAGGAACCTGGAGACCTTTACGTAATCCACCAGTATGGGCACATGGAGTTAGGCATTTATTTATGTCATAAAAAACCATACTCAATTTATTTCATGTGGTCATCTCTGATCTAATTTGAATGGGTGAGGATCATTACCTCATGTCACTGAACAACCAGTTATAACCAGGAGCTGAATTTTAATGGAATGCAGAAGGGCTGAGGTCCCAGTTGACTTCAGAATTAATCTGTTGGGAGGGTATCCTCGCTCTTCCATGATGTTTACTACAGCATAAAAACTAGTCTTCCATAATGTATTTATCTATTTTGAGAATATTTTGCAACTTCATTCATGCTGTTCTGCATGCAGGTAGCATCCCATTCCTTTATGCATTTCTACATCAGGCACAGGAGAATGGGACAGAATGTCTCTGTTGAATATTAGCAAAGTGCTAGAGATGTTCTGCAGAAAAATGCTAATCTGGAAGAAAAAAAACTCAAAACTGGATATGAAGACAAAAATACTCATCTGAGCAGCTACTGGCTGATATGAAATCCCAGCCATGAGGAGGCTTTATGGGTCCCAGGACCTTTCTGGGAAAGGACCTTTAAAGGTCCCAGGACCTTTCTGGGAAAGGTTTTGATACATTTAAGTCTTCTTTGGTACAGCAAATTGAAATAAACTATAACGTGAGGATCTTTTCTTCTCTACATTTTTTGTGTTTCAGGTTCAACATTGGTTTTATATGGCTTTTATTCATATGGTTTTTTACTACTTTCAAAAATCTTAAATAGATGTACAGAAATATTCTTAAAGACAAATTTAAAGACAAAGGTGTCCTTTGGGAAGTGTACAAAGTCATTTTAAAAGTAACTGAACTTCTATATCGCATTTTCATCTAATCTATCAAAACCAGTGAATAATTCTGAGGCCTGATAAATGCACACACAGACTTATCACAGATCCCGGACTCAGAGATTTCCCTATGATACATTAAGTTGTATAGAGCTAATTCAATATTCAACAACACTCAGACTCACATTCCCATTCATCAAGAAGTGTTAATGTAAGAACATAATGAGATTATGAAACCATAGAATTGTTTTGATTTTGATTGGAAATGACCCTTAAAATCATCCTGTCCAACTGCTAACCCAGCACTGCCAAGTCCATCATTAAACCATTTCCCCAAGTGCCACATTTACACATCTTTTAAGTACCTACAGGTATGGTGACTCCATCATTTCCCTGGGCAGCCTCTTCCAAAGCTAGACCACCCTTTAAGTGAAGAATTTTCCCTAATATCTAGTATAAACCTTTTCTGGTGCAACTTAAGGCCATTTCCTGTTGTCCTATCCCTGTTTACTTGGGAGGAGGGACTGGCCCTCACTTGGCTATAACCCCATTTCAGGGGGTTAGAGAGGTCTCCCCTGAGCCTCCTTTTCTCCAGGCTAAACTCCCTCAGCTCCCTCACCTGCCACTCACAGGACTTGTGCTCCAGACCTTTTCCCAGCTTCCATTTCCCTTCTCTGGACAGGGTCCAGCACCTCAACGTCTTTCTTGTAGTGAGGGGTCCAGAACTGGACACAGGATTTGGGGTGCAAGCTCAGCAGTACCAAGTACAGGGGGATGATCACTGCCCTGGTCCTTCTGGCCACACTCACTGATACAGGCCAGGATGCCATCGGCCTTCTCGGCCACTTAGGCACAGCTGGCTCACTAAGGACTTAAGATCTTCCTTCTTCCACCTACTTTGATATTTCTCTGCTACTTGGTCAAGTTGCTTAAACTTTTGGTTTTATTTTATTGTATGAATATTTTAAAAGCATTTTAACATTTTTGGGTTGAAAAAAAATGATTGCAAATAATCATCTAATTGCTGAAATACTAAAATTTGGTATCCTTGGTGCTGCAAGTAAACATTTCCCTATTGAATTATTCAAATAATATTTTCCGTAAATAAAATCTTCAGTCAACAGACCCCAAGTTTATGGTTGTTTTTTTTCTTCTTTAGTAACCTTATGTATTATTGTTATTTTCAAGGTGAAATCAATGGGCTAAGTGTAAAGGCCAGATACATACTTTTTTCCTAATACCACCCACTGTAAACTCTAATTCTGAACTGAATCTCACCTATCAATCCTATTAAATGTTCTGAGTAACTTGAATGTCACTGGTTACAGCCAGGATAGTAAAGAGTTCAGGTAACAGAAGGAAAAAAGACATTGAGTCTGATGGCAAACTTTTCTTAGTTTCCTTTTAGAAACTTCTCACAGGGCTTGCTTGTTTTAAAACAACCAATCAAGTAACAAAACCACATAGGAGCTCTTCTAGATGCAAGATGAGATTTTAACCAAGAATTCATTATGCCTACCACAAAAAAAAGAAAGGAAAAAAACAAAGTCAGGTGAGAGAACTGATGCAAACAGCAAGCTCTTTTCTATTCAAACAGGAAATGTACATCCACAGAGTAAGACTATCACATGAGTGAATGATAATCACATTTTAACGGTGTCTGGAGATTTAGGTTAATAACCAAGGTATTATTCATACATGTAACCTTGCTTGCTGTAAAGTGAACTGCTAATTTGTCAACCCCATTTTGGAAGAAGACAATGGGATTTCATAGGTCAGTTCCATACAGGACTGCACATTAATCACATTAATTTTCTAAACTTTAACAACAAATGTCCTTCAGATGCATATGGGGTTGTTTTGGGGTTATAATAAATTGCCCTCATCTTGGAAAATCTTTTAAAACATCTGTTTGGCTACAGATAACTCTGTAGGGTAAACAATGTGGCAAGAAAAAGGCAAAGCATGCACACAAATGGAAGCACTGTGCAACAGGGGCTTACAGATCTTACTAAAAATACACATAACATCTGAGGAGGAAAAAAAAAAAAAAAAGAGCACAAGTTGTAGGACCATGTTGAATTTCTGAATTTCCTCAGCAGTTACACATGCAGTTCTAATCCCAACCTCTCTATAATAGCCTCTTAATATAGAAATAGTTTAGTTTTATTAAACTTTTAATACACCTACAGATCAGAAGTCAATTTCATGTTTATATACTCTATAAAACACCGTTGCTCTACAGACTTCAAAAGTTCTCTGTAGCAGGTATTCCCTTTGAGAAGGACAGAGAATTTTCCTGGTGAAAGCTGAAGAATTCCCTTTTAGCTTTACTTTACAGGAGGCTGCATAAAAATCCTTTCCCTCCATCCCATCTCTAGCTAGAGATTTCAGAAGTCAGAGCAAGTCCCACACATGACATATCCTACCACCCAGCAAAACAACTTGAAACTGGCAAAATGCTAACCCTGCTACCAGATTCTCCAACCTATATTCAGACACAGACACAGCCAATAGATTAAATTTATATATATGTATGTATTTGCATATTAGTCTGCATGAGTCCTCTGCACACATTTGAGCACTGTCCTGTGGCAATATTTAGCAGCTCAGAGAGACAAAAGGTGTGTATGAGGGGGGGATTAAACTTTCCTGGGCTTTTGTGACCTGCTTCTGAGCAAATGGAAAAAGATTAGTACAAATAACCATCTGCTGAGGTTTGAACTTAAAATGTGACTTGTTCTGCAAAGCCAGACGTGTATGCAGCATGGAACCATTTGGAAAAAAATATAACTTTGTAGCTGAGACCCATCCACTTTGGAGTAAAGTTACACATGCGAGTTTGAATTTTGTCTGTGAAACTTTTACTGTAATCAGGACTAGAAACTATATATCAAAGCCAGTCTAAAAAGTTGATCCATACTGTTTTGTGGCTTTCAGGTCCTGGTTTCTAGGCAAGACCTGCATGTCTAATCCTAGCAAGTGTATTCATGCCCAGACTGTAACAAAATTCCCTCTCATTCAGTTCCTTTTGTTGATTTTACCACCAGAGGAAATAATCCAGCTCCATGGTTTATCTGTTCTTTTTGCTTGTGGAGGTTTTCAGGCATCACAGAAGTTGGCACTTCAATAAAGAGTGAGTTTCACTGATGTTTTCTATGTATCATCTTTAGAATATTGTAGCTAGATGTCTAATCTGCTTTGTAAGAAACCCAGTAATAATGGCGAAAAAGTGCTCGATTTTATTGGTATTTCAAAACATAAAAAGAGAAAAATAATAAATCCATCAAAAGTGTGGCAAAGAATATTGGACAGAAGTGCACATCTGTAATGACAACACAACTGCAACCTCCCAATGCAAGAGACATAAAAAAAAATGAAAACATGTATGTAGTTATAAAAGCTTTTCATTTTTTTAGATTCCCATTGTGCCAAGAAAAGAAAATATGTTCTATAATGGTTGAGAATAAGTTGGAAAAAAGTTGAAATTGCATCCATTTCAGAGCATCTCTTGGCCTTTTTTATGAAAAGTGAATTTGACTGGAGCAACCTCAAGAGCACTGAGAAGATGCCTGGGGAAGCCATGAAGCATGGGCTGCAGCACATTTAGGAGGTTTAGGCTGTGTGAATGGGTTTATTTGACTCCTTAAGGGGAGGTGGTGACAAATGCAAAAGGAAAATCATAGAGTCACAGAATGGTTTGGGTTGGAAGGGACCTCAAAGATGATCTAGTTCCAAGCCCTCTGCCATGGGAAAGGATGCCTTTCATGGCACCAGCTGGCTCAAACCCCCGTTCCACCAGGCCTGGAACACCTCCAGGGTTGGGGCAGCCACAGCTTCTCCGGGCAACCTGTGCCCGTGCCTCACCATTGTCATAGGGAAGAATTTCGTCCCAATATCCAATCTACTATCTATCCAACACCTACTCTCACTTTGAATCCAATACCCCATGTCCTATCGCTACATGTCCTTTAAAGCAGTTCCGCCAACAAATTACAGGGATGCGCAGTTTTCTGTCCCGCTGGATGTAGTACAGAAGGAGCATTTTTAGCGTTTTAACGCAATGACTGAGCCACGTAAAGCCGGGAGAGGGCTGGCGGGCAGATCCGCGGGTGCGCCTGAGGGGCGGGTGGCCCTTGGGCGACCACCAGAAGGGCAGCACTACCCAACGGGAAAACTGCCCCTCCAAATTCTCCTTTCCTAGAAGAACCCTTTCTCGCTCTCCGCGAGCCGCCGCTCCCACCCTTCTCACGGCCGCTCCCGCCCCCACGCCGGACGCGATCCGAGCTGGCGCCGCCCCCGCGCCCGCCCGGCCCGGCCTGGCCCGGCAGGAGCCCCGCCCGCTCTGGCTCCGCGGCGCTCCACTGCCGGGCTGCCTGCGCCGCTCTCGCTGGATCCGCTGCGGCTGCTTCCCCCGCCGGGGAGCCGGAGGCTGCGCCGCTCCCCGCGCAGAGTGGCGGTGCTGCTGCCTCCGCTGCCGGAATAGGCGCTCCGGCCCCGCCGCCGCTGCCCGGCGGAGCCAGCAGGGAAGGGGCTGAGCAGGGGACCCGTGCATTGTGCGAGCCCGCATGGGCACGGCGCGGGGGCGCGGCCGCGGGGCTCCTGCGAGCCTCTCGCTCGGTCCCCGGCATCGCCCGTAGCTGGGGGGCGCCGCGCTCGGACGTGAGGGATGCTTTTGTGCGCGGCCGCGGGCGCAGCAGCGGGTAGCGGCGGCTCCGGCGGGGCCGGGTCTGCGGTGGCGGGGCAGGTCGGGCGCGATGCTCTTTTAGGCGGCCCGAGCCCTTGCGAGCGCGGAGAGCAGGCGTAGCAGCACGAAGCGGAGCTGGGAGGGCGGGCAGGCGGCTCTCCATGGCGAGCAGCCGGAGCATAGAGCTGGAGCACTTCGAGGAGCGGGACAAGCGGCAGCAGCGCTCCGGGCCGCGGCGCGGAGGCTCCGGGTCCGGCGGCGGCGCGGGGCCGCGGGGCAATGGGCTGGTGCCCAGCCCGGCGCACAGCGCGCACTGCAGCCTCTACCGCACCCGCACCCTGCAGGCGCTCAGCTCCGAGAAGAAGGCTCGCAAAGCCCGCTTCTACCGCAACGGGGACAGGTACTTCAAGGGCTTGGTGTACGCCATCTCCCCCGACCGCTTCCGCTCCTTCGACGCCCTCCTGGTGGAGCTCACCCGGTCCCTGTCGGACAACGTGAACCTGCCCCAGGGGGTCCGCACCATCTACACCATCGATGGCAGCAAGAAGCTCACCAGCCTGGACGAGCTGGTGGAAGGTGAGGAGGGTGTCAAAGTCCGGCTGGAGCTGGCCGTGGGACCTGGTGGTGGGCTGTGGGCACTCCCTGGGGTGAGCTTCCCAGTCCGTACCCGGATCAAAGCGGAGAGGTCGCCTTGTGAAAACTGGCGGCCACAGAACCCGTGAGGGCAAGTAGCCGGGGTTGTCGGCTGTTGTGAGGGGCGGTAGGGCCTCGTTTTCCCCGTGTGGACTATCCACTTCTCCCATCACCTTGAGCGCTGTCATCTGGATGCACTGGGCTTGACTCCAATGGTAGTTCAGCAGCAGGTGCTCTTTTCATCTACAAGAACTGTGAAGTTCTTGCTTACCTTCCATTTGTAATAGAGGGAAATGCTGTAATTTGGTTCTCTAAGGGTCATTGTTTACTCACAGTGGCTTCAGCCTTCAGAGAAGAAGCCCCAGTGCTGTGAAAAAGGGGTATCTATATACTACCATTTATTAAAACTTAGAGGTGTAATGCCCTCGTTTCAAATGTGATCAGAGTCCATATTAACAGAGGGAATTATCTACCTTGCCTGACTTTCAAAAGCATGTTATGGAATCAGATGTATTTCAGAGTTGTTCCTAAGTAGCTTTTCATATTGGGACTTAGCTGCTGAGGTTATGTAGACCTTGCAAATCTGAACAGACCAGTGCTTGACTGTTTTAAAATGGGACCAGAAATATTGTTTTGTGAATGACATATATGCCCCTTGTTTGTGGGGAGTGATAATTAGTGGAATGAGGAGCAGAACTCCCCAGTCTTCTCACCTGATGTCTTGAAATACAGTTTGAGCTCAGCATTGCCTGCTTCCCAAATGCACAGGTGCACACTGAGAGGTTTGTAACGAATTTGCATTTGATGGTTGTTTTCAATACATCAGCTGCCACCACGGTCTTCCACCCTGTGACTCTGTGTGCCAGGTGTAGCTGGAGTGCATTGATGAAGAACTGGGATTTTTTGTAGGCCTTCCAAAGCCTCCTGCTTCCTAGGCTTTCAGCTGCCTATCCTTTGAGCTTTGGTTTGGAAGCTTTCCTTTTCAAAGCAGTGCTGAATCACACCTGGAGAATTGGATGAGAAAGGGAAACTTTAGCTAATCCACCAGGAAGGACATTGGGAATTAGGGACCAGATGCTTCACAACATGGAAGAGAAAGGGGGGGACTGCAGAATTTGCTGTGCCAAATGGGTCTCCCTCAAAAAAGGAAGGGCACTTCCTGATAGTATCATAGTGCTGAGGACTTACATGATCTACTATAAGGCTGTTTTACACTGACAGCTGAACTAGGATGAAGTGGTTGTAGAGTGAAATGCTGACCCTGTGGTGATAAAAGAAATGAAGTAAGTAAAAAAACTTTCATGATTTGGTGGTTAATTTAGAGACACCTTAAAAAATGTGATATGGTGAAGTGGTCACAGAAGGGAAAGGAGATGAAACTAGCAGTAACATGGGGTGACTTTTGAAATGTTACAGCAGGAATAATATTAGACTTTTGTGACTTAAAACAAAGACAAAATTACTTGCTGGACAGCTGTATATACTCTGACAACTAAATTAATAATTGAAAGCAAAACTTACTATTTGTCTCTTCAAATACTTATTGAAACCATAACCTTTGTTGTGGCTCTTTACTGGAAGAATAAAGCAAAATAAATGTCACAGTCAAAATGCCACTTCCATGCTTTCTCAATGAAATAAAAGGGGGAAAAAAGAATCCCAAGTACTTAGTCATCTATCCAATACAACTCTCAGGAATATTAAGAAAATCCTATAGCACCATAATTGGATTAGTATGTTCTCCAGTTAACATGCTAAAAACTTCTCCAGTGTAAGACTAATCACACAGAGAAAGAAAAATATATAGAGGAAGGAAAGGACAGCAAACAAGTAGTGAATCTATCATTCCTTGAAATTATTTGAGTGTTTTGCCAGCTGTTTTGTTCTTGAGGTGCTGGAAGAGATTTGATTTGGGTTCATTTTCTTTATTTCTCGTGCTTACAGCACAGCAAGCTTGAATTTCTGCTCTTGAGTAAATGCTCCAACATTGGTGTTGACCTAAAGCTTGAACTGCAGAAGCACCAGAAGTAGTTTTGAATTGTATTTTGCTGTATTTCAATATTTTCAGAAAGGAAAATACAGCTGTAGTGTGTGCCAGCCACAGGCTAAGCACCAGACGGGCCATGGCTGCGTGATGCAATACCAAGCTTGCTGGTCTCTTGGCACCTTCCCAGTGCTCCTGAACTGGGACATGGAGTCACAGCAGTTCAGGTTCAGTAGTGGCAGATCTCTGCAGTGAGCAGAAGGTGAGTGCTCAGCAAACCTTGCCAAGCCAGCAAGATCTGCATTAAACCTCCTTCAGCTCCAGCCTATGTGTGTGTGTGTAGCTCTTGGACAGTGACGTGTCCCAATACAGGGCAAGCTCTTTAAGGCTTATTTGCTATTTATCTCTCTGGGATATAAAAACTGGCAACATCAAATTCTGTATCATAACGAGTTGAGTCACTGATAAATGTTTTTTTGGAGTTTGGCTGTATTTAGCAATCTGTTTTACTGCTTGTCATTTTAAGAGAAAAAGAGCTGGTGCATGGACATACTGAGGATATGAAATATTGCTGTTACGGGTTGAGCCAGTTAAAAATTGCACCAGCTCATGTTTATTAGTCAAAAATAGAAGCTCCATTTTATGAAGCATGTTGCTTTTCTTAACTGGATATGACAATCAAAAAAGCATGCTCTGCTGGACCAGCCTAAGGCAAATATAATTTATACTCTCAACCCCTGTAGATTAGGAAACATTATGAATTTGACAGTTTTCACTGCTTTCTTAGAATGGGAGGAGTTTTATTTTCTGCTTCAGATCTGTTTGAGCAGGCAGATCCAGAGAGTAGGTGGGGGCTGGGACTATTATGACTTTCCTATGATTTTCTTTCATCCAGCTTTACTCTCAGACATAAAAGTACTTTTTACTTTAGAATACAACATTCCATGTGTAATTTTATACCTGCCCTTCAATATTAAATATTAAAAAGTAGATGATTTTTTATTTTCTACCAGAGTTAGCTATTTAAGTGTTTGTCTATTTCCTTCAGTTTCCCTTGAAAATATAGGCTTCCTAAAGCATGACACCATGGTAATAGAACAGTGCAGCTCTTTAGTCCTGAGCTATGTGTTTTATATGGATGTTGGTCATGCTCTGTCTCTTTGTTTTCATTGCCTTGTTAATGAAGGATGTGGAGAATCCCGACTGTACAGGTCTGCTGCAAAGCTGGGCAGCTGGTTTTTGTTGGATTTTGGGAGATGAAAGCAAGTGTAGACTTTATTCCTGCAAAGAGAAGTTCTGTTTGTTTTGCATCTAATGGGAATCCTTCTAGTGCCCTAGAAAAATGGCTGAGAGTCTTTGTTCATTCAACAACAATGCTTGGTTAATACAGTCCTTTATAAAATGCCAGGAGTTTTGTCTGCATGGTGGTGCACACAATCAACAGTGATCTGTAGGGAAGTCTTTGGGCAGGAGGTAGGAAGGTTTGAGGCAGGGCAGGCCTTATGCATGGCCAGGACACATAGCACAGGGCAATATCTGATTTACAGAGCTCTGCCTCACTGACACAGAGTAAGAGAATGTGTTTTGAAATGAGGTGTTGAACAATCCAAGTTTTTTTCTGCCTCAGACCATAGTTGTTACTGCATATTACTGCATAAAGTACCTGTGACTTTGGTTGATGTGCACTGTTGTATTAGGTCAAGAATATATTTGCTCTTGTCAGGGCAAGCAGATGGCACCACCAAATAGGCAGTTCGGATTTTTGCTCGTTCCAAAGGGTATGATTACCCTCCTGTGCTAGAGCCTAGAAGCTGTAGCAACTTAAAAAACAAGAGGCAAATGTAATAAGTTGAACAAAGAAGGGTAAAAAAGGAGGATGAAAGAAGGATTAAAAAACACTGAAAGCATATTCTTCCAAATATATGTTCAAATCACTGTAGTGACACAGTTCTGGAGCAATGGGGTGTGGATGTGAAATGTAGAAGTAATTCTTAGTTAACTTCACATCCAAGTAAAATAAAATAGTTCTATCACCATTTATCTCCTAGTTTCAGGGATGGGGAAATTCTAGTTTACCTGAAGAGGGTTATTTAGTTCCTGTGCAGAAGGCACATGGTGTCAGGTGTGTTTGATACCAGGTGGCATTGACTGTCTTCTGAGAGCTTTTACCCTGCCTGAGGAGGGGGTTGAACTTCCAGAGGTCTCTTCCAGTCTCAGCTGTTCTGTGATTCGGTGAAAGCCTGTAGGAGGCTGTAATTTACACATCTTAATGTCTAAATCTAATCAAAAGAGAACTAATACCAGTTAGTCATCTGCTAAAATCCTGCTTGTCGTCCCAGGTTTTAAAAAGTGCATGGGAAATTCTGAGTGCTATAGATGAGGAAAGATCATGACGTATACAGGGTTATTAAAGGTGATATGAAAGTGAATTGTATGAAACTGATGCAGAGGGAAGTTGCTCAAAGTAAGGAAGAAAAGAGAAATTGAAATAACCCAATACTTCATAAAAGGGGTTATTTTATTTTTAGATCAGTCATAAATGCTGTAAATACACTGTTCCGGAAATCTGCTTGGCTTTGTGTTACAGAACACGGAAAGAGTACTCTGCTGTGTTTCCTAAAGTTAGAAAGAAGGTCAGTAGCCTTAATAACTACCTTGCTGTACTAAATAAGCAGCTTTTGGTGGCTTTGAAGCTAACGAGTTGCACCCAAAGAAGCCAAGGAACATAAGGTGAATAGGTGAAATCTATGTAGATGCCTGCCCTGTCCTATGGGATTCACAGGGGAGCACATACCTAAAAAATATGGAAACTCTTTTCCTTCTCTAGGGATGTTTTTACCTGTCAGCTGTATCAGTCTCTGTTATGCAGAGTGCCATTTAAAATGTGATCCTTTATGTGACTTTCAGAAGGTAGTGCTTATTAGCCTTGCAAAAAACAAGCCAGAAAATCTTATTCAGATACTTTTGTTTCAAATATCCCTACTCAGGACTTTTGAGTGTTGCACACTCAATTAATTCCTTTTGTTGCTCGCAACGTGTGACATATCCACACCTGGTTTCTAACCTAAGGCTTGGGAAGAGTAAATATCTGTAAATATTTCTTTAGTAGTTTCTATTTGTTAAGGACAAAAAGTCTGAATATTTCTAGGCTATTTGTTAAATGCTTAGCAGTGAGGTTTGGCTTACAAAACTTGTGCTGTGAAGAACCCCTAATGGTGAGGCAGCTGTATTCCCTCAAAACTGTGCGTATCACACTTGTGATGTAAAAGGGCAGGATGCATCCTACTTTTTTTATTAGTACCTAGTATTGCTTGGCTGAATTTAGAATAGTTCTTGTAGAGGTATAAAATAATCAGGGTTGAAAGAGACTTTTGAGATAATCCAGTCCAACCATCCACCCAGCACTGCCACTGTAACCCCTAAACCATTTCACCATATTACCAGATCCAAATGCCTCTTAAACATCTGCAGGATGTGACTGCCCCACCTGCCTGAGGAACCTATTCCAATGCCTGATCACTATAATAGTGAAAAGCTTTTTTTCTAATATCTCACCTGAATTTCGCCTGTCTCAGCTTAAGGCCAGTTCCTCTATTCCTCTTACTGCGAGCAT